>CM046445.1:61078036-61678036 GCA_025506515.1 Flaveria trinervia | reverse complement strand
AATACAAGTGTTACAAGTCAACAAGGTAGTTATACGAATCCCAAGAAATCTGATGATTCCTTAACTCACACAAATCAAATCCCAAGAGATCCGGTGTTTCCTATAACAGAAACATCATTGTCTATATAATGGATCCTAGGTTTCGATTCAACGATGATTGATTAGACGATTGATTGAACTGCAACAATAATAGCAATATAACAAATCTACAAATAGCGAACATCACATCAATTCATTGAATCAAACCAAGTAGCCGTCTCATCATCATCATTCATTCATTATTTTGTAATCAATAACATATTTTAATGAAATACATATTATTCATTAATTGTGTTTCTGTTAGTGTGTTCTTGAATCTTCACTCATATTGAAATTTATTACAAAATAGTTAAACCAAGCCAACGTTGATTCCGCAAACGTTGACTTGTCTTCAACCAACACTGATAATTCATGTCTGCGATCATTGGACTCACAGGTGGTATCTGACCAGGAGTTGATGGATTCATATTTATTTTGATGGAACTTCTTGGTTAGATTGCTGAAATTATTCAAGATCTGAAGAAAGCAATTCAACAATAATGTTTGCGGCTGCAGATTAGGCTGCTTCTGAGCAAAATGCCGCTGCCGATTTTGTGATGCAAATTAGGGTTGCAGCTGCTGAATAAGAGGCTACCGTAAGTGGCCTTTGCGGCCATGCAGGATCGTTCAAGGGCTTGAACACAATTACAACACAACAACACAATGAGGAGATTAACTAAACGTTAATCAAACAGTGAACTAGGTAACCAAAGGTGATGCAGAGAACACAAGTAAAGCAAGAGACAGAACAAGAGAGTATAGTTTTCAAGGTAGCAGTATATTGCTTTCTCAAGTTCTTTTACAAGTGTTACAAAGCATTACCAAAAGATACAAGAACTTGGAATACTTATACTACAACCTACAGCCGGCTATACTATGAAAGCCAGCCGGATACAATTGACTAGACACTAACAAAATCAATTGTAGGATCAAAAGGCATATCTGCCTTTTGACCTTGTGACTATGACATGCCATAGCTCACATCCTTATACATTATAAAAAGGATAAAGTACATAAAGTGGAAAGTTTCAGACTCAAGACCTCAATGTACAGTTACCAAAAGCATGGACCTTTTCACCAACTCTTGTAAGTTGGTGACTTATCAGAGACGCAGCGGAAAAGGTGCTTTATGGAACAGTACATCAGATAAGGCATGTGTACTAAAAGTCTTCGGAAGAAATCTGTCTTCATAGGTTGAAGCTTCGGAAGACTTTGTCTCTTCAAGCTTCGGAAGACTTCATGTTAGGCTTCGGAAGATATTGGTCTTGGCTTCGGAAGATATTACACTTAGAGTATTTTCTAATGATTTGTGTAATTCTTCCGAAGCATTCTTCACTTCAGTACTTAGTGCATGTTGCTGAAACACTTAGGCAGTTTTGGGTTGCATCAGACTTCAGGAATCCTTACAAACTCCCCCTAGGCTGATGCTACCAAAACACCTAGAAGATCTTTAAATGTTTGTAGTCTTCAGAATAATCAATACCATCCCTTTCTTCATTTGATGGTCAGGACCATCAAGACTCTCATAGTATCTTCTCATTTCAAAGAGATCATGCAGAGGTAAGTTGATTATGTCTTGCCATGAGTAGACATTTTCAACACCTTGATCTCTGATAACATTCCATCTTTCTGGATTGGTAGAGTAAGTCCAGGATAAGATGGGTGTCTCGGTTGCTAGAGGAGCCACTTGCATAGGAGTTGATTGGGCTGCCTCATCATGCACTTCCTCAGGTTGATCTGATTCACCCTGGGGAGTAGAGGTAGATGACTTTGGCTTCTTCTTTTTAGTCTTTGGTTTAGAGGCCATTTTCTTCTTCCTCTTTAATGTCTTTAACTGAGAAGACTGGTCTGCAGCACCATGTTGATCATCAGTGTCTTTCTCAGTTGGGTGTTCCTCCCTCACAGGTTCAGAAGGAGAGGGAGTTTGACCCTGTCTTGGATCAGAAGATGAAGTTTGCTGAGGCTCAGCTGGAGGTTCTGGTTCAGGTGTCTCTGGTTGTTCAAACTTGACCTCCACTTCATGTGGGACTTGACTTGGAAGAGAGTGCAAATCAATGAGTTCACCACTTTTAATCTTCTGCTTGATTACCCTTATATGCTCATCCATTGTAGATAGAGACATGGGACCAAGTCTCCTTCCGGAGAATCCATATGACTTCAAGAAGCTCATCATTCTTTGTCTGTCAGCAGACTTCTTTGCATTCTTTTGAATGATGGCTCTTGACTTTGCAGCTTCTTCCCTTAGCTTCCTTTTGGTTGTTTTTCTTTCTTTGACTAACTCAAGCTAAAGTTGCTTTAAGTACTCGAACTCAATGAAGTCATAGGGCAAGGGAAGAAGTGTATTTGCCTGATAGAAGCCTGTGGCACTCAGGTAGTTTATCATTTTGATTCTATCCTCTTCTTTATCTACCTGAGGTTCTTGTGGAGCCACATCTTCCTGTGCAGGACTTTCTTGAACTGGAGAGAGAGTGGGAGTATGCTTGTGAAGTCTTTTCTGTCTCCTCTCCTCTTTGAATTGGAGAAGTAACCTTGCATCCTCTTTCTCCTTTATCTCTCTTGACACTTCCATGTCAGCCAGTTCATTCAACTCTTCTAAGGGGAGGGAGATGATTTCATCAACATCATAGTTCCTGGTCTGTAAATAATTAATCCTGACTGCCCTTTGTTCATCATTTTGAGTATTTGGTCTGGGGGCAGCCCTGATTGCAGCTTGCATGAATTTTGATGACCCAGAAGAACTTTCTCCCCTTAGCCTCCTTTTCCTCTCTCTCTCTTCCTCCTCAATTTCCTCAGGAGTCATTATCCTTTTCCCTTTGTCACCAACAGACCTTTGTGACTCAGGGTGGATTGAGGCTTGGCCTTCATTGCTTGGTGTAGCTTCCATGCTCTGGCCAGAGAGAGGCTGAGAGACACCTTCACCAGCAGGTGTCTCAGATGGAGTTTGGACCTCTGCAGCAGTTGTTGATGGTGAGACAGGGGTCTCAGGTTCTGCCACTGGGCCTTCAGCCAAGGTTTCCCCTATGAAACTAATCTTAGGGTCCACCTCAGCATCCAGTTGACCGATGACATTGCCTGATTGCCTAAGTCTCCTTCTTAGAGAGAACTCTGCAAGGATCCTGTCTTGGATTCTTTGAGCCAGCCTGTCAGCTTGTCTAGATTTGCTTGGGTTACAAGTGGCATGTTGACCAAATCCAGTCCTTCATAGAAGCTCAGGCTTTGGAACTGAAAGACTTCTTGTTGACCTTGAACTCTGTGAAGTATGAGGGCTCTTCTGTCATCATCATACCTCCATCTGATAATGTAGTTGCCAGTTCCATGTGGTGGAGATGAGACAGCCCTTGGTATACCTTCCTCAAAGAGACTCCTGATGAGAGAGTCTATAGAGTCCACATTAATGTGAACTTGAGGAAGTTGCTGAGAATGCACAACAGCAAGTGAGGATGGTGAGTCCTCTATGTCCATTCTCTTTGAAGAACTCCCAGGTTCTGTGGTTGTGATAACTTTCTCCCCCTTTTTGGTAGCATCACCCACTTGCATAGGTGAGCTGGAGGATAAATCAGTCACTCCCACACGTTCTTGTGTTCCTGGTTGAGCTCTCCTTAAAGGTCTCTCAGCTAGTTTTTCCTGCAGATATGAAATCTGGAGTTGCTGATCATTGACCCTGTTTTGCAGGGTAGTCACCTGAGATTCCAAGTGACTAACCTTAGAGACTAGATAGGTGCATGTTTGTGACAATTGTTGTACCTTTAGTCTCAAATTCCCCTCATCTTCATCAGAAGAATCACTGGGGGATGAGAGGATTGGACCAAAATCCCTTCTCTCACCACCAGCTTGAGTTTCTGGCTGCTGGTTTTCCTCTGCTCACTGGCAACCTCAGTTAAGATGCCAATGGGCTGAGTTGCCATGGTTGAGGTCTTAATGATGTAATCACTTTCAAAAGTGAGAGCCTCTTCCATATGGACATCCTGAACAGGTTCAGATGTGTCCACCTCAGTAATAGGTGACTGATGAGGGATAGACTGAGGAGAGTCAGAGGTACTCATCTCTCTTTGAGTAGGGGAGGAGAAGAGAGACTCATGGTACTCACTGAATCCTAAGTCTTCATCAGTGTAAAAGGATAGGTTGGGAATTGGTTGGTTTAGATCCAAAGGCTGGGGATGGTAGCTGTCCCCTGAAGGTTGTTCACTTGAGTGTTGAGACTCAGAGTGAAGGCTTACAGTTGTTAGGCTAATGAGCTCATCAGGTTGAGCTTGAGGAACCTCAGCCCTGATAGGTAAAGTAATGGGAGTGGTTTGCTCCTCAGGAGAAGTGGGAGCTCTAGAGTCCACTTCTTCCTGTAAGGTTGAGTATTTGGGGGCCTGCACAGACTCAATAGCCTGAGCAGGGGTTCGTTGGGATTTTCTTTTGTAGGTGATGAATATTGGAGGTTGTGAAGAGGGTAGGAGAGCAGTAGGTGTGGGTTCAACACTAGCTTGGACTGCTATGTTGTCACCTTGAGCAATGAGCTCTAACATTTTTGGGACTAGGGCTGTTTCTACCCCTGAGAAGCCTACAGTTGGCTTCTTCATAATTTTAAAGATGCCGGGCTTCATCTGTCCCAGTTTAAGAATATTGCCTGTTTCCCTCAACTGTGAGCCCAGTTCACAGTTAAGAATGTGTTGAACATATCTAGGAAACATGTAATATTCTAAGGAGTCTAAGTTTGCAAGTAAATTAGTATAAACAAATTGTGAATACCTGAACTTGACCCCCTGAACCATCCCATGAACTATAAAGGAGAGATCCTCACGAATCCGGTCCCATCCACCATGCTTGTTTGATAAGCTGTGCATAACCACATGGAGCAGGTATTTCCACTGGGATGAGACCTTCCCTTTCCTGAAGGTCTTTACAGAGAAATCTCCTTCATAGCCCATCTGCTCGAAGGAATGATTAACCGCTTCTTTTGGAAAGAACACTTCACCTGCTTCATCATCCAGCTGAAGATGTCGGTTGATGATGGCCGGAGTGATGAAAATTGTTCTCCCCTGCACTGTGGCAGACAGTGCCTTCTCCCCATCCATAATGACCTCTTGGCAGGTCTTCCAGAATTCAAGCAAATGATCCTCATATAGAGGAGGATCAATGGTTAGGGAGGTGAAGTAGTGAGACAAAGACAAGAAACGGCAAACCTCTGAGAAATGAGGATCTTTGTCAGAGCATAACAGAGCAACCTGATTGTGTTGTCTGTGTAGCTGCATGGCAAAGTGAGGATCATTTCTGTGTGTAAGGTCAGCCATTGTGAGGTAGCTCAGAGATGAAGAGAAAAGAACGGGAAGTAAATTTCAGAGAGAAAGCTTTGGGTTTTAGGTATGGAAGAAAAGCAGATGATAGAAGAGGGGGGAAATCGTTGGGTTTATATGAGAGAGAAGGATTTCAGATAAAGTTTAATGAAAGAGGATAAACTTTGAAATCCGTATGTCGGTCCCACCTCTGAAAAAGTAGTTTACCTTTTTTGCTCAAAAAGTAGTTTTCTTGGAATTCGAAAAGCTTCCGAAAGTAATTTGTCTTCGGAAGTTTGATTGAAAAAGCTTCCGAAGCTAAAGTGACTTCGGAAGAATTTTCCTGAGAGTCTTAAATATTTATGCTTCGGAAGAGAAATAAACTTTTGGATGCTTTGTATAAGAATGAACAAAGCTTCCGAAAGTAATTTTTGCTTCGGAAGGAAAAAGTCCTTAAAAATGAATAAGTGTCTAAGTTGAGAATTTTAAGCTTCGGAAGATAAAGTTTGACTTCTTCCGAAGGTAAAATTTCTTAGACAGTCATTTATTTTGAAGACATATTTTTCTTCCGAAGGTAAAATGTTATCTTCCGAAGTGTCAGAAAATTTTCAAGAATCCAAGGAAGTCTTCAAAAAGAGTTTTTCATTCAAAGAAAACATGAGCTTATGAAAGTGATGAACTAGACAACTTAGGACACACATATTTTAAGAAGAAATAATTAGAATTAGTTTTTAAAAAAATCTACTCAAAGTTAATCATCCCAATAGCTGATATCAGATATTTAAATCTCTGTTCATCAAAAGCTTTTGTGAACAGATCAGCATATTGTTCATCTGTGTGAACTTTGACTAGTTTAATTAACCCCTTTTCATAGTTATCTCTTATTAAATGATACCTGATGTTGATGTGTTTGGTCCTTGAGTGCTGCACAGGGTTCTCAGTGATAGAGATAGCACTGTTGTTGTCTATGTGGATAGGAGTCTCTTTGAAGTTAAATCCGTAGTCTAGCATCTGATTTTGAATCCAAAGCACTTGAGCACAGCAGCTTGCAGCAGCAATGTATTCAGCCTCAGCAGTTGATGCAGACACACAGGTTTGTTCTTGCATTGTCATGAGACAACCCTTCACCAAGGAATTGACATCCCCCAGATGTAGACTTTGCAGTCATGTTGCAACCACCATAATCACTGTCTGTATAGGCATACAGATTGAAGTTAGAATTCTTTGGATACCATAAACCAAGTGTTGAAGCACCTTTGAGGTATCTTAAAATCCTTTTCACAGTGATTAAGTGAGACATCTTAGGATTAGCTTGATATCTTGCACAAATACATGTAGCAAACATGATATCAGGCCTGCTAGCTGTAAGATACATAAGAGACCCAATCATAGCCCTGTATAAGTGCTCATCTACACACTCCCCCTTAAGATCTGGACCAAGAGAGTGGATCCTGGCTATGGGTGTCTTAGCAGTCTTACAATCAGTCATGTTGAACCTCTTGAGTATATCTTGAATATACTTTGACTGACTTATGAAAATGCCATCTTCAACCTGCTTCACTTGAATTCCCAGAAAGAAATTAAGTTCTCCCATTGAACTCATTTCAAATCTATCTTTCATCAGCTTTTCAAAGTCTTTGCAGAGCCTTGAATTGGTTGAGCCAAAGATGATGTCATCCACATATACTTGAACTAGCAGAATGTCGTTTCCTTGTCCTTGATGAAGAGAGTTCCATCTATAGTACCTCTCCTGTAACCATGTTTACAGAGATACTCAGACAGTGTCTCATACCACTTCCTGGGTGCCTGATGCAGCCCATAGAGAGCTTTGTCAAGCTTGCAGACATAATCAGGATGATCAGGATCTACAAAACCAGGTGGTTGTTTGACATAAACCTCCTCATCAATCACTCCATATAAGAAAGCACACTTTACATCAAGTTGGTGACCTTGAAGTTCTTGGATGCAGCAAATGCCAGGAATATCCTAACAGCTTCTAGTCTAGCTACAGGAGCAAAGACATCAGTGTAGTCAATCCCTTCTTCTTGTGTGTATCATTGAACAACTAGTCTAGCCTTGTTCTTGATGATGATTCCTCTATCATCATTTTTATTCCTAAAAACCCATTTGGTTCCAATGGTAGTCTTCCCATGAGGAAGAGGACAAAGGTTCCAAACTTTCTGTCTTTTGAATTGAAGCAGCTCTTGTTGCATAGCTTCAACCCAACTTCCATCCTTTAGAGCCTCCTCAACTTTCTTTGGCTCTAACTGGGATAGAAAACAAGAGTGAAGACAAACATTTGCTTCATGGGTTTGCCCTCTTGTCTTTACCCCGGAGATAACATCTCCAATGATGTTTGTAGTAGGATGAGACTTGTGGATCCTTAGCTGAGGGATCACAGCAAGTTGCTGAGATAGATCCAAATTGAGAAATTTAGATCTGGTCTTGAAGATTGATCCTCCACATTATCACGCTTATCAAGATTAACTTGATCCAATGAGTGTGTGACATCATTGATGTTATCATCTATGGTATGGTTATTAGCATCAAGAGATTCTTGATCACTTTCACCATCACCATTGTTATCTTCTGCAATTGAGGTGTCTTTATCTGGTTGAGAGGCCTCTGAACTGGAATTTGAAGGCATGCCAGATGTATCAGCTGGATTTGTCATTGTTGTGCTGATAGAAATCTCATTTGCTGAAGTGGTTCCAACTGGAGCTGAAGGTCTTCCAAGCTCAAATCTTGGATCAGGATCACCTGTATTTAAATTTTCTGCAGATCCTTCTCATGCTGAGCTTACCATTTGTGACCTTGCCCCTTCCATAAATGTAACCACCTTCATTTCCTCCAAAAGCAACAGGTCCTCCATCAATTTTCTCAAAATTATGAAGTAAAGACCTATCGCCTGTCATGTGCCTGGAACAGCCACTGTCAATTATCCAGACATTCTTGTTTGTCTTGAGCTGTTCCTGCACAAAGAAAATGATTAGTTACATTTGGAAACCCAAGCCTTACTTGTCTTGGGTTCAGTAAGTGTAATAGAAGGTAATGCAACAGTAATAGATCCTATGGTTGTACAGAGGGGATCTTCGGCTGTTGTTGATGGAGAAACCTCAGTCATTTGGTCTTTCTTAGACTTCCACACCACCTTTGGAGTCTTGGACTTGACCTTCAAAACCTTAGAAGCTTTTGGAGCTTCACAAGTTTTAATGACTGATACTTCGGAAGAATCTACAGTCACTGCAGTAGACTTTAGTACTTCGGAAGAATTCCTTCTTCCGAGACCAACTTTGCTTGCGAGACCAACTTTGCTTCCGAAGGTAATTTTCCATTTACCTTCTTCTTTGATTTGGAGCTTCCGAAGGAAACAGACTTTCCTTCCGAAGCTTGAGACTTCTTGAGATTCTTTGAAGTCTTTGTATTGGTCATGTGGATAGTACTTTTAGGATTGTATGGACAATCCTTGGCAATATGAGAAGTACTTTCACACATAACACACAACATTTTCTTCTTCAAAGAAATCTCCTTTTGAGAGCAAGACTGGCCTTGGTCACATCCCTTTTTCACCTTCATCTTGGTAGATTCAGATACAGTTCCCTTGGGCTGTGAACTGTTCTTGGAATTTGATGGTCCAGGCTGTGCAGCAGTGGTACACAGCAGCTCAGTCTTCTTCTTTGTACTAAGATGATTTGAACATGAACCAGAACTCTTGGATAAGAGGCTTTGGTGGATGTCTTCAGTCCTTATTGCTTTGAAACCTGCAGAGATGAACACTTGTTTCTGCTTAGCATCAAAGGTAGCCTTGATTTCTTGAGCCTTCTTTGCTTTCCTTTTGCTCTTCCTGATCAAGTTCTTTCTCTTGGACTTGGTCATCACAGTTAATTTCTTCTCCTCAGAAGGATAGTGGCCCTTGGAGGAATCCTCTTCTTCACTCTTCTCAGAGGGATTCCTCACTATCACTTCTTCATCATCCTCACTTACTGGATCTATGAGAGGAAGCTCATCTTCACAAGTTCCACACCTAGGAGATCTTACAGACAAGATTGTGTGTGGAGGAGCTATCTCATTTGATCCCAGTCCCTGTCTATTTTGATAACAAACCTTATTGTGTAGGGATGAGGATATCATGTTCTTGAAGGTCTCTTCTTCAAGAACACTTTTCTCTGCCAGGGCTTTGCTGATCACAAGCTCAGCCTGGCACTTAGTCAACTTAGTGATGAGATCTTGGATCTGAGTTTTAAAATCTGTATGTTCATGTTTTAGTACTGAAATAGTTTTCTCCAAGTCTTCTATCTTTAACTTGTAATCATTTTCAGACTTTCTAAAGTCAGATTTTAATATGTTTAATGACTCAAGATCAGATCTCATCTCTAGGTTGTAGGACCTGTATCTATTTACTTTAGCAATGCATTCAGGGGAGCAAAGATGTTCTAATACCTTGGCTTCATCATGATCAACCATCAATGCTCGGTTTGGAGAAGCATCCTCCGCCTGAAAACTCCAGTCAAATCCTCCCTCTTCAACAGCAACCGCAGCATGTTGCTTTGTCCTCTCAGCCTGAGGGGTATTGTTGGTGTAGTTTGGTCTGAGTTGTGTTGACCCCCATTTGCTCTGGGTGCCTTACACTCCCTGGCGAAGTGACCCATAAGGTTACAATTGTAACACTTAACTTTGCTTTTATCCAGCCCAAACTTACCACTGGTAGCATTGCTTGGAAATTTTCTTCCTGTCCTCTTGTAGAACTTCTTGGCTCTGTGAGTGAGAAGAGCCATCTGCTGAACTATCTCCATGTATTCCAGGTCATCTGGATGGATACAGTCTAGATCTTCAAGAGTGAAGAGATAATTTCCACAGCTTTCATCTGCAGACACAAAGGCTTGAGAAGAACTTGTCTCTTGGAATGGGCTTCCTTGAGTAAAGTTCTCCCTTGGTGTCTCCGGGAAGGTGATGAAAGGACCCTTTTGTGAGTTGTCAGGGTAGCATAGAAGATGATGTTGGGGTTCTATGCTGTCCCTTTCAACCACATGAAGGGCTGAACCCATTTGATTGTTAGAGTTGCCAGATGAACCTTGTAAGTTCATTCCATCTGGTATCCACTGAGAATCCCATATAACTCTGTCAGAGTAAGAGTTTTAAGGTTTTCAGTCCTCTTGATTACCACACAATAGTGTGTCCATTGCCTAGGAAGTGAGGACATGAACTTCCTTACAATGTCTCTGTTCTCAAGAGGAACTCCTCCATCCACAAGGGTATCCACAATCTCAACATACCTGAAGTATTGTTGGGTCATGGTTTCACCTGTTTTAAAGGTGAAATTTTCAAACTGCTGCTTCAGAAGATCTTTCTTGTTCTCCTTGGCTTCAGAGGAGCCTTCATACATCAGCTTCAGTGCATCCCACAGCTGTTTAGCTGTTTTGCACTTCTTAAAACCTCTGTACACAGAGTTTGGGATAGCAGTCTGAAGAGCAGTCATGGCCTTCCTGTCAATCTCTACTCTTTTTCTATCTTCATCTGAGTAGTTGGCCACATCTTTAGGAATCATACCAGCACCGGTAGCAGAGGGGGTGCTAGGTATGAAAGGTCCATATTCAACAGATTCCCACATTCTTGAGTCAAGAGACCTGATGAAGCCTTCCATCCTCATGCACCAGGTGTCGAAGTCATCAAGAGTGATCAATGGGGATTTGTTCATGGTTCCAGTCTCCATATCAGTCTTTGAGATGGAAGCCATTTGAAAAAGTTTAGTTTTTGTGTGTGTGAGGGATCTTAAGATGGTTAGATCATATATCACGAGCCTGAATGCTCTGATACCAATTGCAGGATCGTTCAAGGGCTTGAACACAATTACAACACAACAACACAATGAGGAGATTAACTAAACGTTAATCAAACAGTGAACTAGGTAACCAAAGGTGATGCAGAGAACACAAGTAAAGCAAGAGACAGAACAAGAGAGTATAGTTTTCAAGGTAGCAGTATATTGCTTTCTCAAGTTCTTTTACAAGTGTTACAAAGCATTACCGAAAGATACAAGAACTTGGAATACTTATAGTACAACCTACAGCCGGCTATACTATGAAAGCCAGCTGGATACAATTGACTAGACACTAACAAAATCAATTGTAGGATCAAAAGGCATATCTGCCTTTTGACCTTGTGACTATGACATGCCATAGCTCACATCCTTATACATTATAAAAAGGATAAAGTACATGAAGTGGAAAGTTTCAGACTCAAGACCTCAATGTACAGTTACCAAAAGCATGGACCTTTTCACCAACTCTTGTAAGTTGGTGACTTATCAGAGACGCAACGGAAAAGGTGCTTTATGGAACAGTACATCAGATAAGGCATGTGTACTAAAAGTCTTCGGAAGAAATCTGTCTTCATAGGGTGAAGCTTCTGAAGACTTTGTCTCTTCAAGCTTCGGAAGACTTCATGTTAGGCTTCGGAAGATATTGGTCTTGGCTTCGGAAGATATTACACTTAGAGTATTTTCTAATGCTTTGTGTAATTCTTCCGAAGCATTCTTCACTTCAGTACTTAGTGCATGTTGCTGAAACACTTAGGCAGTTTTGGGTTGCATCAGACTTCAGGAATCCTTACAGGCCACATTAGGGAGGCCCTAATTAGGGCTTCCGAACAAAGTGATGCGGCCAAATGGAGCTGCAAATAGGGCTACCGAATCAGAATATGGCTGCCAAATGTGTTTGTCCGATTAGGGTTGCTTGCGGATGGTTAAGGCTGTCGTGAGCAACTCTAGCGAGTTAGGGTTGCCAAAGGTGATCTTAGATGCCCTAATTAGGGTTGCCCAACCAAAGTGTCCTTTGCGGCCACCTTAGGGAGGCCAAATTATGGTTTGCAAACTAGGGTTGTGAATGAATTCATGGAATATGGGCTCATGAACACAATTGGGTTTGTTACTTGGGCTCCATCATTAATCAGAAACAACAATTGGACTTGGGCTCAAGTTTTGAAGATTGGGCTTATGATCAACAAAATAAAATTCGGGTTCGTATTCGGGCTCTCATCAACAAAAAACAATGTGACATCAGGTTACATAATATAGTGGTACCAAATTTTTGAGGACCTTGCTTCTGCATCAACAACAATTTCTTAGCCTTGAACAACTATTCAACAGAATCAACATCAAGCTTCAATTCACATCGGAAATCTACAATTTAGGAGAGTATTGTTGGGTATTCTATCTTTTAAGAAATTGAAGATTTCCAATATTATTGAAGTTGAAGACTTGAATAACAAAAACAACAAAAATATTTTTCTAGGGTTTATTTTATAATTATTTTAATTGCTAGTTTAATATAAATAGAAACATATATCATTCATGTAAAGGTGAATAATTCTCCACAAAAGTAGGAATTAATTCCATCAACAATATCATTATATCTTCATCCTACATGTATGATGATTTCAACATCAAAGCAATAAACATCAAACATTAAACACATTGTGTTCATCATGTTCTTCATGATCATTATTATCATTTTGGCTTCTAAACATTCAAGTTTTATTATCATCAATATGATCCTAAGATCCATGCTCAACGATCCCATTCAGAATTTGATTATGAGAATCAACTCAAATAAGCATTAACAATAAAGCTGAGGTGAGTGAAACTGAATCCTCTGAATCAGAATCTTAAAATCAAAATGATTTAGAACTTGATAATGATAATTTTGATGACTAGGATGATTCAGATGATTCTGATGTTGATCAAATGACCATTTGTAAGAATGTTCATATTAAAACCGGTATTCCAAAAGTTCTTGAAGAATCAAAGCTGCGATATCCTCCAAAGCAGAGAAACATGCTGAAGACTATGTGCAAGAGAATTGCTGAACTCAATGAAGGACTTCAAGAACTGAATCTTCAAAAAAAGGTTGATAGCTGCGGATTAACTAAAGAAGTACTTTTATCCCATGCACATAAAGGTAAGGCAAAACAAGTATCAACTAAACAAAAGAAAAATTCTTGAGTAGAAGATCTGCGGAAAACAAAGTCTACTGAATCCGTAGAACTTCTGCGGAAGAAGAAAGCCGAATCTACAGATGAGGTACCAAAAAGAGAAGCTGTTAACAAACAAAAGATGTTGAACTTGAAGCAACAAAATTCATCAAAGGACAAGAAAGATTCAATTGATGATACTTCAAAGAATAGCAAGAACAAATCAAATTCTTCAAAAAAGGAAACGAAGGCTCCCAAACTAAACAAGAAAAAGAAGAAAGATGAGCCTGAAGAAGAATCTGAAGAAATGTATTGTAAGTGGTGTAATATTACAAATCACAATACAGAAGACTGCTACTTCAGCAGTTACTGTTCCGTACGCAATATGAACAATCACATGACTTCAAAGTGTTACTTCAACAAATTTTGTGCTATTTGTAACAAAAGTAATCATTCAACTCAGGATTGCTATTTTAACAAAAAAATAACAAAAGCAAAAAAGCACAAAGAAGTCAAAAACCGATTTGACAGAATTAGACTCTCAATCTACTGAAAGTCAAGATGAGTCAAAGCAAACGAAGGTAAATCAAAAACAAAAGTCAAAGCCAAAGCATAATTCTTTTGAAGATGCTAAATCATTGAAGAAAACAACATCAAACCAATCCAAAACACCTCACAAAAAGGTGGACTTGGCTGAGAGTAAGTCAATCCTCAGTGATAATTTCTTTGATCATTTTGAAAAGGGATCACATGTGTCTCGATCAAAATCAAAAGATGATAAAACCTTCAAAAGTGTAGGTTCATCTTCTAAATCCAAATATCAACCAAGCAAAGATAAGGTGAAGGAAGAATCAATTAAGAAAGAAGACTCCAAAGCTTTTGCATCAGCTTCAACAAAATCATCCTCACCACCATCAAATCAAAATGAATCAACTAGATATGAAATTAATACTGAAACTTTAGGATTAAGTCATGAAGGAGTAACAATTTTAGACACTGATGACAAAACCAAGATCATTAAGACTTGGGTTATTAATTCTAACTGATTTATTTCTCAATGCAGGAACAACATTGGAGAGCTGACAACAAGTGGTATGTTAACAGTGGTTGTTCCAGGCATATGACAGGTCATTGTTCACTTCTCCATGACTTCAAACATAAAAATGCTTCTTATGTGGCATTTGGTAGGGATAAAAAGGGAGGTAAAATTGTTGGTGAAGGAATGATAACAAATGGTGTGCTCAAGTTTGAGAAAGTAAATTATTGTGAAAATTTGCAGTATAATCTACTTAGTGTGTCTCAAATTTGTGATCAATATTATACCACATTGTTTGATAATACTATTGCTACATTCTTAAGCCAGGTTTTAACGTTCGAGAAGAATAGATCCTCCTCAAAGCAGCAAGAAAAGGAAACACTTATGTTTTGGATATGAACAACACATCTCTCACAAAACATGAAACATGCCTTTTATCTACGCTATGGGAAGATATATCTCAATTATGGCATAGAAGGCTTGTCCATTCTAACATGAAGAACATGAATAAATTGGTGAAATATGACATGGTCATTGGATTTCCAAACAAAGAATTTCTTTGCTCAACTCACTGTTCTTCATGTTACAAAGGAAAACAACATAGAGTGTCACATAAATCCAAAATTTTTAATACTAGTACTACACCACTCAAATTGCTTCACATGGATCTGTTTGGTCCTACCAATGTGATGAGCATTGGAAAAAGGCAATATTGTTTTGTGATAGTTGATGATTTTACTAGAGTCACATGAGTCTTTTTCTTAAAACAAAAAATGAAACATCAGAAACATTAATGGACTTTGTGATCAAGATTGAGAATCAACTTCATACAAAAGTTAAAATTTTTAGGAGTGACAATGGTACTGAATTTGTCAATTTTGAAATGGATTCCTTTGCAGGAGCAAAGGTATTGCAAGGCAATTCAGTGCACCAAGAACTCCACAATAAAATGGAGTTGTTGAAAGAAGAAACAAAACTCTCATTGAAGCAGCCACAACAATGCTAGTTGATTCACAATTTTCCATCACTTTTTGGGCTGAGGCTGTGAATACTGCATGCAATGTTCAAAACATAACATTAATTGTCAAAGAACATAACAAAACTCCTCATGAGCTCTAGTTTAAAAGAAAACCATACATAGGATATTTTAAAGTCATTGGATGTCATGTATCTGTTTTAAACATAAAAGAGACATTGGGAAAATTTTCAGAAAAAGCATATGATGGTTTCTTTGTTGGATACTCTTCAACATCTAAATCACATTGGGTTTATATTCCACAACATAACATTCTGGAAGAAACTCCTAATGTCTCCTTTGATGAATCTGTATTTACTAAGTCTGTTAAAGGTTCATCATGCCTCTTTGACATAGATGCTTTAACCAAATCATTTAACTATGATCATTTGAACACTGCAGGATCTGATGAAGTTTGCTATCCATTTGTTCCACCTCATATGAGTGAAGAAACATTATCTGCTAATCCTCCAAGGATTCACCCATACATGGGTGGAAACACATCAGCAACAGCTGTAGACACTACATGTGGAAATGAACATGGTCCATCCAGAGATGTGAATGTTGTCCCTTCAACAGATCCATGCTCTCAAGTGAATACAACAAATATTTAAAATGATTCTGGAGAAGTTCCTGTAACTCCTACTCAAGAGCAAAATATTTCCAGAGAAGTTCCTGTAACTCCTATGAAGAGCAAAATGATTCTGGAGAAGTTCCTGTAACTCCTATGGAAGAGCAAGCTGATACTGGAGATGCTTCTACAGCCCATACAAAAGACACTCATGATCACTCACCTCATGTTGAACATTTTGACTATGTCTTAAACTCTCAACCTGGGTTGGATCAGTGTGAAGAAATGGAATGACTAATCTGGAGTTATCCATGCCAGTTGAATCAACTACATCAATTAGAATCCATAAGACTCATCAAGTCAACAACATCATTGGAGATCCTACAAAGAGAACTACATGGAGCCAAAGTGGTACTACCAACCTTTCTCTCTTCAGTTGTTTTCTTTCTCAAGTAGTCCCGCAAAATATCATTGCTGCTTTAAAAGACAATATTAGATTGAAGCTATGCAAGAAGAGCTTCAACAATTTAGAAAGCAAAAGGTATGGTCCGTAGTTGATTTTCCTGAAGGACAAAATCCTATTGGCACAAGGATACACACAAGCAGAAGGAACAGACTATGATGAAGTTTTTGCACCAGTTGCAAGAATTGAGGCCATAAGATGTTCATATAAGATGTTCACTATGTATGAGATGGATGTCAAGTGTGCATTCCTATATTGGAAGATTGATGAGTAATTTTATGTGTCACAACCCCATGGTTTTGAAGATCATCATTATCCCCATAGGGTATACAAACTAGACAAAGCCTTGTATGGTCTTCATCAAGCACGAAGAAAGTGGTATAAAACACTATAATCTTTCTTATTCAAGCATGGCTACAAAAGAGGAACCATTGATCACACACTTTTTCTCAAACAAGAACATCAAGATCTCTTAGTTGTTCAAATATATGTTGATGACATTATATTTGGCTCAACTAACAAGAATTATGTGTAAATTTCGAAGAGCTAATAAAATCTGAAATTCAGATGAGTTCAATGGGTTAATTAACCTTCTCTCTTGGTCTTCAAGTTCATCAAAAACCAGATGTGATATTCATCAATCAAGAAAAATACATACATCAAATCTGAAGAAATACAATATTGCTTAAGTATCCTCATGCAAAACACCGGCATCAACAATTGACAAGATTGTTTCTGATCCTTCAGGAAAATCTAAGATTATGTAGTAGACCTAAGATTATGTTTGCTGTGTATGTGGTGTGCTAGGTACCAATCTCATCCAAAGGAGTCTCATGTGAATGTTGTAAAAAGGATCTTTAGATACCTCAAAGGAAAACCAGGACTTGGTCTTTGGTATCCCAAGGATGGAGACTTTACACTCTACTCATACTCATACAATGACTATGATGGATGTAACAGTAACAGAAAATCACAACTGATGAATGTTCATCAGACCAAGGATAGTATCATGGCAGTGCAAGAAACAAACCAATGTATGTGTATCCACAGCTAAGGCTGAGTACATAGCTGCTTCAGCTGGTTGCTCTCAAGTCCTTTGGTTGCAAAATCAATTTCTTGAGTATGGTTACAACTTCCTTCAAACTTCAATTTATATCGACAACTTTGCTGCTATGTTTATAACTGCTAATCCTGTGCAAGATAGTAAAACAAAACGTATTGAGATAAGATATCATTTTATGAGAGATTGCTCAGAAAAGGGATTGATTAAGTTAGTCAAAGTGGATACAACAAATCACCTTGCTGATTTATTCACTAAAGCCTTTGATTCAGTCAGATTTAATTTTCTAGTTGAGTCTCTAGGCATGATTAACTTAGATTAATCAATTTAAACAAACAAAATACTGTGTGTAATGATGCTTCTGCATGCCATATGCATGGGAAATGATAGTACACTATATCCTTGCTTATTCCTGAATTCATTAATTAACAATAAATCAAATCAAGTTTCTTGATATGTGAGTAGATTCATCTTGAGTGGAAACTACACTGAGTGCATGCCAAACATAATGCTAAATGATTGTTTGTGGGAAATTCATTTTAAGAATACAAAGTGAGTCTTATTCTGATATGACCAAATCACTCATCTAAACACACTATGTATCAACACATTATAATATCTATCTTTGCAAATCATACTCTCTCTGTTTTGTGTAAACAAAGACCTGGGTTTATGATCACCATTCTGTATATCAGTTATCGAAGGTGAAAAGGTCATGATCCTCATTATCCCTCTATTTTGTGTAAACAAAGACCTAGGTTAAAGGCACCTCTATTTTACGTGAGTAAAGACCTGGTGACCTGATGATGATCATATCTAAGCTGTCAAAAGAATCCGATGTGATCAATTGTCAATTAAACTAGAGCTTCTACATCATTGCATTAATGAGATGCCAACTACAGCTCATGATAGAACATATAACTTAAAGTACATAGATCTTAAGTGCGAAAAAGTGATGATTTTTCTTGCAAAGGGAGGACAAAATCTTTGTGAATTGAATTTGAAGCCTATAACAGTTAATTCCAAATCAATGTGAAAACATGATAAACATCATGCCTAGTTGATACATGAGCTCTTGTATGGATTTAAGTGGACAATATACTTGCTATCAGAACTTTGTTCACGTATCAATAGAACAAAATAACTCATGAGGAAGAAGCATAGTATTATAATATGATCCCATCATATGTGAATATATGTCTGCTCATCATCACACAGTTAAATGTCACTCATGTTATTCTTCTTAGAAATTTATGATAATACTTAATGTCATCATTAATCACAAATTTAGGGGGAGTAGAAATACATGAAGTTAAGTTTATCAATGAGCAGCTTTGTCTATTTCATTATCAATTTGAAGGAACTGGAATCTGGGCACCATCTTTGCTCCAGGATACATGAAATTTTCTTTAAAATCATTTTAAACTTTCTTGTGCTAATTTGTCATGTATACAAAGTCAAAAAGGTCCAAAAGCAATAAATGGCTCTAAGTAATGGACTTGGACCATACAACAATAATTCTATGCATTGTGTCATCTTAAGCATCAGCAGAAGCTATAGTGTCATCTTAAGCATCAGCAGAAGCTACAGTGTCATCTTAAGCATCAGCAGAAGCTATAGTGCCATCATAAGCATCAGCAGAAGCTACAGTGTTGAAAATTTAAATGTTTATCTGTACATTGGTAAACTACAGATGAACAAAGATTAACAAATAATTTAATTTCATAGTTTGGTAATCTATGAAAATGTAAGTTATATTTCATTAGCAGATGTCGTTAAGTCATCCGTAGACGATTTTTGAGATCCGTAGATGATCTACGGAAGAATTTGTTGACGGTCCCACTTCCTGTAATGTGATAAAATTAAGGTGTCCGAGAGTATAAATGACGTTGTTTGACTTCAAACATCATTATTCGCTTTTTCAGTTCACTTTTTCAGACCTAGAAAAACACACTCTTAACAAACTTTTCCCTCTTTCATAACATTCAAATCATACCAAATCAAAACATTAAACAACATATATCTGTGTTCTTAATCCGCTATTTTCAATGTAAAACATGTCGTAATATTCAAGAACATGTTTGAGTTTCGTTTTAATCTCACAACTATTGATATTCTAATATCAATAATGTGATTCTAATGAAATCTTTTTTCTTATGAACAGATGGATAATCGATTTGCGAGAGAGCACAATGTGGGTGCTATATTAAATCCAGACGACCCTGTTTCAGAAGGGTGCCAAGATATTATTTGATATCTAAGAAGATCTAGGCTATTCAATTCCTTATTAGCAGAGCCTGTGATTCACCAATCGCACATCATTGATTTCTGGAACTCCGCCCATATAGAGGAAGATGGTCGAGTTATTGCTGCTGATGTGAAAAATCGAAGGCTAAAGATCGATGAACAGACAATAAGAAGGGTTACTTTGTTGGGAGATGTTGAAGCTGGTAATCCTGATGTGTTCGAAAACCAATACATAGAGAAAGTTTTTCTCCTGATGGGCTATGATGGTGATTTCGAGAAGGGAGAAATCAAGAAAGGAAGACTCTGCAAGCCGTAGAGATTTCTCTGTCATAGTTATCTTAAGTGCATCTCAAACACAAAATCTGATCTTGATAGATTTTCAATGCATATTTCTTCTGGGATATTGGTGTCTTTGAGAGAAGAACCTACAATTACACAAAGTAGATCTTCAACTGCTTATTTCATCACATCAAAGTGCAGAAGGCTGATAAGATGTATATGTTACAAAGTTTTTTGCAACTGATCATTAATGTTGATTTGCCTGGAACTACAATGGATGGTGGTGTGTTTGTTCAAGCACACCTTCACAGATCAGTGCTCAATAAAATATCTGGGAAATATGAACGAGGAGACATGCCCATGTTTGCACATGTGGTTGATGCTACTACAAATATTCCTCAACAGCTTGTGTTGGAAGATCAATAAGAGAACTCTCCAACCAACTCTGTTGAAGACACTCACTCACCAGATATATCACCCATACATTAGCAACCTCATCCATCTTCATCCCAACCACAATCACCAGCCAGCCAAAACACCAAAACATTCTCTGCAATGCACCATCAATCACCAAATCAACAACAAACATCTCAATCACAATCACCAACCAGCCATAACACAGAACCAATCTCTCCAATCCACACTCCATCACCAAATCAATTTCAAATGCAACTTTATCAACAACCTCCAAATCCAGAAAATTTAGCCACTAAGAGCATTTACAGTGGGGAGACAGAGTTAGCCTCACAAGCAAGTACAATTAAACTGTTATTGTCCAAAACTAAATCCCTTGTACTCACAAATGAAACTGAACCAGTCTCTACGGTCACTGATCATCAACAACATCCACATCAAGAACTGAAAGTTCAAGTTATTGAGACCAGTTCAAGCTCGACAGGTGAAGCCCATAAAGAAGTAAAAGATGATGAGATTGCTTCTCAGCATCAGGAAGGAGAAGAATAAGCAAACTATGCTGATGTGATAGCATACAATGAAGAGGATCTAAGTGATTCTGACATCCCCATCAGCAAGAGTTATCTAGTTGATGAATACAACAAGCTTGTACTAAAGTCCAACAATAGAAAGCAAAGAATACAAGAGTTAAAGGGAATAATGAAAGTAAAAGATGAAATGTTGATGCAACTAGAATCAAGAATCAAAAGATTGAGAGAAGATGTTGTGTGCAATAATGAAGTGATTGATGCCCTTCTTCAACAAGACTCTAAACTCACAGAAGAAGTAAAGAAAGAGAAAGAAGAAAATGAGAAGCTAACAGTGAAAATTGATCAACTCAATCACACTGTGTATGATCAATTAGCTCTGTTGAGAAGAAAAAAAGAAGAGATTGATGAACTGAAAATGAAGATATGTGCTCTTGAATTAAACTAACTAAAGAAACCTGTAGAATCTGCTAAGCAACTCATTCAATACTCAAGGAAGAGGAAGTATTTGGGCCCAACAAATATTCAAGTAATCAATGTTGAAGACTCTCCTAAACGGTCAAGACATACCTCTTCTGAGCACACTCCTTCTATGGAATATTTAACATCAAAGCAAGCTACTATTGATGAATCTGAGAGTGATGCTGAATGGAAAGAGCTGAATTGAAAGAGCTGATCGAAGATGAACCTAACGAAGCTTGAATCCGTTATGTTTATGACCCTGATCAACCATGGATTTCCATATTACATGGTTGATAGGATGAATATGTCTGAGATGAAGAACACATTGAACGAGTTTGAGCTTGCAAGATTTATGATTCCTAACTGTGATTATAAAGCATTCACCACTTTTCAAGCCATTCAGAAAATCAAGAAAGATCTAGGCCATTGTGACACTGCTAAACTCACCAAGTACAATATGGTATGTTGGCTTCAGGGACATAATTACAAGGCTTATGAGATTAAAGGAAGAAGTGTTGGTGAACTAAGAAGAATGATGGAACATGTGATGAATGTTGAGCTTGATACTGGTGTCAGATTCAAAACTGAAGCTCCAAACCCATCATTTGAGCAACAAAGCAAACTCTCTGCTCATCGTATAACTTTTGAACCTAAAGATCAACACAAAGGCAAAGACAAACTAATCAAAGAACCAAGGGCAGTCAATCGAGGGAAAGTGTGGCCATTAGGGACAACGGTTAAAGAGATCACTAAACAGAAATCAACTCTCATAGAGCTATATGATCATATCACAACTCCCAGCTCTAAAGAAGAGAATAGGATTATGGCCTGGAAATTTGATCCAGACTGGGATTGTGCAATTATCAAGAGAACATCTGGAAGAATTCAATATTTTCATGATATAGAGGCTCTGCTGAGACTTCATAAGAAAGACATCAAGGATCTGCAAAATCTTCCATTGTCAAACTATCCAATTCACTCAAGGGGAAGAGATTTCTCTGTGTTGATAGGAAAGTTAAAGACAAAATTTAAGATGTTGTGATTAGAGAAGCAAAAAGAAAGGATGTTGAGCACAAAAGAAGGTCAGAAAGAAAGAAAAGATGAGGCACCAACTCCTCCTCATTAGTTAATGATGAAATTCTAAAGAGAGTTGGTTTTCCTAATAAGAAAACAGCTGCAATCAAAGTCATTGGAGGAAATCAATACACTATTCCATAACTAAGTGGGGATATGTTGATAAAACAAAAGAATTGGTGTTGCTGAGGAATGTTGATGGAAGGAAAGGTGACAAAATAAGAATTTTTGACCCTGTAGAGATCAAAATGCTTCATCCAAGCTACACATCATTCATACATGATAAATTATTGTCAAAGCTGACAGATGAAAAAGCTTAGAATGACTTATGCTTATACATTCACACGATTCAAATTGTAGATAAGTTGCATGCAAAAGCGTACAAGAGCACATCGTATAATGTTGGGATGCTGAAGGGAGCTAACATTGAAAATATATGAGAACTGAGAATATCAAAAGAAGATGAGTTAGAGATTGTTAACAATCAATGTGTTATGGAAACACTCACAACTAAAAAAGACATTTTGGGCCTAAGCTTTGAGACTCTAAAGAGGATATGCACAATGTAATTGAAATAGTGCAGAATCCTATATGATTGGCGATCCAATCAGTGAGAACGCATGTCGAAACAATTATGTAATTGAATCTAATGTTAAGAATCGATTGGGAATCGATCTACTGGCTCGATAAACATCCGAGCGTGTTCTTGACGGAAGGATAAACAACCAAAACCAAAAGTCAAATCAATAACATGAACTATCAATGATTGGTTTCATTGATAAAACCTAACGATTTCAAGCTCGTTACAACATAAGAATCAAGACTCTTGGCAAGGGGAGATTGAGCATGATCTCCCCTCTCATCTAGCAGCCTAAGGCTCCAGGCAGACTTCCTCCCAATCCTTAATCTCTTTACACATTCAAACTGGTATATATAGGCGTCGGCCCATATTAGATGTGACTAGGCCCATTCATGCGAGTGGACCATGTGTATGGTTCAATCGTATGACTGGACCATGCGTATGGTTCAATCGTGTGACTGGACCATTCTTATGGTGCAGTCTTACAAATGCCCCAATCGCATCTCTTAGTCGCATGACTTGTCCATTAGCATGGCTCGGTCGTACGACCTAGTCTCATTCACATATACTCCTACGATTGATCCAGTTTCATATGTTTACAACATATCAGGTGTAATACATTAAGCCTAGACTATTCGTCAAGCGACGGACACACTATATATTACAATATATGCTCCAACAGTTAGGTCTAGGATTAGTAGAACTAGTCCATTATGTATAGGCTTACTACTTGATTTAATAACTGTAATGAATGTTTGTAATTCATTATTGTGTATGCATTAAATGTATAGGTTAACCAATTTATATATGTGTTGATTTACGTATGGTTACAGGTACAAACATTATACTTGGTCAATTTAAGGAATTGACCAAGTGTAAGAAACATCTACGGATGAACATTTTGTTCTTCCGTAGATATCTTTCTTAGAAGTAACATTACATCCAAAGATCCTCTGCGGATGAACAACCAGAACTAAAGAACAAGTTTGCTATGGAAGTACAAGATTCCTACATAAGAACAAATCAGCTTTGAAAAAACAGGATTCCTACGGAAGAACAAAATATCTATGGAAGAACAAGACTTCTATGGAGGAACAAATTCCTACGGAAGACACTATTCCTGTGGAGTCCAAACACTTGTATAATACAAGTCTTACAAGTCAACAAGTCAAAAAGGCAGTTATGCGAATCCCAGAAATCCGATGATTCCTTAATGGACACGAATCAAATCCCAAGAGATCCAGTATTTCCTATAATAGAAACATCATTGTTGTTGGACCAAAAGAACCAATGACCCTGATCAGAAAAACCTCTAAGTCCCACAGACATTACAACTGCTGAAGAAGATCACAACAGCTGAAGACATGAGCTGATTACAAGGTCTGAAGACAAAGTCTGAAGCCATCAGCTGAAGACAAAGTCTAAAAGTAAATTACTGAAGAACAAAGACTGAAGACAAAGACTGAAGACCAAAGTGATCAGTAGTTATGATGGTTTCCTTTCAGTACTTGTAATTTACTTTTCAGTAGTTATAGTTTCAGTAGTTGTAGTTTAGTAGTTTTATGTTTTGTACTTGAGCATTCTGTGAGATGTAATCAGTAGTTGAGAACATTCTCAGTAGTTTGCATAGTTTCAGTAGTTTGAATAATTATGTAGATGTCACTATCAAGTGACATCAGCAGATGTCACATTTCCTATATAAGGAATGTTGACCTAGTTGTAACGTGTGACATTGAGCCACCACGAAAGCATATGAATGAAATATTTCTTTTAAAGAATTCTCTCTTTCTATAACCGTTTACTGTTACATTGAATATCAATTGTGTTCTTGTGAATTATTCAATTCATTGTTCGAATTCCGCTGTAATACTCTCTAATTAATCAAACTTAGATCACTGATCCTAACAAATGGTATGAGAGCAGGTTAATCATTGATCGATCTAACAATTGATCATTGAAACTGCTATTTCGATATCTAAGTTTGATTGAATTAGCATATTTGCAAGAATTGGTTATAGATCATTGAATTTCTGCTGCTTTCGGTTATTTGCTTTGAGTTTTCTTTTGGTTAATATTGGTTTGTTGTGTTTTGTTCTAAATCAATTAAAACTTAATTGAATTTGGTTGAATCTGAGAATGACTACTCCTTCTAATGACCCTCACAATACCGGTTCCTCAACCAAGCCTCCGATGCTGGTTTGGACCGAGTATAACATATGGCAACAAAGAATGCTTCATCACCTGTTAACAGTTCAGGTTCTGGACATCTATGGTACATGGTCCACACAAGCCTATGGTGAACAATCCGGAAACCAACCAAATGGTTCCGAAGAAGAAGGAACAATACTCAGATGAGGATCGAAAACTGTTTGAGATTGATGCTAAAGCGCATGGTATTCTGGCAATGGCTCTGCCTAATGAAATCTATTCTTGGCTTATGCATCATGAAACTGCTCATGACCTCTGGAATGCATTGAAGGAACAATTTGGTGGAACAGATGAGGTCTTAGCAAACAACAGAGAAATCCTTGCCCAACAATATGAGACATTCTTTCATATGAAGGGTGAGTCACTCACTCAACAGTTTTAGCATTTTTCCTATTTGATCTCTGAGCTAAAAATAGTCAAACATGAATACACTAATAGTCAGATGAACAAAAGATTCCTCAGATCACTGCCTGAGAGATGGGACACATATACCATTGTCCAACGCTCCAGTGCAAATCTGGATAGCCTATCTCTCACCCAACTCCATAGGAAACCGCTTACATTTGAAAGAGAGATAGAGCAGAAAAGGAAACTAGCATCAGCAAGAAAGCTCACTGATGACTTTGTACCAGGGAACACTGCCTTGGTTGGTCATGAGTCAGAATATGCTGCATGAGAAAGCAATTATGATGAGCATATAGATTTCTCTTCTAACAGTTCAGATTATGCATTTGTTAATGTTGACAGTCAGTTAGGCTGTAATAGTGACAATTCTGTTTCATTATGGATGATTTAAAGGGTATTGCTGATGATGACTTAGAAGAGATGGATATTCTAAGCCAAATGTCCTTGATTAATATCAGATCTCAAAAGTTCTACACGAGAACTGGTAGGAAATTTCCAGGACTCTCTGGCAAAACCAAAGTTGGTTTTGACAAGAGTAAATTGAGGTGTCACAAATGCCATAGGCTTGGACACTTTGCACGAGAGTGTAGATCAACTGGATCTAACTCCTCTGCATCCTTTGTGACTTTTCCAAGCAATAGTCCACAAAACAGAGGGCAACATCCTGGTAGTTCTGGTCATCATCCACAACCTATATCTCCTGCATATTTTGTCCCTCAGGGTCCAATGTCCTATCTATATCCCTGCTATTATATGCCTCAGCCAAATCAAGTTCAAGTTCCTATTGCACAACAACATCAAGCCTTACCTGAGCCTCTACCATCTCAATCATCTAAATCACAACCTCATCACAGCTTCTTCACCCCTGGTGTTGTTGACAGGAGCAGTTTACCAGATGATCTCTCTGGTAATGAGCAATTATTTGCTGGTGATGGTCAACATGGTGGTGAACATCCTTTTAGGAATCTAGCTCTCATGGCCCTGGAGTCTACTGAGAGTTCATGCTCCAATGCATCTTCATCATAGATAACCCAGGTATCCTCTAAGGCTAAGGCCAAGCTATGTTCTGAATCTTGCATAGCTGCATTTATCTCTATTAGAGAGGCAAATGTAGCTTTAATTAATCAAAATCTTGAGCTTGAGCAAACTATTTCCAAAAGAAAAGCTGAATATGAGTCTGTCCTTAAGGATAAAGATGATGAGATTTATAAGCTTAAATGCCAATTAAATGATGAAAAGGCTAAGCTCGAGGTCATTCTTGAGAACCACAGAGAACTCAAAGAAAAACTTGCAGTTACCCAAGTTGAGTTTGGCCGCTGGGTATCATCCTGCAAGGGATTTGAAATGCTGCTCAGTAAGCAATCTGCTTCGAATGTGAAGTTTGGAATAGGTTACAACCACATTGCACCACCTACAGATTTTACTCCAAAATCAATAGTAAAACCTCAAGGTGAAAGTAATTTCCAAACCACATCATTGGTGCATCAACCTCAAGTGATCACCCAAAATCACAAGATGAAATCAGTGTTGATACCTCAGCAAATCAATTGCCTGGTGGGTCAACTACTGATAAGCACATGAAGCTGAGTACTTCAGATGTTGTCCCTCAAAGTATCTCAAGCACTGAAGCGAAAGACACAACATCTGAAAAGCATTTCAAATCAGCTGAAATAAAAGGATTAACAACTACTGATAGTGAACAGCTGAAGAACAAGTCTTCAGTTGTTACAGATCCTTTAGTACTTAACACAAGTACTGAAAGGAGGAAAGTACTGAAGAGCACACCTGTAGTAGTTTCCACATCAACAGTTGATCAATTCAAGATGAAGAGTAAGCCATGTGAAATATGTGGTAAATTCAATCATCTTTATGATGAATGTTGGTACAGAAAGGGTTCCAAACTAAACAGAGATAAGCTCATTAAAATCTAGATGGATGAAATGAAAAATGAGTTTAAGACCATGTTTATACCACAATCATCCCAATGTGATAAACCCAAGCCTTCATCCAAATCCAAAAAGAAGGATAGGGTTTATCATAAAATAGCTGATAGTGCTCCTCATGATAAACATCAGACTAAGTCTGTGAATTTCAAGGAGGAAATGGTGGGCCACAGGAACTCATCATACACAAGTACTGATATGTCACAAGAGCTGAAAGCTTTGGCTACAAATCAAACACAACTTGTTATGATGGTTCAGCATTTGCTAGGGAGAGTTAACCAACTAGATGCACCTATGATCAAACCACTGAAAAGGCATTCCAAGCCCAAATCCAAGGAATCCATTTTAGCACCATCTCCTTCTTCATCAGCTGTTAATCATATGAAAAAAGTTATGGTTAAATCTGTTGATGAAAACAGACCCAAAACCAAAAAGGTTTGGGTCTCAAAACCCAACTAGTTCTTTATGATAAATGCAGGGTTCTTCAGCATGCCAAAGGAGCATCTGGTATGTAGACAGTGGAGGATCTATGCATATGACTTGGAGCAGTTCTCTTCTTAATGACTACACTCAAGGAAAGAAGGGATTTGTTTCATTTGGAAATGATGCCAAGGGTTACATCATCGGGAAAGGATAGGTGTCTAATGGAGATATCAAATTTGATGATGTTAACCATGTGGAGAATCTCAAGTATAATCTACTGAGTGTCAGTCAGATGTGTGCTAAAGGGCATGTTGCACTTTTCACAAGCCAGAACTGCAGGATTCTGTCTTCCTAAGTTCTGAGGCTGATTGACAAGGTATTGGATGATCATACTCTCCTGAAGGCCAACAGGATTGGAAGAGTATATGCCTTGGATTTGTCAAAGAAGATTGATTTGAAGGGTCATCCTTGTTTGTTCTCCGAAGCCTCTCCTCAGGAATCTAAAGTGTGGCATCGAAGGCTGGGTCATGTTAATCTCAAAACATGAATCTGCTGATCCACAATAGTTTAGTGAGAGGTCTACCAATAAAGGAGTTCCACAGTGATGAAACCTGCAGTGCTTGTTGAAAAAGAAAACAACACAAAGTCTCATTCCCTCCTATTGAAGAACCTAAGTCAACTGCCTGCTTGCAGTTACTGCACATGGATGTATTTGGTCCTGTGAGAGTGATGAGCATGGCAAAGAAGAAATACTGTCTGGTAATTGTGGATGATTACTCCAGATTTTTATGGACTTTCTTCTTGCATTCAAAGGTAGAGGTTGCTCAGACTATTATAAACTTTGTGTTGTATGTTGAGAAGCAGTATTTCCTATCAGTCAAGTGTATAAGGAGTGATAATGGAACTGAATTCAGAAACCATACACTTGATGATTTTTATCTATCAAAAGGAATCAAGAGGCAGTTTAGCATCCCAAGGACTCCAGAACAAAATGGAGTAGTGGAGAGAAAGAACAGGACCCTAATTGAACCTGCAAGGTCTATGTTGGCTAACTCTGGTTTGCCATTAACCTTTTGGGCCGAAGCTGTTAACACAGCTTGCTGTGTGAAGAATAGAGTGTTAGTAAATAAGAGGTTGATGAGGACTCCATATGAAGTTCTACATCATTTGCTCCTATAATGTCATTCTTCAAAGCCTTTGGGTGTCCTTGTTTCATTCTCAACACAAAGGATCAACTCCACAAATTTGATCCTAAAGTGGATGCAGGGTATTTTGTAGGTTATTCATCCACATGCAAGGCTTACAGAGTCTTGAACTGCAGAACAAAGATAGTTGAAGAAACCTTGCATGTGAAATTCAATGAATCTCCTAAGGATAAAATTCCACAAAACCCTGTGGAGTTGTTTGATCTGGACATACTGCAATATGTTCCTTATCAACCTCTAGCTATTGCAGATCATGTGGATAAATCATCTTCTGCAGCAAGTCTTCCACCTGGTGGTACTGAAGATGATGATGATATCAGTACTCACCTTTTCAAGTTTAGTGACCAGCTACCTGAGTCTGCTAAACTTGATGTTCCTGTAGCTTCTGTAGCTCCATCCACAACAAATGGTGATGAGATTTATGACTCCTCTACATCATTTGACTTGCCATCTAATACTTGGTTTTAGGAATGTGGATCACCATCTGCTGCTGTTGAACCAGCTACAAACACTTGCACTGATCTTATAGTATACCAAGAGCTGAAGAATCACCCCATGTCTTAAATCATTGGTGATATCAATGCTGGTGTCTCAACCAGAAGTCAATTGTCTAACTTCTACTTCTATGCTCTCTTCAACAGTCAGCTAGAGCCAAAGAACTATCATGTTGCTTTGAGAGACAATGGATGGGTTGAAGCCATGCAGCTTGAGCTACTTCAGTTCAAAAAGCAGCAAGTGTGGGAACTGGTTCCTCTACCCCCAAGTAAGTGTGCAATAGGCACTAAATGGGTGTTTAGGAATAAACTAATGAAAATGGGCTTATTGTCAAGAACAAGGCTAGACTGGTTGTACAAGGGTTTTCACAAGAAGAAGGTATTGATTATGATGAAAACTTTGCCCCTGTAGCCAGACTAGAGGCAATTAGATTGTTCTTAGCCTATGCTACATTCCACAATCTTAAAGTTTTTCAAATGGATGTCAAAAGTGCATTTTTATATGGTAAAATAAAAGAAGAGGTTTATGTGTGTCAACCACCAGGTTTTGAGGACAATAAACATCCTGATTGGGTGTATCAACTTGATAAGGCTCTTTATGGGTTGAAGCAAGCTCCTAGAGCCTGGTATGAAACACTTTCAAATTTTCTTCTTAAAAATAATTTCACTAGAGGATCCATAGATAAAACTTTGTTTATTAAGAAAGTGGATCAGCATAAGCTACGTGTTCAAATTTATGTTGATGATATTATTTTTGCATCCTCTGATCCCCATTTGTGTGATGATTTTACAAGTTTAATGAAACAAAAGTTTGAAATGAGTGCAATAGGAGAATTACAGTTCTTTCTAGCTTGCAAATCAAACAAATGGCTGATGGAACCTTTATTCATCAATCAAAATATACAAAAGAACTTTTGAAAAAGTTTGATTTACAAAATTGTAAGCCCTGTTCTACTCCCATGTGCAACACCACACAACTAGATGCAGATCAAAAAGGTAAAGTTGTTGATGAAACACTTTACAGATGTATGATTGGGTCCTTGATGTACTTAACAACTTCTAGACCAGATATCATGTTTCCAACTTGTGTTTGTGCTAGATTTCAGGCTGCTCCTAAAGAGTCTCATTTGATTGCAGTCAAGAGGATCTTTAGATATCTGCAAGGTACACAATCTCTAGGTCTTTGGTATTCCACTGGACAATCATGCAAATTAGTTTCTTTTTCTGATAGTGACTATGCAGGGTGTAAGTTAACCAGAAAGTCAAGTTCTGGTGGATGTCAATTCCTAGGCAACTATTTGATTTCTTGGCAGAGTAAGAAACAAACATCTGTTGCTACATCCACTGCTGAAGCAGAGTACATTGCTGCTGCAAGTTGTACAGCTCAGGTACTCTGGCTTCAAAACCAATTATTGGATTATGGCATTACAGAGACTAAGACTCCATTATTAAAGGATAGTGCTTGAGCTCTGTGTATTGTCAAGAATCCAGTCCAGCACTCTAGGACCAAACATATAGAGATCAGACACAATTTTATTAGGGATTTTTTTGAAAAAGGTCTGATTGATCCAACGTTTGTGCCTAGTGCTGATGAGCATGCAGATATATTTACTAAGCCTTTGGATAGTTCAACTTTCCAAAACCTTGTGTTAAAGCTTGGTATGCTGCAGCTAGAATAAGTGATAACTAGTGATGATCTTAGTAAACAAGTACTAATGATCATTAGTAACCATGTCACAAATATGTACTCATTATGTTAAAAGAAACTGATGCAGTTACAACTACTGATATAGTTATAACTACTGATGTTAGTAAAAATAGATAAGTACTGATGTCCTATGAAACAATTGAAAATAGCTATAAAGACTAATGAGTAAGTGTTGAGGACAGTATGAAACAGCTGAAAAGCTAAGAATTGACGAAAACTACTTATGAGAATTTTCTCTTCAGTTGTTTCCACAAACCTTTCATTAGCCGTTTTTCAAACCTTTTCTCTCTCAACAATGGCGACCATGAAACCCAAACCCCGACACAACTGTGTTGCCTACCTTTCGAAATCGACTTTCTGGAACAAGTTTGACAATGCCATCGATCTTATGGTGGATTCCCAATACCGAATAGCCTTTCTTCTGAATCCTACCATATACCCGGATTCCTTAACCTAGTTCTGGACCAACGTCTCTGTAATAACTGGTGAGAATGATAGCAAACTCACTCTCCAGTCGTTGCTGAACCAGAAACAGGTGCTCATCACCCCCGACATCATTCGCAAAACCCTAAATTTGCATGATGGCACCTATGTTAAAGAATACCCGAAAGCCACCACTGATATGTCTTCCATCAATAACGGGTATGAAGGCGACTTAAGTGCTTCAACCATACTTAAAAAGCACTTCAATGATGCTAAAGGACTTATCTTTCATATGGTGAATGTCTGCCTTGCATCAAAGACATCTTCTTGGGATCAGATGTCTTCCCGTGGCAACAGGTATTGTACTCTATCTTTGAACGCCAAAATCTAAATTTTTCTGAGATAGTTTTCATGGAACTAAAGGATCTGGCTCAGAAACCTATGGCAAACAGATGGCTACTTTATCCCAGGTTTCTGATGGCCATAATTTTGAATCAATTAAAATCTGATGGCCTTGTTGGTCTTGGAGTCCCTGCTCCAGCTGTTTTAGCTGCGGTATACTGCAGACATAACTTAGACCCTACTCTAAAAGGGGCTGCCCGGATGCTAAAACCCAAGCAGAGGGAACCCACAGCCTCCACTTCCAGATCCAAAGTCCCCACCAAACCCAAATCCAAAAAGCCCATAAAGGCTACTCAGGGAGATGAGTCCCCTGAGGATGCCCCTCTATCACAAACACAGGAAATACATACTGGTTCTAACCCCCCAGTTATGTCCAAGAATCAACCTGCTGAAGCCGCATAGGTATCCTCTCAACAGGATCCTGTTGCAACCACAATTGGGGATCCCATATTTCTGGAACCTATCTCAATTGAGAGGGTTACCATTGAAGAGCACCTCTCACCCCGGGTGCAATCTGCTTTGGACCAATCTCCACATGCAACTGCCCCTCAAAGCCCAACACTGATAGTTGCTAAAGTGCTGAGTCAGTTGCATTCCTCACCCCCTTCCCAGAAACCACTTACCACTGGGAATATCTCAACCATTGAGGTGGAGGACCAAAATGCTTCTCATAACCCACAGCACAGGGGTTATAATGTTTAATCTCCAAGTGTAGAAATGGAGCTTAGAACATCTGGTAAGGCTGCCATTCTACTGATTCAGCAAATGATCAGGATGAAGTTGGTAACATCCATAAGACCTTACGAGAGGCAACAGCCAATGAAGGACACAGTCCTGAGGCAGGAAGTCCCAGTACCAAGAACAAGGGGCACATGCTTCTACTGATCTACACTCAGAGCATGTACATCCTGATTAATAAGGAGGTCAGGTGATTCAGCACAGACTGATGATGACCTAGGCTTTTTCTATGATATATTAGCCCATAATACCATCCTAGAGACTAAGGTGAGCAGACTCAAAGAGCTGCTAGCCAAAATGTCTCAGGATCAAAGTCCATCTACCCAAAAAACCCCACAGATGGCACCTTCAATTGAGGGTCACCAAACACTGAGCCTACACACTTAACTGAGCCACCAGCCACTACTTTTGGCACCACCTCTCAGGGACAGAACCCTTTTGAGCAGATGGTTGCTATCTTTCAAAACTCCTTACTCTCATCACTCCCATCATCACTGACATAGTGCATAAAGCCATTGATGAGAGGATCTCCTCAAATCTACAAACCCCATTGATGATGTTGTTCACAAATCTCTTTCTGCCTTTCAAGCCCCTGATCCCAATGCAACCAAAAAGGGAAGACTTCCAAGTCTAAGGTAGTGAATGAAAAGAAAAGAAAAAGAGTTGATGATGAGAAAGAACCTGCAAAAGAGAAGGAGGTGGAGAAAGAACTGATCTTGGAACAGCTGATCACAGATAAAGAGAAGGAAGATCAGCTGATCACATATAAAAGAAAGAAAAGTGTTGAGTCAAAAGCTGATGAAGATAAATCTTAGAAGATCTTGTCAAAGATGTTGATGAAGCTCACAACAGATCCATGGATAAAATTATAGATCAGCTCTTTCGACAAGGTCATGACACAGCCACACTAGACACTGAGATCAGAAGGCTGGAAATAGAAGAGATTCAAGCTAGATGGGCTGGTTATAGTGTGTTGGAAAGGGAAAGATTGGAGATAATGATCAGATTCATTGCCAAATACCTTGGAAGATCATGATAGAGATCAAGGCCTGGTCCAGAGACAGTATCTTGGAGATAACCAAGAAAATCTGCTCTGATGGAGGCTATAATAAAGGGTTGATCATCGAAGCACTGGATGAAGCAGGTGCAGGGAAGAGAACTGAAACGGCAAAGCTCTCCAAAGCCAAACTCACCACCAAAATGCTAAGTCAGTCTTCTCACACTCCCACTCAAACGCAACCCTTATCTCTAAAATCTCCCAAATCTATCCCTAAACCAAAGCCACCCACAACTCAACCCACAAAACCAATTCCTTTACCCCAAAAAACACCTCAAACCTTACCCAGTGATACACCAGAAGGAGGAGAAGGGTGTTGAGGGTAGAAGAAGAAGAAGAAGAGGATGATGATGATATTGTCTGCCAATCTCTGTTGTTCTCAACCTTAAAACACCTGAGCACAGAAGTCAACAAATGATTATACCTGACTTGCAAATGCAGATGGTGAAGGTATAGATTGAAGAAGCAGAACAACAAAAGCAGCACGATGAGCAGTTTCTCAAGATGGTTGACAAGGATTTCCCTCAGTCCTCATCCATTCAAGAAATGAAGAAACAGGCTCTGAGGCTGTACACTCTTAGACATACTTTTCAACATCAAAGAGAAGAGTGCGGATCTGGCCAGACCCCAGGGTAAGTTCTAGAATTCATAAGAAGAATATACCAAGTAGATATCATGGCTAAGTGAAGAAGACCTTGAATGCTGCAATTACGTTGGCCATGGTAGTCTCACCCGGGAAATCATTGAAGAATTCAAGAAAGCTCACAACTCCAAGACAACCACTCAATCACTTCTTGAGAACAAAATGATCAAGAAGGGGTTGTTATACAAAAGACTTGAAGATCTTCAGAAGAGTGAATTCCAGTTGTTGCTTGAAGGCTCTCACCTGATGAATTTGCTTACAGAGAGATAACAACTGTGGAGTTGAAAAATGGAAAGACAGTGAGATACCTGTCTGAGTATTATGGCCCAGAGTTCTTCTTCGAGGGAGAAGCAGAAGAACTCACTAAGGAGGAACAAGTTGTTCTCCTTGAGGCCTAGGCAAGTGACTCTTATAGACCCATTAATGGGAATTAGGTTTCATGGTTGGGATAAGACTCTGTGTCCAGTTTCCCCAAGATAGAGTTCCCTTCCATACTTAGCCAATCAAAAGATTAGAAACCTTTTCCCGGCCTGTGCTTAACTCATTACCTCTGAATCTGATCAAGAGGGTGTTTCTGCCAAGAATAAGTGGGATCATCAATAAGTTTAGAGGTTTTGGCTACATTGGTTCAGGGGGAGCTTATCGGACCAAAAGAACCAATGACCCTAATCAGAAAAACCTCTAAGTCCCATAGACATTACAACTGCTGAAGAAGATCACAACAGCTGAAGACATCAGCTGATTACAAGGTCTGAAGACAAAGTCTGAAGCCATAAGCTGAAGACAAAGTATAAAAGTAAAGTATTGAAGAACAAAGACTAAAGACAAAGACTGAAGACCAAAGTGATCAGTAGTTGTCATAACAGCTGAAGTAATTAACTTCAGTAGTTGTCATAACAGCTGAAGTAATTAACTTCAGTAGTTGTGATGGTTTCCTTTCAATACTTGTAATTTACTTTTCAGTAGTTATAGTTTCAGTAGTTGTAGTTCAGTAGTTTTATGTTTTTGTACTTGAGCATTCTCTGAGATGTAATCAGTAGTTGAGAACATTCTCAATAGTTTGCATAGTTTCAGTAGTTTGAATAATTCTGTTAGATGTCACTATCAAGTGACATCAGCAGACGTCACATTTCCTATATAAGGAATGTTGACCTAGTTGTAACGTGTGACATTGAGCCACCACGAAAGCATATGAATGAAATATTTCTTTTGCAGAATTCTCTCTTCTATAACCGTTTACTCTTACATTGAATATCAATTGTGTTCTTGTGAATTGTTTAATTCATTGTTCGAATTCCACTACAATACTCTCTAATTAATCAAACTTAGATCACTGATCCTAATAATTGTCTATATAAATGGATCCTAGGTTTCGATTCAACGACGACTAATTAGACGATTGATTGTACTGCAACAACAATAGCAATACAACAAATCCACAAACTGCAAACATCACATCAATTCATTCAATCAAACCCTAGCAGACGTCTCATCATCATTCATTCATTATTTTGTAATCATTAACATATTTTAATGAAATACATATTATTCATTAATTGAGTTTTTGTTAGTGTGTTCTTGAATCTTCACTGATATTGAAATTTATTACAAAACAATTAAACCAAGCCAACGTTGATTCCGCAGACGTTGACTTGTCTTTGACCACACTAATAATTCCTGTCTGTGATCCTTGGTCTCACAACCTTATGTGCGAAACTACTTGCAAAACTATAGTTTCACAGGAAGTTCTCATAGTTTCGCTGCTTCAATATGCAAATTCGCTGGATGCATATACAGTTTCGCTGATTGCATAAAAATTACGAACCATCCTGTTTTTAGGCCAAAATCACAACTTTTTACATCCAAACTCTTAGGTTATCATCCATGAGGCTATATCTAAGCTTTTTACATGTTTTCATTTGTAAAAATGTGACCTTTATGCGATTCTTTGCAACTTTTCAAAACCCAAAACCCTAGAATCCGGTTTGATCTACAGAATGGTTTAAAGGTCGATTCTTACCTGGATTTGTTGCTTCTTTCTTGGGTCTTGATGCTCTAACACCCAGATCTTCAATCACTTAACCGTTGAAGCTTCAAATCTTGAGTTTTCTTCACTTTCTCTCCCTATGAATTTGGGAGCTAGGGTTCAAAGTGAGGATGGTGGTGGCCGGTTCGGTGTGTAAGATGGCTGGTTATGGACCCTTAATTTATTAGCCTCTTGCCCATAAGCCTCATCATCCCATAAACCCTTTCATTCCTTTATTAAATACCCCCCCCCCCCAGTTAAGCCCATCATCCTTGTCAACTCGTTCTGAATTTTTGGGGTGCTACAAGTCTTCCCCACTTATTTAGGTTTCGTCCTTGAAACCTGTCAGTCATCAAACAATTCAGGATAAAATTTCCTCATCTCCTCCTTGGTCTCCAAGTAAATTCTCATCATTTTCTGTGCCTCCACTGTACTCGCACCAGCGGGACCACTTTATTACGAAGTGCTTCTCTTTCCAATCAAGGTTGGCCACCGGCTCCTCTACATAGTTCATTTGTTTGTCGACTTCAATGTCTTCTAATTGTACCAGTGCATCATTGTCTGCTAGACATTTCCTAAGATGGGATACATGGAACGTAGGGTTGGATTCCACTCAACTCATCGGGTAATTCTAGTCTGTAGGCCACTTCCCCTACCCTTGCGATAATACGGAATGGCCCTATGAATCTTTGGCTTAACTTTCCCCTTTTTCGAAACCTAATGATCTCTTTCCAGGGCGATACCTTGAGCATAACCTTGTCACCAACATCAAATTCTATCGGGCTACACCTCTTATCAGCATGAGACTTCTAGCGATCCTTTGAAGCTTTCATGAATGCCTTAATCGTATCTAACTTCTCGGTTGTGACCTCATTCACTTCAAGACTTCCAAATTCCTCATGCCCGATGTCACCCCAACACACAGGCATTCTGCACTTCCTACCATACAGTATCTCATAAGGTGGCATACCAATGCTGACATGATGACTATTATTATATGAGAATTCCGCCGATAGTAAGTGCTCATCCGAACTTCCTCCAAAGTCAATTACGCATGCTCGTAGAATGTCCCTTAACATCCGAATTGTTCTTTCTGACTGACCATCTGTCTGGGGGTGGTAAGCGGTACTAATATGCAGTCTAGTCCGTATTGAGTCGTGAAACCTTTTCCAGAACTTGGACGTAAACCGTGTGTCCCTATCCGAGACAATAGACACTAGAACGCCGTGACGGGCCACGATCTCCTTGATTAATAGCTCCGCCAACCTCTTAGAGGAAAACGTCTCACGAATTGGTAGGAAATGGGCACTCTTTGTTAGCCGGTCAACAATCACCCAAATCGCGTCACTTCCTCTCGTCGTGCGAGGTAGCTTCATGATGAAGTCCATTACGATGTGTTCCCATTTCCATTCAGGGATATCCAAAGGCTGGATCTTCCCATATGGCTTTTGGTGCTTTACATTCACTTGCATACAAGTTACACACTTGCTCACATACTTAGCCACATCTCGCTTCATTCCCGGCCACCAGTAATCTTTCTTCAGATCCTGATACATTTTTGCAGCACTGGGGTGAATGGAATATCGAGTTTTGTGAGCCTCATCCATGATCTTCTCCCTCAGATCCCCATATAGAGGGATCCACATTCTCCCAAATCGGGTTCTAACACCCAGGGTGTTTTCCCCCAAGGCTGAAACTTGTCCTTTCATCCTTTCAGAGTTGACTCTGTCCTCTCTCAAGGCTTCATGGTGAAACTCCCTCACTTGTTTCATAACATCAGGCGTCATGATTATCTGGCAAGCCTTCACCCGAATTGGTTCGGGTCGTCCCTTCTGGCTCAGGGCGTTAGCAACCACATTGGCTTTGCTTGGATGATAATGAATTTCGCAGTCATAATCCTTGATTAGTTCTAACCACCTCCTATGTCTCATGTTGAGTTCCTTTTGTTCAAAGAAATACTTCAGACTTTTATGATCAGTGAAGATGGTGCACTTCACCCCATACATGTAGTGCCTCCAAATCTTCAATACAAACACCACCACAGCCAACTCCAAATCATGGGTAGGATAATTGGCCTCGTGAACCTTTAATTGTCTAGAAGCATAGGCTATCACCTTCTCTCGTTGCATTAACACGCAACCCAATCCTGCATATGAGGCATCCAAGTAGACTACGAGATCCTCGTTTCCTTTAGGTAACGTCAAGACAGGGGCTTGAGTTAAACTCATCTTTAGTTCTACGAAGGCTTTTTCCTGATCAGTACCCCATTCATACTTCACGTCCTTCCGGGTCAGCTTAGTCAAAGGAGAAGCTATCCTGGAGAAATCTTGGATAAACCTCCTATAGTAACCTGCTAGGCCTAAGAAACTACGAATCTCAGATGGCTTCTTTGGAGGTTCCCATTGCATCACCGCTTCAACCTTTGCAGGGTCCACCCTGGTCCCCTCGGGATTAACCACATGACCCAGAAATTGAACTGATAGAAGCCAAAATGCGCATTTAGAGAACTTAGCATATAGTTTCTCGCTTCTGAGAGTCTCCAATACTTCACGAATATGGTTGGCATGTTCTTCTTCACTTTTTGAATAAATCATGATGTCATTGATGAACACTATTACCGATTAATCCAACATCGGTCGACATACCCGATTCATAAGGTCCATAAACACAGCTGGCGCATTGGTTAATCCAAAGGACATGACGAGAAATCCGTAGTGTCCATAACGCGTACAAAACGCTGTCTTAGGAATGTCTTGTTTTTTCACCCTTAGTTGGTGGTAACCAGACCACAGGTCTATCGTTGAAAACCAGCTGGCACCCCGATGTTGATCGAACAGGTCGTCGATCCTTGGTAACGGATACCGGTTCTTTATGGTTAGCTTATTTAGTTCACGATAGTCAATGCACATCCGCATGCTACTGTCTTTTTTCTTGACGAATAAAACCGAGCACCCCATGGAGAGATACTTGGTCAAATGAAGCCCTTATCTAATAAATCTTGCAACTGGTCCCTCAGTTCTACCATCTTCGAAGGAACTAATTGATACGGTGCTTTAGCGATGGGTTGTGCTCCCTGCAGCAAATCAATTTGAAATTCGATTTCACGGTCATGCGGCACACCAGTCAGTCTTTGGGGAAGACGTCTGGAAACTCGCGCACTACTGGCACATCAGATAATTGTGGCTCTGGTGCATCCACATCTTTTACATAGGCCAAGTAAGCGCTACACCCACATCTCAAGTACTTTTTAGCTAGTCATCGACATGACCGTCGGTACACAACATACCTTATCCCCACGAACTATAATAGATCTACCATGGGGTGCTTTTTGACGAATTATCTTATTGCTACATACAATATTCGCTTCATAGCAAGCTAAGAAATCCATTCCTAGCACCACATTGAAACCTCCTAAGGCCATAACATGCAACCTAGCAGGGAACTTACAATCCTCTAACTCAATCAGGCAATCCTCAACCACCTCAGTTACCTTAGTGGACTTACCAATGGTTGTTTCTACGTAGAAAGGCTCATCTAACATTCTACTCTTATCATGTAACAAACGGCAAAAGGCAGCAGACACAAAACTCCTACTAGCACTAGAATTAAATTGCGCTGAAGCATATTTATGGTCTACCTGAAACATACCTCAAACTACTTATGGATCTGCCCTGGCCTCCTTGCGAGTTATGTTGAATGCCCTTGCCTTTGCCTTCGAACCGTTACCCTTTCGCTTATCTCCAGCTTTAACCGTTCCTGATCCTCCTGATTTCCCTTACTTGCAGTCCCTCCCCACATGTCCTATCTCGCCACAGTGGAAACACTTCACCGCCTTGCAGTCCCTAGCATAGTGGCCCTCACCCCAACATTTAAAACACTTTCTAGTCCTAACTCTACACTCCCCCGAATGACCTTTCCCACATTTTCTACAACCACCCCCTTTACGAGTATTTGCCTGTCTCCCTGGCTGATCCTCAACCCTCATCCTCTTCTCTCCATTCCTGAAGTTATCACCTCCGAACCTCTTCCCATTTCCATTCGTGTTCCCGTTCCATTTTTCCACCTTCTTTTGTACAAGCATTGGGTCCCTCTCATTGTTACAACCTCCCAGCTAAATCTACCACAGACCTAAACATGTCTGTCTGGCTGCAATCATGTGCGTCCTCATGTCCACAAGCAAACCCTGTATGTATCTTTTGATCTTCTTGGATGCAGGTGTCACCATGTCTGGCATAAGTCTTGCAAGTTCATTGAACTTGGAGGTATAATTTTGATGAGTCATGTTCCCAGCCTCCAGATACAAGAACTCCTTTTCAATCTTGTCTAATTCCCAATGGGGACAATACTCCTCCAATACCAACTCCTTCAACTCAAACCACCTCATATTGGCTACCAACCACTTTCCTTTAGCCTGGACAATGTTTTCCCACCAGCACAATGCTGAGTCAACAAAAGAATGAATGGCAAACTTAACTTTTTGATCTTCCCTACACTCACTAATTTCCAATACCGCTTCCATCTCTCTGACCCAATGATGAGCGGCAGTAGCATTGCCGTTACCGTCAAAGGTCGGGGGCTTGCACCTTTGAATTGCCCAAAGTTGCACCCCTTAGTAGTCTCTTTTTCACACTGTTCATCACTGCCATCATCATGAAGTACCACCGTAGGGTTTGATGGCTCCTTTTCAGATTCTTCAGTCCTCCCAGTGGACTTCCCTGAATTCTTCTCATTTTCCTTCCCCTACTTCTCAGCTTTCTCCCCATCCCTAACTGCTTTAATCACCTCAGTCACCCCTGAGGGTAACACATTCTACATAACATTGTAGACGTCATCAGCGATAGCCTCCTTAGTAGATTTGAGGGTGGCTGATCCCTCCCCCTCCGGGTACTATGGAGGTCCGACTTCTCGTGAACAGTCTCAGGAGCATTAGCTTTGCTCCGGGTGACACGTGGATCAGTAGTACGCCCGCCACGAGCACCTCCTCAAGTTGCCTTCCCTGGTATTCTACCAGCCATGACTAATTCTTATAAGATTCAAATACCAAAATGGTTATTCAAGATAATTGTTCACGTCACTATAAGTACGGTAAGTCCTTAGTTACAGTGGCCAAGTGAGATTAACTACTTACCTTACTCTCCTGTCCCAAGCAATCAATATCCTAACACATGTCAGTATTCAAATCTAGAAGCACATAGAACATATAGCACACACACATAATCCCAATTTTACTTGAAACTTTTACCTCATGGCACGTAGCTACTTGGATTGGCATCCTTCATTTGGTCCCATTTTCAGTGTAAGTTTAGGTTTTGACAACAGTTTACCCAATTCTCTTAAACTTTGGCTCTGATACCAACTTTTAAGGTTCTGTTCCCGGGAAGCCTCACAGTTGGTTAATCATAACATAAAATCAGTTTAATAACAAAACATTTACTTGTTCTTAAATTAGACATTCACTTAAAACTTAGAAACCATCTCGTACTCATACATTTGCCTTTCAATTAAAAACAAACATATCACTTGTTCTTAAATAACAATACAGTTTTCATAAACAAGAATGCCATCCATAGTTCCCCAAGTACGTCCGTGGTGCCATCCTCAACATCAGCACTTACCTGCCAACTATTATGTATAAAAGTCAGCTTTGCTGAGTAAGTTCTAGTTTTAGGTAAATAAGAAAACATAACTTTATCCTTTATATAATGACCATGCATACATAATACATAACACTTCATCATAATAAGCATGTTCATTATCTTTCATTCTTTCATGTCTTTCACTTCATCATAAACGAGATTGCACAAAGCAAGAGCTCCATGTTGATCGACAACGAATGTTGATCCCTGTCGGTACACATTTTTCATGGTAGCTAAATCCCGTCAATTGATCCACACTGCAAGGCACATAACCCGCTCATGAATATGAATCAATCATCATACATCAGACTCGGCTAAGTGAAGTCTATCATAGTGCTTGCAAGACTTTGCATCATCAAACGGGCCTGGGGGTAACATTCATTAAATTCCACTTCTCATTATTATCATCTTTCACTTTAATATATAATACTTAACTTAATAAGTTAAAAACATGGCAAGTAGAAGTCATCATAAAACATAACCGACCCTCCGCGGGACAGTGGGGGTTCGGGGGCGGCAACCCCTAGTGGGGTCCTAAGGGTCAATGCCCCTGGCTAGGGCGGGGCTGACATGGCATGCATAATAATAAGCATAATAACCCCAAAACATGGAAAACTTATAAATCAATCTAAGCTTTTTGTTAATACATTTCCTTAAACTTATTTTTAAACATTTATATAACACATTTCCTTATAGAAAAATCTATGTTTCTGTTAATACCTCATAAAATCTCCATCATTTAAAAACGTATATTTAGCATGCATAATACCCCAAAACAATAAAACCTTATAAATAAGGGGATCTAGAACTCACCTGGATACCGTAAGTAACCTCTAAACTAAGCTTACAAGGCTAGGATCACACTACACAACCTGCACATATGTTAACACTTAAAAGGTTTATTTCTACCTAAATTCGCTGCTAATTTCGCTGCAAGATAAGCAGCTTCGCTGCTAGATTTCGCTGCAAGATAAGCAGCTTGCTGCTAGATTTCGCTGCAAGATAAGCAGCTTGCTGCTAGATTTGGGGGGCAGTTTCGGGGGCAGTTTCGCGGGCAGTTTCGCGGGCAGTTTCGCGGGCAGTTTCGCGGGCAGTTTCGCGGGCAGTTTCGCGGCAGTTTCGCGGGCATTTTCGCGGGCAGTTTCGCGGGCAGTTTCGCGGGCAGTTTCCGCGGGCAGTTTCGCGGGCAGTTTCGCGGGCATTTTGCGGGCAGTTTCGCGGGCAGTTTCGCGGGCAGTTTCGCGGGCAGTTTCGCGGGCAGTTTCGCGGCAGTTTCGCGGGCAGTTTCGCGGGCAGTTTCGCGGCAGTTTCGCGGGCAGTTTCGCGGGCAGTTTCGCTGGCAGTTTCGCTGGCAGTTTCGCTGGCAGTTTCGCTGGCAGTTTCGCTGGCAGTTTCGCTGGCAGTTTCGCTGGCAGTTTCGCTGGCAGTTTCGCTGGCAGTTTCGCTGGCAGTTTCGCTGGCAGTTTCGCTGGCAGTTTCGCTGGCAGTTTCGCTGGCAGTTTCGCTGGCAGTTTCGCTGGCAGTTTCGCTGGCAGTTTCGCTGGCAGTTTCGCTGGCAGTTTCGCTGGCAGTTTCGCTGGCAGTTTCGCTGGCAGTTTCGCTGGCAGTTTCGCTGGCAGTTTCGCTGGCAGTTTCGCTGGCAGTTTCGCTGGCAGTTTCGCTGGCAGTTTCGCTGGCAGTTTCGCTGGCAGTTTCGCTGGCAGTTTCGCTGGCAGTTTCGCTGGCAGTTTCGCTGGCAGTTTCGCTGGCAGTTTCGCTGGCATCTTCGCTGCGAGTTTCCATGCCACTTTTGCCCAAGTAATCATGGCTATCAAGTCTCGTTAAAGTCTATGTCTTATAACTTGAAACATGTAATGTTGGAAGAGTGGAATGTTTGTATCTCGAGGTGTTATGTTTAGACAAGGTATTCATATAAATCCAAACCGGCCAATGGATCCGTTTACCTTACCTAGGAACCTTTAGGGTGAGTGTCCGCTTATAGGTACGCATGTCTTCATTAAGGTTGTAATTGACATAATACTTTGTTAAGTCAACGTAAGGCTTTGGTTTGTAAACCGAACGTTACACTCGAAACATCTTGTTATTTTAAATCCTTTTATCTTTGATCTTGTCTTTTTAGACCTTAAACTCATTAGCCCATTTTTCCTAAATGAGCCTTAAAAGATTTCTAAACGTCTTCCCCTCAAACCAAACTTATCCTGAAACCAAACTTATCCTAAAAACCTATTACAATGATGCTCTCATTCTAAATTGAATCCTTAATCATAACAAACACAAATCTCGTATCAACTTTAAGCTAATGAAACTTTGAAACCTCAAAGACATAATTACACAAGAATCAATTATCGAGAAACCCCGTAAAAGTATCTTGAACTTACTCCTCTTGTTCGTTAAGTCGAGTCTTGTATCGATTCAAAATTTGGTGCTGTGACAAAACCGTCTTAATTGTCTTGAACCATCTCGAATATAAACGTTTATCAACTAAAATTCTAAACTAATGATTTTGTACCTTTGCCAAGAACATATGAAATCATGAATCATGAAATTGAACAAACTTAAGCATCGTAAAACATTATAATCGAACTTGTCAAATTTAAACGGTTCCAAGAGTTCACGTGAAAACATGAAATTTACTCCAAGTCTCCTCATGTCCTTGAAATTAGTACCCTCATCATTAAATATCGGAACACAATTCTTAAAGTAGGGGAGACTGTAACATCCGCAAATTTTCAAATTATAATCCGAACCCGAATTCATTTTAAATTTTCATATGATATAATTTTAATATTTAAAATTTTTATTATTTATTTTATTGAATCAAACGCGTTAAATATGCAATTTAAGCAATATTGAAAAATGTTTTATTCATTTTATCATTTAAACAAAGAATAACAATTTATTTATTTTATAAACAAATCTTTTCATAAAAATAAATCTTTATTTATCATTTTACAATAAATAACTAAATGGAAAAGACTTTTTAAAACATATAAAGTTATAAAATGAATTTTAATAAACTTACAAAGTTACAAGTCTTATAAAAGTTATAAAGATTTTATAAAAAATATAAATTGTAATTATTCTTTTATCTGTTTTTTTATTTAATCTTATATTTATTTCAAAATCATAACCCCCTTTTAAAAGACCTATAAATCACCTTTAATACCATTCATAACCTCCTCATAACCTCGAGTATAAAAGCAAGGCTTAGGCCTCACTTTTTATTTGCTCATTCTCTAAAAATCTCACTATCATTTCTTTCTTTCATCCATTGGTTATGATCAATTGAAGAATTTTATTTTACAAGAAATTTCAAGAATTCTTAATACTAAGATATTCTTTTATTGATTTTATATTATACATTTTAATTATCCTAACAATCAATTGTTCTCATGACTTTATGTTCTTACTATTGTTCTTTCTTCTACCAAATCTCTTTTTATTTTAATCATCATCATTTGGTCATTAGCATTTTAATAAACACTATCCTTATAAGAATCACTAACATTCGTAAATCAAGCTAACAACACACTAACATAAACAAAGAATCTCGTTTGCATATGGACAGCTATGTCGTCGCATTCGGTTATTCTACAAGATTATTGTTCTAAATGATGGCTATGCCAAATTCAAAGAAAATTTTTATAATACAAATAAAGACTAATATACCACATATTGACATAATAAAATGTTCTAACCCGTTTCATGTTTTAATGATTTTAAAAGTGCATTCTTACTTTAACCGACAATAACTTGATCATAACAAAATAAATTTGAGTAAACTCAGACTCGAGTGTTAAGTTCATTGAATTACCTTTTCAACGATAGTTTATACGTCTTCAAAATCAATCGGACGACTCAACAATAGCTTTCACAAGATAAGTGCGCATTTCAGTATCTTCTGTATTGTGCTGCTTGGTTGACCTATTTAAAGATCTTTTCATAAAATTGTTTCTGAATGAAAGTTGTCCGGAAGACTTTGAACTAATCAATTATAAATTTTTTTAATTTTATGAAACCGTTTTCTATTTTTAAAACTTGTTCAAACACATACCAAACATTTTGTCCAAAATCTAAAATTGATGTAATAATTATTTTTCAATCTACCTTTCATTTTTAGCATTCTTTAAACTTCCTAATTTCTTTAATTCATTCCAACCTCAAGTTATTGTTCTTTTTATCATTTAAGACATCACCTTTGACTCTTGACATTCAAGTGTTCTTATGTACTCTACAACCACCAATATACTTGTGAGATTTCCATGTGAGTATTTCTATACCTTTTTTATATTTTCACACTTTGGGATGAAACATGTTACCTTATAATCATTGCACTTGTAAAATGTTTGATTTTTGTAATCTTATGGCAATTCACTTGTATGTTGTGGTTAGTTGATCTTTGTAGCTACCATGTAATGTCGATTATATGTACAATCATTAACTATTGCTAGCATGGCGACGTCATAGATCTATGGGCCTGACAAGCCTGTTTGGTTGATCCAAGTACACTTAGGTAATTATATATACTTATAAACGTTTGAGACTTGTAAAACTGTCAAGGTTTGATTGTGCATTCTGTCTTACACCCCTAGTTACTTTGTTCACTAATCTATGACATGAATTGCCAACTTTTATATATTTATGTATTGAAAACTATTGAAATCTCACCAACATTATTGTTGACCCTTTATTTTTAACATGTTTCAGGTTTAATACTTGAGGTTTCTCTTCGTGCTCATATAAGAGTTGGACCTAGTTTAATTAAATATGTTATTTCTTTATTTGAAACTTTTGTATTGTATGGACTTATTTGTCTTGTAATGTTTAATGATTAATGATAATTAATATTATTTCAAATTAATTAGTTCCATGTGCTATAAACAATCGTTTCACATTCATCTGCCCCTATGATTCCGCCGTCGGTCGGGGTGTGATAGTTTCTTTGGATAAACTACCTATGTCCACATTTGCATACATCTCAATAGGAGTTGTATTACATTTTGTATATATCTCTAGCACTCCTTGGCTTGAGATTCTCATGAACTCTATGTCTTTGATATCTTTCTTCACAATATTAGCATATGCCATTGCCATTCTCAATGAAATCCTTTCCATTACAGCATTCATGACTTTAATAATAGTCATGAAATACTTTCTATCATGCTCAGCTTCAATAGAATGCACCTGTTCAAACTTCTGATTAGAAAGAAAGATATATAACTTGGATGAAGGAGTTTCAACTCAAATACTCAAAATAAAGTTGTCATATCATTATCCTAATCATCTTCATTTCTAACCAACTTCAAGTGAAATTATGTTGAATCATAGAACCATCTCTTGATTGATTTGGAAGTTTGTGTACCATCTATCACTTTCAATCCTGGATTAGTAACTTTGTCAAAATACTCATCAATGAATGTATCCAAATAACATTCTTTAATGGATACACTTGATTCTCCTTTCTTTGATTTTCTCTTCAACTTAGCAAAATAATCCTTATCTTCTTGATCATAATGGGTTTGCAGAAAAGCTAGCATTCTTGTTATTCCCTTGTCAAGTAATTTGATGAAATTCTCTCCCCTAGCATCCTTTGAAGGGTTAATGAGAGGTAACTTGTGTAACTCCTTTATATCTTGAACATAAAGTTGTATAATGCTTGAGTAATACTGATATACATCACAAATAGCATTTACTCTTTTTACAAGAAAGCATTAAACACATCATCATACTTCCATGCAACTATCTTTATATTCTTTGTTTTATCAGGCATAATCATACCATTCAAAAGCTCAGAGATAGATTGTCTTGTTTGAAGCACATTTCTCACTAAGTCACCTGCAGATCGTACCTTGTTTCACAATTGCTTTTGATCAAAATCAAGTCTATAAGGACTCTTCTTTGATCTTGGAAACATATCCATCAATTCTTTCCTCTTTTCAAGAGTTTTTCTAACTAACTCCATAGCTTTTGTAGATACATGATGTTCCTAGTTTATGAGCTTAAATATAAAAGTCTTTCATGTCTTACACATATGTAATGAATTAGTCCAATGAAATATAATATGTGGTCCATGTTTATTCATGTTTAATTATTTCATATTATCATTGTGACAAGTATAATTCATATGTATGTACTTATAAAATAGGTTTAAAGTTACTGTACATAGTTCTTAGTCAATAATGATTAAGAAATGTGTTCAATCTAGTCCGATGTGTATTCATGCTTATGGACCAGTCGCACCACTGAACCACAAGACTAATCAGTCGTATGATTGACTCAGTCACACGACTGAACCTACAGTTGTGCATATGACTCAGACGCATGATTCATTCGCATGACTGAACCATGCTAATGTTTCAGTCATACTAATGGAAACTAAAAACCTATAAATACCAGTTAATTCCTCCAAAATAGCCAATCCAATTTCAAAACTTTCTAAAAACCTTTCAAAGTCCGTTCTTGATCGATTCCTACTCGTTCTTAATGTTGAGTTCATTCTTATATTGATTGGCTTAACGTTCTCACTGATTGGATCGCCAGTCAAATAGGATTCCATACTATTTGATCCTGTCTCACGCATAATCAGTTTGTATTGAATACGTACACGGTCCTGACAAGTGGTACCAGAGCATTGGCTTTTTATTTTGAGTCGATTTGATTAGTTTTCGGTGTAAAAACTCACGTTATAATTCAAAAGAGTGACCACGTTGGTTCTAAAGGTGTTTTCGACGTTTGCATGCATAAAAGTTGTGTTTCTCATCATACGACATAGTAGGGTTTGTAGGAAAATCATGGTTTTGTGTCAACGTGTCAAGTCTTCGATTTTACAAAAGCAGTAGCCATTTGTCGCATGATTGTCCAGCCACATGATTGAACTCAAACATATACACTCATTCGCATCCCTTATTCGCACAACTGACCAACTCCAGTCGTTGGATTCCAATCGTCGTGTTCATACGCACGCTTGAATTCATTCGCACCCTTCATTTGCACAAGTGAACCTACTCATAGTCCATTAGCATGAGTGGAAAAATCCTATTCTAAATGTTCAAAGTTTATACCAATGGAAGATCAATTTGCTGCCTTTACTACCGGAAAGGACTCTTGCATCCAGGACCTTCTGCTTCTGGAGAATGAGATTGGCAATCATAGTAAACTGCCAAAGCTGATAATGTTAGATGATTATCCATAGTGGAAAAGTCATCGAGATCTATCTAAATCGAGTTCATCCTAATCTTTGGACATCTATTATGACTGGTTACACGGTACTAGTCAGTGCTAATGGAGTCAAGTTAACATTGAGAGGGATGAGTGAGGGCATAAGATTCAATTCAATGTTGAAAAGAATGTTTATGCTTTAGTGACTCAGTCGATACCGAATGATGTCTTTCATCAGTTCTCTAAGAACAGGCAGGCGAAAAAGTTGTAGGAAGCATTGGAGAAGAGATATGACAAACGCAACACTCAAAGCATTAAAAGCTAAAGCTTTCAAAAAGGAGTTTGACAATTTCTCCACCATAGGAATGAGCTAGGATGACATTATTGACATGTTATACCATGTGATGAGTGAGTTGCACACTCATGGAGTAACAACGTCTATGGAAGATAAAGTTTTAAGCTTTGCAGATGGTTTGCCAGATAAATGGGATTCATTTGTGTCCAATCTAAGACAGAACGACATTCTTATGACATTAGGCATAAATGACTTCATCCTGAACTTAAGGGAGGAAGAATTGAGAATGAAATACAAGTCTAAGAATGATCCTATGTTCAGAATCCTTCACTCTACAACTCAGTTCTAACTGCAGCTATTTCAGGAGCACCATTACAAACAACTTTCGTGTCTAGTTCATCTACTCCTTCCCAAACCAGCACCTCAGGAACTGAAACGTCCGGGTCATTTGTTACCCAATATATATTTCCTCAAGCAAACACAACAAATTTGAACACCAAGAATCTCGGTAACATTACAGTGGAAATTGCCAAAGAACATATGGATCTTCTTGTAACATCGGCCCATTTTCAAATTATAAACCCAAATCCAAACCCATTTGGAACTTTCATCCAATATAAAAATAAATTATTAAAACTATTTTGTTTATTGAATCATACGTTAATGCAACATTTAACCAATCTTAACTATTGCCTTATTTAATTTTATTTATTTAATCATTTGAGCAATTTATAATAAATTTTATAAGTTATAAATAAAGTTTATAAATTTATAAAGTTGGGATATTAACTAGGAGTTTCTTTTTTTAGTAAAAATAAATAAATAAAGTATGAAAATTTTTATAAGACTCACAAGATTTATAAAGATTGTATAAAAAATAAATTAACTTATTAATTGATTTTGGTCTTATAAAGTCCAGGGTTTAATATGTAGTTTTTGAAACTTCATTTAAAAAGTTTAAACATAAAATGATAAGAACTCAAAACATCAAGGACCATTTGTGTAAATAACCAAAACACCCAAACCAAAACTCCCCTACCCCCACAAAACCGACGGTGCTCCAGCCACTTTCTGGCTGGACTCCAGCAAGGGGTTTTCCGGCGCTTTTTCTGCCCAAAACGAATTCCAATCGTTCCTAACCGCTTCATGAACTTAATTGGAACTAAAATGGGGTCTTTAATTGTGTTATTAAACTGTGAATGGTTGTATGGGGGCCGGTAACTGATCACCATTAAACCTCCTAGCCGTTTAAGCATAAATAGTCAATAATAGTAAAATTAATTACACCTACATGATAGTTTAATCGAACTAAACTTCCACGCAACGTACTTTCATCTCAAAAACAATTGTATCTCTCATTTCGATTCTACCTCCACCACAACCTGCAACATAGTCAAAGTCCATCTTCGGAGCATCTTCGAATGCAATTAATAAAGGGTTTCTGTTCCTCATCAATCATAGAAGCTTCATACTAAATTAATTTGGTTTCCATCATTATCTGCATATCCTTCGATTTCGGTTCTTGGCTGCAACCTACCCTACTATCGAAGAGCATCAATTCGATCTCAATCAAGTGAGTAAATCACATCTTTAAGCTCGGTTTCATAAGGGGAATCAAAGCCCTATGCTTAATTCGGGAAACAACATCGATTCCATGTTCAATTTGGATCATGATCAAACTAGGGTTCATGTTGAAATTGGGGATTTAAAACAAGTAATGTTAAAAATATTTTAAAGAGTGTTTAAACGTAACTGAGCCTTAGTCCGAGTGGTAACCACCATCACTCTCACACAAGGGACCCGGGTTCGAACCCGGGGTCCCTCAATTCTTTTTAATTATTGAACGTTTAATCATTTTAACTTATATAAAATCTTAATATATTGTTTAATTACAATAAAAATTATTTTGTTAACCTAAAACATTTGAGAAACTATTAAATTAATTTAAAAAGTATTAAAAACTTATGAGTATAGAAATTATCTTTTTAAAGAATATCATAGGTTATAAAACATTATTATTAATATTTTAATATAAATTAAATGCTATAAATCTATTATGGATCAAACTTAGGCTATTTCAAAATATTATAGATTTATATGCTAAATTATTAATTATTCAAATAGTTATTCAAATAGTTTTTTAAATAATTAATTATTTATCTATTACTTAATCATGTTATGTCATAATTAGTTAATAAATTTATTTCTTAAAATTTTATTTAAATTCATGAATTTATAAAATAATATCATTTTCTATTTAAGGCTTTGATATTATAAGACTCTTATAAAAATCAATTAAAAGTTTAAAAAACTTTATAAAATGATTTTGAATAACTTTAAACTATTTTTGCAAGTCATTTAAATAATTAATTACTCAATTAATTATTTTGATAAAGTTTTAAATAATTAATTTCTAGATTTATTATTTCTTTCCGCAATGTTATACTCAATCAATTCTTGTTAATATTTATGTAATGCTTATTGTACAATTTCACTAATGATTATTATTGTTTCCATTTTAATCATTTAATAAATTTATTCATCCTTATGAAAATAAAATATAATTAGCTATATTATTTTATTTACCCTAATTATCAAAACCCCATATTCAAATTGAAACCCTAGTTCATGTTTATTCGTTAATCTTTCCTTTAAACCTAACCTTGGAATATATATATATATACGTTAGGTATCTTGTAAAAATGAATCGTTGGAGCATCGTTAATTTCTTATTATCATCTTATTATATCATGTGAGTTTTCCTTGCCCCTTTTTACATTTTTCCCACTATTTTGGGGTGAAACATGATACTTATACATCTTACACTTATAAACATTTGAGACTTGTAAAACACTTGCAATTCATATTTTTGTCATGGTTATTTGTATGTTGTAAGTGATTATATGAGATACATAGTTTGTTTACAATCATTAACTATTGCTAGCCTGGCGACGTCTTAAATCTTTGGGCCTGACAAGCCTATTTGGTGCTAAAGTCGATGTATTACCGACTCTGGATGATGTATGCCTGTTCATTATGGGAACCAAATACACTTAGCCAAACTTATATACTTGTAATCAAGTCGAGGTTTGGTTGTAACGATATGTGTTCTATAACCTTACTAACTTATAACCTATGACATGAATTGCTACTTTTAATCCTTATCATATTATGTATGAAAATCTTGGAAACTCACCAACTATTTTTAGTTGACCTTTTATTTTCATTATGTTTCAGGTTTGATGCTTGAAGATCTTTTTGTGCTCAATTAGGACTTGGACATAGATTAAAATGAAAGTCTTATGTTAATTGTTGTATCTTGATTGTTTTGTAAATACCTATTTGTCTTGTAATGTTTAATGAATAATGACATCTAATATTATTTCAACTTAATTAGTTCCATGTGCTATGAGCAATCGTCTCCCATTCGTCCGCCCCGATGATTTCGCCATCGGTCGGGGTGTGACAGATTGGTATCAGAGCCATGGTTATAGGGAATTAGGTTATTAGAAATAGAATGACATAGACTATAACTATTTACCTTTACACATGAGTCCTCTCACGTATTTTATATGCTTTGATAGGATTTTATGTACCATATGTGTTTATACTTGATTATGTGATTATATTCCTTATATGCTTATGCTTATACTTTGAACCTTACTAATGCACACACGTATCTTAAATCATATTCTAAGGCATTATATGCCTCAATCAAATGGTTTTCAAAAATGTGCGTTTGACTTGTTATTTGTGGTTTTCAAGTCTCGTCAAAGTTTATGTCCTATAACTTGAAACATGTAATACTGGAAGAGTGGGATGCCTGTATCTCGAGGTGTTCTGTCTAGGAAAGGTATTCATATAAATCCAAATCAACCGATCGATCCGTTTACCTTACCTCGGAACCCTTGGGGTGAGTATCCGCTTATAGGTACGCATGTTTCATTAAGGTTGTAGTTGACATAATACTTTGACAAGTCAAGGTAATGTTTTGGTTTGTAAACCAAACATTACACTCGAATCATTTTGTTATTTTAACTCGTTTTTACATTGATTTTGTTCCCTTGAATCTTAAACTCGTTATCCCATCTTTCTTAATAACCCTTAAAAACCTTTCTAAGCGTCTTCCCCTCAAAACCACACTTATCCTGAAAACCTATTACAATGATGTCCTTATTATAAATTGAATCCTTAATCAAAATAAATGTTGGTACATATATGTCCCTAGATCATGTTATGAATGTAATAGATCTTCTTTGTCTAATTCTGATGTAATGGTTCGAATGATTAATGAAATGATATTGATTGTCTGGTATTTATAACATTTAATATTTCATTAATGAGTAGATGTTGAATTGGTTAATTAGGTTTGTGACTATTTGAAGTGTCATGCATAATGTTATAATGTTAAATACACTTAAACTTGGTGAAGTGGAGTTCTCATGCGTCCGACTGGACCAAGCGTCCCAACAGTGATCATTCATCCGAATGGCCATGCGACTAAGTTTCCATGCGCCTAAAATGTCCATACGCATGAATAACTTCGTACAAATGACTCAGTCGCACGACTGAACACTCAGTCGTGCGGATGAATCAACCCTATGGTTCAATCGCACGACTGAATCAAACTAATGGTTCAGTCGCACGAATGAACAATACTAACCTATAAATACAACCCAATTTGTGGAAAAATGGGAGAATTGATTCTAATTTTTTATTCCAGACGTACCCTAGCCGTCCAGGATCCTCCATGTTGATACTCCAAGTTCATAGAACGTTGTAGATCAATTGTTAATCGATTCTAAATGTTTGATTCAATACTTTATTGATTCTACGTGCGTTCTCACTAATTGGATCGCCAATCAAATAGGATTTTTCACTATTTGGTTTGGTTTGCACGTTAATCATTAGGTATTTTGTTCAAATACCAGGTCCTGACAAGTGGTATCAGAGCTTTGGCTCTTGATTACGTGTGATTCAATCAAGATTGATAAAACGTTTGTGTTTTTACACTAAAAAAGGAATCTTTTGTGTCAAAAGGTGTCTTGGACGTTCCCTGCTCGTCAAGTTTCGGTTTCTACGGCCTTAGGCGATTAAGGTTTAGGAAATATCGAATTTTTACGGCTAACACACGTTTCACCTAGAAATTCTGGCAAAACAGCAGCTTCAGTCGCACGAGTGGGCCATTCGCACGACTGGACTCATTTGCATACACCAGACGCACGATTGGACTGAGTCGCATCTCCATTAGTACGACTGAACCATGCGTTCGCAGTGTTCATACGCCTCAGCTTCATTCGCTCGACTGAACCAATCGCTCAGTTCAGCCGCACGATTGAACCAATCGCATAGTTCATACGCATGGATAGCCCATTCACTTTACCCAGTCGCACCAGTTGGACAGTTTGGTTAGCATTCTTACAAGTTAATCGAGATGGAAGATCAGATGTTAGCGTTTACTGCCAGTAAGGACTCAAGGATCCAGAACCTATTGTTACTTGAGAGTGAGGTGGGGAATCACAATAAACCACGAAAACATTTAACGTTAGATGAGTTTCCCCACCAGAAACAACGTTTCGAGAGCTACCTCAATGGAGTGGATCCAAATTTGTGGGAAGCTATCGAGATTGGGTATAATATGCCGGTGGGAGTAGATGGGGTAAAGCTTACTTTGGGATGAATGACTGATGCTCAGAAAGTCAAGTATAATGCAGAGAAGAGAGTTTATGCATTGATTACTCAGTCTATTCCTAAAGATATTTTCCACCAGTACTATGAGAATAAACAGGCCAAGAAATTGTGGGATGAGATGGAAAAGAGATATGACGGGAATGCTTCTCTGAAGGCAATTAAAGCTAAGGAATTGAAGAAAGAATTTGACAACTCTCATCAATGGGGAACGAGAGTTTGGACGATGTGATTGATAGATTCTACCATCTAATGAGTGAAATGCATACACATGGTGTTACTACTACCATGGAAAAAAAGGTGTCAAATTTTGCACATGGTTTGCCGGAAAAGTGGCCTTCATTTTTGTCAAATCTGAGACAGAATGAGATGCTGGAACAGTTGTATATCAATGACTTCATTCTAAAGCTGCGAGAAGAAGCACTTCGGATGAAGTACAGAGCTCAGAAGTCGTCGTACACTCAGAATCCAGCTTTGTACAATGCCACGCCACAAGCCAAGACGTCTGGAGCACCTCTTTAGACTGCATTTATGTCTAGCTCATCGGGTCCTTCACAAGCTTCTCCTTCAGGTTCAGAAACTTGAGGGTCCTCTTATACCTAGTACTTTGGAACTGAAGCAAATGCTACTAGACTAAAGACTAAGACTCTCGGTAATGTGTCTGTGGAAGTAGCTCGAGAGCACATGGATCTTTTGGCAGCAGTGGTTCAGTCTTATGATGGACTGGTTGCTAGGAAGATTGGAAATTGCCATCTGGCAGATGAGGACTATGAGCAGGTGGATGAATTGGAGCTGGGAAGAATGGATATTATGTGGGCCTTAGCTAGTGTTGTCCGGAGGGCGAAGAAGTTTGTGAAAAAGACCGGACAAAACTTGGTTGCTACTAAGGATACCACATTTGGCTTTGACAAAACTAAAGTGACCTGCTTTAACTGTGGAGAAAAGGGGCACTTCAAGAGAGAATGTGTGAAGCCAAAGAAGACTGGGAACGGGAACCCATTCTCATCCTTCACTCGTCAAGACAAGCAAGCCAGAAGCTCTACTTCATCAAGCAAGGATCCAAAAGCCTTGACTGCTCATGATGATGAATGACAGGACTAGAGCTTTCGGTTTGTCTGTCGAGGGGAATCAAATATTGCAAGTGTAGAAGATTTGGATGATGATTCGTGAGTGAGGAAGATATTGCAGTTGAGATAGCAATGTCAAATATTGAAGAGACAACAGCAAAGAAAGAATCACCAGAACCAGAGACATCTGATGCTGCGCTGATGGCTAACTCTACTGAATCTCCTCAGGTAAGTACAACTGAAAAATTGTTTAAAAAACATGCTTGTTCTTATTGTGATACTTTTAGAGATAGCATAGAAGAGAAATTTGCTAGGTTATTAGATCATAATGATAACTTAGTGAAAGAATTGCAACTATGCATTGAGGCTAATAGAGTTTTAAAACAAAATGAGCATAGTTACAAAGAAAAGATAGACCTTTTGACTAAACAGCTTAGGGAAACTGAAGTAGTTGCATTTAACCAAGCTAATGATATTAGGTACTATCTTAACACCCTAGAAGACACTAAGAAACAAAAGGCAGTTTTAGAAGTAGAAGTAAACTCGTTCAAGCAAAAACTGCATAGCTGGACAAGTTCATCACGTATTATGCAGCACTTAGTAAGAGAAAGAAACAACGGGGGGGGGGGGGGGGTTGGGTTATAAAGTGGTTCCGCCACCACCTGAGACCTTGATGAACACGAAGAGTAGACCAATAAATAACAACCCCATCAAGGATCATGTGGTATCTACCCCTCTTGTTAGTGATCCAGATACCTCATGTTCATCAATTGAATCTGGACCAAAACAAAAGGAGGCCACTTCAAAGGCAAAGAGTAAAATGCTTTGCATTAATATGGAAAAAGAATTTGAAAAGGTTAATATAAAGTCCGGGTCAAACAAAGTCAAATCTGAATCTAAAAGAATGGCTAATGCTAATCTTTCACAAGCTTCATGTCAAAAACCAGTTGACCAAAAGGAAAAAGATGTTACAAATGTTAAGCCAATTAATTTTGTTCAACAGAAGAAAACATCAAAAGACACAGAGTTAAAACCCAAACTAAATGATGTTACTAGGGTGTCACACACATCTCCACAAAGAAAGTTTAATCATAAAGTTGATAGCAGGTCGTGCTACATCTGTGGAGATTGTGGACACATTGCTTCCTTTTGTCCTTACTATCAGACACCTAGGAAGAAGATTGAATTTTAGAATTCAAAACCTAGGTCTTATAAGAGGATTTTTTTAACTCCACCTAGAAGAACTAGCGAACCTAATGTTCAATCCGTCAGCCAGTCGAATGTTTATCACAAACAGGGATGCACAAATCTGGATTATGGAAAGAAAAGTCATCCTCTATGTCTGGTAATGACGACAAGAAGGAACCTGAGCTACCCTCACTCTCTAAGGGTCAATGGGTGGAATTCATGATGTGTGATGCCTCTGGAAAACCCAAGCCTGTAAAGGCTTGGGTTCCTAACCTAAACTAACGGTTTTACTTGGTATGTGCAGGGTGTTCACTACAGTGCTGAAACCAACACGTGGATTGTAGACAGCGGAGCATCCAGGTACATGACAGGAAACAGGGCTCTTTTATCAAACGTAAAGCAAATAAAAGGAGGGCATGTTTCGTTTGTGGGAAACAACGGAGCCTATATCACAACTCAGGAGAAGTTGAAAATCAGAAAGTTAAGTTTGATAGGGTGAACTACGTCCAGCAACTTCAAAACAACTTACTTTATGTTTCCCAAATCTGTGTTAAAGGTTTTAAAGTCATATTCGACAACAAGAAGTGTTACGTCCTAAAGAAAGATTACGTGATTCCGGAGGACCAAGTGCTCATGACAGCTTCAAGATATAAAGACCTTTATGTTTTGGATCTCACAACAGCTTCTACAACGGATCATGAAGTTCAGTGCTTTCTATCAAAAGCCGCTGAGAAGGACTCCATCTCCTGGCATAGGAGAATGGGTCACATCAATCAACGGAAGATAAATCACTTGATCCAGAAGGATCTTGTGAGAGGAGTTAATGTCAAGAATGTCCAACTTCCTAATTTTTGCGTAGCTTGCAAGAAAGGCCAACAGACGAAGAAGTCTCATAAGGAAAAGAAAGTTCATTCAATAGAACTTCCTCTTGACCTTCTTCACATGGATCTGTTTGGCCCAGTCAATAAAAAGAGCATTGCAGGCGACTTGTACTGTTTTGTGGTTACTGATGACTACTCAAGATTCTCTTGGGTAATGTTTCTAAAGTCCAAATCAGAAACATTTGAGTCATTCAAGGAGTTAGTGACCACACTGGAATCTCACTACAAGCTAAAGGTGAGACAAGTACACTCAGACAATGGAACTGAATTCAAGAATCAGTGGATGGTGGATTACTGCAAGGAAAAGGGAATTGTGCATCAATTCACTTCTACATACACGCCTCAGATGAATGGTGGTGCTAAGAGAAAGAACAGAAGCTTGATAGAAACAGCACGGACAATGCTGGCAGACTCAAAACTGCCTATCCAATTCTGGAATGAGATAGTGGCTAATGCGTGTTATACACTCAATCGAGTTCTGATAGTCAAGTGCTATGGAAAGACATGTTAGGAGATACTACAACGACTTAAACCGAATCTAGAGTATCTCGAACCATTTGGCGCGCCGTGTACACTCCTGAAGAAGACTCAAGAAGGTAAATTCAGTGAGAAGGCTGATGAAGGAATCTTCCTAGGATACAACATACCAAACAACAGAGTTTACAACAACTCAACAGGTCTAGTAGAAGTGTGGTGTAATGTTGATGTTCAAAGATATACCACACCACCTACTGGCAAAGGACCTGCCTATTTTTTCGACTATGATGGATTCTTTAAGTCCTTCAACATCCCTATCTCTTCTTCTGATAATGTGTTGGCTACTCGGATGATGGATGATATCTTGAATACACCAACTCTTGATTCAACATCATCGACTTCACAGGGAGAATCATCTACTCAGTCAGGGGAAGTAGTCGACGATAGTGACTCCTCTGAAGATGAGGCTGAAAAAGATGACCAGAACAGTGAGGAGCAACAGGTTTCGGTTCCTAAAAGTCCACAAGCATCTAACGGTGATGCACCTTCGACTTCGGAACCTCAAACTCCTTCTACCTCAAGTGCAGAACCAAATGTTCATAATCTTGGCTCTAAGGTAGCTATTCCTACTACTCCAGGATCATGTCTAAACGTCTATCATCCCTTGGAAAATGTCATTGGGGATGTCAGATCAGGAGTACAAACCCGAAATCAGCTGTACTCAACTGATTATGCCTCTGTTATGGAAAAGGGTTACATTCATGATGGTGCTTATCGGTGTTTTGTCTCGCACTTTGAGCCAAAATACATACGTGATGCATTAAACGATGAGGCATGGGTGAGTGCCATGCAAGAAGAATTTCTTCAATTCAAGAAGTTAGGAGTATGGACTCTGGTAGATAGACCTAGAGGTGCTAAGTCATTGGCACCAAATGGGTCTTGAAATGCAAGAAGGATGACCAAGGGGTCATTATCAGGAACAAGGTTCATTGGTTGTTCAGGGATTTCACCAAGTTGAGAGGATTGACTACAATGAAGTGTTTGCACCGGTGGCAAGGATGGAAGCCATCCGTATCTTCCTTGCCTATGCATCGTATATGAAGATTAAAGCCTATCAATTAGATGTGACGAGTGCATTCCTTCATGGGGAAATTCGAGAGACAGTGTATGTGAGTCAACCTGAGGGATTGGAAGATCCTTATCATCAGGACAGAGTTTACAAACTTGACAAGGTCTTATACGGGCTTCATCAAGCTCCCAGGGCCTCGTATGAGAAACTCTCAACTCATCCTGTGAAACACGGCTTTCGCAGGGGAGTTATTGACTTCACACCGTTCATCAAAGAAAAAGATGGAGACCTACTGCTAGTACAAATCTATGTCGATGACAAAATCTTTGGTTCAAAGAACGAAGAATTATGCAAAGAGTTTGAAGCAGTTATGAAGAAAGAGTTTGAAATGAGTGCTATGGGGGAGATGAAATTCTTTCTCAGGTTACTGGTGGATGAGACACCAAATGGGATCTTTCTACATCAGACCAAGTATATGGGAGACATTCTTAGTCGGTTTGACATGGAGCATGCTTCTGTAGCTGGGACTCCACTTGCTACAAATCATGATATAGCACCTGATGAAAATGGAGATCTGGTAGATGCCATAATGTACCGAGGAATGATTGGATCCCTCATGTATCTCACTGCCTCAAGACCTAATATCATGTATGCTACATGTTTATGTTCTAGATATCAGGCTAAGCCTAAGGTTAACCATCTGATCGGGGTCAAAAGGATATTTCGTTATCTGAAAGGTACACCCACAGTTGGGTTGTGGATCCTCATGATGATGACTTTGAGCTCACGGCGTATAGCGACTCGGATTACGGGGGCTGCAAGATGAACTACAAGTCTACATGAGCAGGGTGTCAATTCTTTGGGGGGATATTAATTACCTCGCAGTGTAAGAAGCAGATCTTGGTTGCATTGTCAACCTGTGAAGCCGAATACATTGCTGCTGCAAGTTGCTGTTCACAAATCATCTGGATTCAACAGCAAATGCGGGATTACTGTTTAAAGTTTTCTTCTACTCCTATCTTTGTTGATAACTATGCTACAATTGCAGTAACTAAAAATCCGGTACAACATCCAAAGACCAAACACATCGGTATTAAATACCATTTCATAAGAGACTGTTTTGAAAAGAACTTAACAGATGTGGTAAAAATTAATACTGATTTTCAACGCGCTGACCTCTACACAAAAGCCTTTGATAAACCACGTTTTCTATATTTGTTAGAGGTCAACGGCGTTAAAAAGAAAAGTGATGTTATCCTGATGATGATCATGTGTAGTCCGATGCATTGTAGTTACATTTTTTTCATTTTTCCTTATTGATTTTATTCTGTTTAAATTAATTTCATGTTATTTAGCTGTCAATTAAAATCTAAAATAATTCAATCCAGTATGATTTTAGAATTTTAGGGGGAGAGTAGGTCAGCTAGTAAAATATAAAATAAAAAACGAGGGAGAAGGAGTAGACAGCTGATATAGGTAGATCGTATCTGTGATACTGATTCAAACCTTTTGGACAATGATAGTACACATGAACAAATCAAAAGGGACTTTAAAATTTAATTTAGAAAAGATGCAAAATTCAAAGTATAAGTCTGTGTAGTCTAAGCCATATAAAGGAAGATGATAGAAAAACAGGTAACTACTAAGGTAACACAAAGAAAGTAGACCTACAGGTTGCTAGACCACAAATGATATGTCGGTAGATTCAACACAATGGATGAGTCGACCTGACTCGTGATTTTATGATCAAACTAAGCTGTTCAACTGACTGTGGGCTGCCATCTTATCACTGGTTAACACAATCAACAATATTCCAATAAGGGGTAATGAGCATGTAAACGCCACAAACGTGTGCGGATGACCAAAATTAGAGCAACGCACGAAAAAATGAAAGACAAATGCAATCAAGCTAATGACATATGTTGTTGGTGCATTCTGTACAAAAGAAAATTTAGCTTCTTTAACAAGAAGATAGGTTGTGTGCCTCTCTGCTGTGCGATGGCACTGACCTGAGGATAAGCATAACCTAGATATTCTAGACCTCATTGTTGTTTGCCGCCTCTCTGCTGTGCGATGGCACTGACCTGAGGATTGGCTTCTCTGTGAAAGCTCTAAGAATAGTCTCTTCTTGTAAAAATACCCGTAGACCGCTCAAAAGCTCCTGAGGAATGTTGATTACCATATAAGTGTGGGATCCACAAATGTTAGTTGAAATAATTAAACCAAAACTATCACCAGTTTGTGTCTAAAGTCTGTGTGTGAACTTAAGAGGACAAATATATTGACAATCATTGTGGCTGCAATTCTTGAAAGTTCAAATCAATGTGAGAATCTAATAGTACCAGTGTGATTTCCTAAAATTGCAACAGACTCTGGATGAAAACCAAGAAGTGAGCATCAAAAGGTTTCGATAACTAGTCTCAAATGATTTGACTTGCGTGTATGATTCCAAAATTGAATTGGTCCAGGTGTGGTCAAACTAATTGAAGCTGCCTATTCTGGAACCAAATCCTGTAGATGTCTATCTTAGGATTTATCTCTCACAAAAAGTCAAAAACAAGTGTTTATTGTTGTATTTAGTTTAAGTTTCTAGTTAGTTAGTCATTTTAGTTTGTTTGTTCGTTGGACTATATCATGAAAATCAGTATGGGATTCACTCACCTAAAAGGATCATGTCTGAGATGATCAAACGATTATAATGTTTATACTATAGTTTGAAAGGGTTTAATGTAAAATGGTAAGATATGCAGAAAATTTCATAAGTATGACCCATTCGCATGAATGGACCTTTGGTATGGACTTATCATACGAATGGGAGCCATTCGTACGAATGGACCATAAGTATGGACCATTCAACCGAATGGCCCATACGATTGACGCAGTGGATGTTTAAGAGTGAACGAATGGTAAGTCGCATGACTGAACTCCAGTCGGACGACTGAATGAGACGACTGAATGGGGCGACTGAATCAATTGCACGACTGAGGCACATTCGCCCGAATGAAACGTGCATATGAGCCCAGTCGTACGATTGAATTTAGGGTTGGTATAAATAGAGAGTGAGTCGGTCGCAGAGACTCACCACTATCAAATTTACCCTAAATCGCACGACTAACGTTACGCTGCCCAAATTCCGTTTGATCACTATAAACCCTCGATTCTCACATACTGGCTATTTGCATTGACTCTAGAGGTAATTTGCGGTGCAGAAACATTATCAAATCATTCAATTTCACTCTAAATCTGGACAATCGGATTCGTTAGAAAAACCGTGTCTTGTGTGGCAAAATAACCTAACTAAACGACGTAAATAAATGAAATTAAAGGTTTTAGGTGTTAAACGAATGAATTACGAGTCTAAGGAACCAGAACACGAAGCTTAAAACTCAAAATTGGTGAAAAATTGAATTTGAATTGAGCGGACAGACTGACATGCGAATGGACAGGTTGATGAGCTTCAGTTGCATGACTGAAGAGTGCGAATAGCGTAACCGTACCACTGAACTATGCGTATGAGTTCAGACGCACGACTGGTGTAACCGCATGAGGCTACATATGCATGAGTCCAGTCGCACACTCAGTAGTACGTATGGAGTCATTCGCACGACTGAATCCCAGTCGCACAGCCTCATTCGCATAACAGAAAAGAATTGTGTTCAAGTCCAAGTGTTTCATGACATTCTTAACCAATGGGTACTAATGTTTACTTTCCTTGTGTAACCGATGGCCAGCCGTTGGACTATGAGTACGAAGCATAATATTTGTGCTCATCTGGATCTCACATCCAGAAATGCTTCAGACTTCTCGGGCATTATAACCTTCCTCAGGAGATCGAGGATTGCACACGCTATATCTGCTCCATGTACACCTGATCGGTCTATTCAGTAGGCCTTCTGGGAAGGTGCGGTTGTTGATCGATCCTCTGAGCCTCACTGTATCAGAGGTACTATCTTTGGAGAGGCTATAGCTATCACAGAGGAGGATCTAAGGACCGTGTTATAGTTGGGGGACGATGCTGACTGTCCACTAAATTACACCCCCTTACTGTGAGAGGATGTTTTCTTCGAGCCAAGTACGCTGGGGACATCAATGCTGGGGTGCTCAACAAGAGCAACCTCTGTCCCCAGCTCAAGTACCTTGCTCACGTATTACTGAAATGCATAGCATCCAGAAAGGGAGGCTTTGATGAGTTGTCGGACCAGATCCAGAATGCTTTTGTCGCGTTGGTGCTGAACCATCCGTTCAGCTTCTCCAGGATGATCTTCACCTACTTGGTGGAAAACATTAAGGGGAAAGGGAAGGAGGGCTTCTGTATGTACCCCCGATTTATGCAAATGATCATAGACCAGAAGCTCCCCTCCCTGCCAAAGGAGAAGGATGATGCTGTAGTGCTTGAGGTGATAGATGATACCACCTTGGGCCGGATGAAGGTATACAGGGGAAAGCAGGTGAAACCCCTGTCAGGAGATTGTTTAGGCATCTGGCCATGAAAACTATGTGGTGCCAGCTAGGAGGAAGTGGCGCCACGACGACAGTGATTCTGATGTTGAGCAGATTGCTCTACCCGCCGATGACTCTGTTGATGATGACATGCCTATTCCACCGGGGGCGCAACTACAGACATTATACTTCCAGTATCTGCCCCCATGGGAGACATAGCTGAGTCAGCCGGGTTCCACCAAGACTTTACACCTGGTGAGGAGGAAGAAGAGTCAGACGAGGAGCCATTGACTAGGACTGTGGGAAGCAAGGTTGTTCCCACAGAGTATGGACTCCAGGCGGTTGGTGAAAGCCCCAGGGATTCGGGAGAGATGACTGCAGATCCCAGCTATGCTCCTGAGACTACTAGCCGTGTTCTAGGGGGAGCATCCACCTCGAGGATCGAAGAGAAAAAGATGGCTCAGCCCCACGGCCAGAAGAATAAGAGGAGAAGACTGACCTTCCTCTCCACCACAACCACTATATTTACCATCACCACTACCCCTTCTACAGCCACACCATACACCACCACAGCCAAAACAACAACCACCACCACATCTCCCACCATTGAACATATGCCAACCACCACCATATCATTCACTCCTACATCACCTCCACTATCTCATAGACCCAACCCCATTTTCACCACAGCCACCACCACCACTACTAGCCACCAAGCGGGACCCTCATCTCATCCCACACATGTATATGGATCTCATCTACCTCAATTTGGGGTAGAGGACCAGCTTTCAGCGCTAAACCGTATGGTGATGCGACTGTTAGCTGCTGAAGAAGAGAAGACTGCGCACATCCGACAGCTTGCAGATCTCACAGCTACGCAGTCACACCAGATCTCGAAGCAGGCTCGGCTGATCGAGGAGCAGGCCCAACAAGTTGCTGCTCAGAGCCACGAGATCGCCCAACTCCAAGAGCATAGAGTCACTCCTGCTAAGAAGATTGAGGAGTTGGAGAATGCTAAGAAGACCATAAACTCAAACTTAAGAGATCTAAAGATGAGCCTCTGAAGATTAATGAGGGAGATGGTGTGATGGTGATGACGATGATGAAGATGATGAAGAAGATGATGATGATGAGACTGAGGATGATAAGGGGATTGAGGACGAGAGGACAAAGGAGAGGAATGAGGATGATGATGAAGAAGGAGGCGATGCAGCTGCATCTACCTCTGCTCAAGGTCAAGAAAGGAGGTCTAAGAAGAATCAAGACCAACAAGCTTACTCCTCTGCTCCACCAAGTGATGACCCAGTAATCCAAGACAAAAGTAATAATTAGATGTCTATGTATTTGATTACTTTTGTATTTGAATCATGTATTTAAACTTATGTATTTAATGGTTATGTTAAGATTAATGCTTTTCTGTTTTGATTATTAGCTAATGGTTGATGTACTACATGTTTATATCAAACAGATCCAAACTATGAGAAGGATGAGTTTGATGTTTCTCCCCTTCAGCAGATAAAGACTCGGCTAACTATGATTCTTGATCTGCAAGGGATTGTCAGAAGGTCGATGAGTTATACCCCGGAAGAAGGGGAAATAATTCACGATCTATTAAATGAGCAACTAGCTGAGATCTTCAAGCTAAATCCCGATGAGATTGTAAAGGATGCTCCAACGTGCGACTCGACAAGTGACGAAGAGCTCAACGACATTGATGAAATAGAAATAGAAGATGTCACTGTAGAGCACTACCCTCAGTATGCTGACAATGAGGGAAATATGGTCCCCAATCTGGGTGAATCCCTTGTCAGTGATATGTTTGAGGTGTTAGACAACATGGAGCAGGAGTCTGAGAAGACAGAAGAAACGGCCCAAGCCTCAAATGATGATGTTGATATCCGAAAGACTGAGTGGGCTGCATGTTTTGAAGAAGTTAGAGCCCAACGAGTTGCACCTAAACATGACGCCTACACCAAACTCTACAGAGTCAAGAAACATTATAATGTGTCAGGCAGGATTATAGCATGGGCATATTTTGATGACCTTAACTTTTATGCAGTTAAGAGGGAGAAGGGCATAGAGTATTTTAGATTTCCACATGATCTAAAGACTCTACCAGGTTTTGAGCTCAACCAGCTGGCCAAACTGAAGTTGTTGTATGCTGACATGAGAAAGATGTCAGGCTGGTTTGAGGCTGCCCTAAGAAAGGAGTACTACACCAGGTGGGTTAACTTCAGACCCCAAAAGCCTACAAGATACATCAGAAGATCTGACGTTGATGCCATTACTGGAAAGCCCAAGATAGTGTTGAAGTGGAGTCCTCCGCGCACTATGTCAAGAATCCCACTCAGGGAAATGCCACAGGACTTGACTCCACACTTTAAGTGGTGGTACAACGATTGGAGGACAGGAGAAGCGGTCATAGTCCTAAACAAAGAGGGCTAAATAGATACCATCAGGGTATTTGACCCAATGTGGCTCACCAACTTGTCAGCAAATGATGTCTACACTCTGTACAAGTGGCCACTGTTCTATGATACGCAGGATATAGTACAAGCCCTCCAGTTCCAAAATGTTATAAGACTCTGTTTTGCATTTGAGATTCATGCAGGAGTTACAAAAAAGGATAAGTACAAGAAGTTTAAGGAGGTAATGAAGACAACAATACATTAGCGAGATCTAGGTCCAAGGGGGAGTTTGTTGGTACATATATGTCCCTAGATCATGTTATGAATATAATAGATCTTTTTGCCTAAATCTGATGTAATGGTTTGAATGATTAATGAAATGATATTGATGTCTGGTATTTATAACATTTAATATTTCATTAATGAGTAGATGTTGAATTGGTTAATTAGGTTTGTGACTATTTGAAGTGTCATGCATAATGTTATAATGTTAAATACACTCAAACTTGGTGAAGTGAAGTTCTCATGCGTCCGACTGGACCATGCGTCCCAACAGTGATCATGCGTCCGAATGGCCATGAGACTAAGTGTCCATGCGCCTAAATAGTCCATACGCATGAATAACTTTGTACAAATGACTCAGTCGTGAGACTAAGTCGCACGACTGAACACTCAGTCGTGCGGATGAATCAACCGTATGGTTCAATCGCATGACTGAATCATACTAATGGTTCACTCGCACGAATGAACAATACTAACCTATAAATACAACCCAATTCGTGGAAAAACGGGAGAATTGATTCTAATTTTCGATTCCAGTTGTACCCTAGCCGTCCAGAAACCTCCAAGTTGATACTCCAAGTTCATAGAACGCTGTAGATCGATTGTTAACCGATTATAAACGTTTGATTCAATACTTTATTGATTCTATGTGCATTCTCACTCATTGGATCGCCAATCAAATAGGATTCCGCACTATTTGGTTGGTTTACACGTTAATCATCAGGTATTTTGTTCAAATACCAGGTCCTGACAATAAACACGATTCTCGTATCAACTTTAAGCTAATAAAACTTTTGAAACCCTAATGACATTAGTAAATAAAAATCGAGCATCGAGAAACCTTGCAAAAGTCGTTTCCTTGGGAAGTTCTTATGAATTCTTTATTCCATTTAAAAACATCTTGAACTTATCTCCGAGCCTTGTATCACACTAATACTTCGTGTTTCACTCATGACAAAACCTTTCTAACCGTCTTGAACCGTTTAAAATACAAACGTTCATCAATCTAGTGCCCTTTGCCAATGGACACATGAAATTATAAATTATGAAACTTATCAAATTTAAACATAGCTAAACATCAAAATTAAACTTGTTGAATTTAAACGCCTCCAAGGCTCGCTTGCGAACGTAAAATGAAATCCAAGTCTCCTCATCTCCTTCAAATCAATCTACTCGTGATTAAATATCAGGACGAAATTTCTTATAGTAGGGGAGACTGTAACATCCGCCCATTTTCAAATTATAAACCCAAATCCAAACCCATTTTGAACTTTCATCCGATCAAAAAATAAATTATTAAAACTATTTTGTTTATTGAATCATACCTTAAATGCATCATTTAACAAATCTTGACTATTGCCTTATTTAATTTTATTTGTTTAATCATTTGAGCAATTTGTAATAAATTTTATAAGTTAAAAATAAAGTTTATAATTTATAAAGTTGGGATATTAACTAGGAGTTCTTTTTTAGTTAAAATAAATAAATAAAGTATGAAAAATTTTATAAGACTCACAAGATTTATAAAGATAGTATAAAAAATAAATTAACTTATTAATTGATTTTAGTCTTATAAAGTCCAGGGTTTAATATGTAGTTTTTGAAACTTCATTTAAAAAGTTTAAACATAAAATGATGAGAACTCAAAACATCAGGGACCATTTGTGTAAATAACCAAAACACCCAAACCAAAACTCCCCTACCCCCGCAAAACCGGCGGTGCTCCAGCCACTTTCCGGCCGGGCTCCGACAACGGGTTTTCCGGTGATTTTTCTGCCCAAAACAAATTCCAGTCATTCCTAACCGCTTCCTAAACTTATTTCCAACTAAATTGGGCTCTTTAATGGTGTTATTAAATCGTCAACGGTTGTATGGGGGTCGGTAACCGATCACTATTAAACCTCCTAGCCATTTAAGCATAAATACTCCATAATAGTAAAATTAATTGCAGCTACACGATAGTTTAATCGAACTAAACTTCCACGCAACGTAATTTCATCTGAAAAACAATTGTATCTCTCATTTGGATTCTACCGCCTCCGCAACCTGCAACATAGTCGAAGTCCATCTTCGGAGCATCTTCCAATACAATTAATAAACGGATTCTGTTCCTCATCAATCTTAGAAGCATCGTAATAAATTAATTTGGTTTCAATCATTATCTGCATATCCTTTGATTTCGGTTCTTGGCCGCAACCTACCCTACTGTCGAAGAGCATCAATTCGATCTCGATCAAATGAGTAAATCACATCTTTAAGCTCGGTTTCATAAGGGGAATCAAAGCCCTATGCTTAATTCGGGAAACAACATCGATTCCATGTTCAATTTGGATCATGATCAAACTAGGGTTCATGTTGAAATTGGGGATTAAAAACAAGTAATGTTTAAAATATTTTAAAGAGTGTTTAAACATAACTGAGCCATAGTCCGAGTAATAACCACCATCACTCTCACACAAGGGACCCGGGTTCGAACCCGGGGTCCCTCAATTCATTTTAATTATTGAGCGTTTAATCACTTTAACTTATATAAAATCTTAATATATGTTTAATTACAATAAAATTATTTTGTTAAACTAAAACATTTCACAAACTATTAAATTAATTTAAAAAGTATTAAGAACTTATAAATATAGAATTTATCTTTTTAAAGAATAACATAGGTTATAAAACATTATTATTATTTTTTTTAATATAAATAAATGCTATAAATCTATTATGGATCAAACTTAGGTTATTTCAAAATATTATAGATTTATATGCTAAATTAATAATTATTCAAATAGTAATTCAAATAATTATTTAAATTATTAATTATTCATCTATTATTTAATCATGTTATATCATAATTAGTTAATAAATTTATTTCTTAAAATTTTATTTAAATTCATGAATTTATAAAATAATATCAATTTTCTATTTAAGGCTTTGATATTATAAGACGCTTATAAAAATCAATTAAATGTTTAAACAACTTTATAAAATGATTTTCAATAACTTTAAACTATTTTTTGCAAGTCATTTAAATAAATAATTACTCAATTAATTATTTTGATAAAGTTTTAAATAATTAATATCTAGATTTATTATTTCTTTCTACAATGTTATACTCAATCATTACTTAATCAATTCTTGTTAATATTTATGTAATGCTTATTGTACAATTTCACTAATGATTATTATTGTTTCAATTTTAATCATTTAATAAATTTATTCATCCTTATGAAAATAAAATATAATTACCTATATTATTTTATTTACCCTAATTATCAAAACCCCAAATTCAAATTTAAACCCTAGTTCATGTTTATTCGTTAATCTTACCTTTAAACCTAACCTTGGAATATATATACGTTAGGTATCTTGTAAAAAGGAATCGTTGGAGCATCGTTAATTTCTTATTATCATCTTTTTATATCATGTGAGTTTTCCTTGCCCCTTTTTACATTTTTCACACTATTTTGGGGTGAAACATGATACTTACACATCTTACACTTATAACGTTTGATACTTGTAAAACACTTGTAATTCATATTTTTGTCAAGGTTATTTGTATGTTGTAAGTGATTATAGGAGATACATAGTTTTTTTACAATCATTAATGTCACACCCTAAAAATCCACTTGCGGAGTTTTACCGCGAGGCGTGTGAACAAACCAGGATCACAGTCAATAGTTACTCAGAACGACTCTGTATGCCATAATTTAAAATAAATCAACCAAAATACAAACTTTAAATAATGCGGAAGCGTTTTGAAAACAACCCAAGGCAATGAAAGTATAACTATGGCAAAACGGGTGCCAACGCCAAAGAGTAAACCATAATTATTAAAATACTAAAATTGCCTTGAAGATCGTGTCTTAGAATGCAGTGAACCATGCAGTGCTCCTATGGCAAGCAAGCTAATGACCTCAGAATAGCATACTAAAAATGTCAACACAATGGTTGGTGAGTTCAAGAGATATTCAAACATAAACAGTTTAATAATAGCGATATAAAAGTAGTGCATTGTAACACATAGCTAGTCCGTTAACAGTAAATATTATTTCATAGTGATTTCGCAATTGAAGCTGACTGTGTTACGTTGTTGCCTCCTGCCACGACTTAACAGGTCGTGACAATGTTCATAGGACAAATTGCACCGGTTGACCTCGAGTCACACAGGTGGGGCTCGTCAGACCCAGTAGTACTACCCAAATTTCCCCGCTATTCAATATTAACAATTCGAAAGTGTGAGGACTTTTCCATGATATCAACACTATATAATATTATACGCAACTTGAATATATAAAGCGTTTGTGATTTACCAGCATGCTATCTCCCCCAAAAGAGATTAATAAAGAGTGGGGCATGAACTCACCTGATATGTGTATTGATAACTAGGGTTTGACTTGGCAACAGAATAGACACACAACCTTCAGAGGTTACCTACATCATATAAGTGCATGAGTACGTGTAATCAAAGAACATGTGAAACCCTAAGTACACTACAACCACGGACTCAAGATTTCAAACAAAACAGACATGTTTGACCTAGTTGACACGTTTGACCCGTTGGTGACTTTATGTGTTGTAAACCATTCAAGTAATCATACACATGTATCATACATTGTTAACAATCAAATAGATCATATGTATTCTATATCATCCAGGTGTAACACTTAGATCATCATACAACCAAGTATCATACAGGTCATACGAATCTAGAACATTAACATATCACTAGTTATAACACAACAAACATGTCACACAAAGATCAACCATTCACCACATGCCATGAGAAGCCACTCACGACTTCACATCCTAAACCCTACCAATCCTACTAAGTAGGGGCCTCAGATTCGCACGCGTGTATGATGATGATAACTATATTCATTATCAATATGCTTTGCATTCAACAACATTCCAACAATCAATTACCAGTCCCAAACAAGATGTCCTAGTACTAAACCACATCTAAATCATACATGATCATAAGTGTCCAAATATCATTCATGATTATCACAACATCACATACAACCAAATTATCATATTCTACCACATTAGAATTCATCCATGATCATACTAACATGCTCCTAACATCCCAAATATGTTCAAACGACCATCTTTCACATTTTACATAAATAAATTTCCCTTTTGGGAAAGCACATCCCAAAATCTATCAAATACCCAATATACTCATGGATTCATCAATAACATACCAATTCAAACTCATATCATCATCTAAGCATGATCAACAACATTCAAACATCATAACTCATCAACTCATATCCTAAAAGTTACTATCTTTAGTAATGTATGAACTATAACATGTGTTCTTGAATTTCCAAGATCACAACAACAATCTAACATCTAATTATCACCATGAACACATCCATAACATCATATCATCCATAGTTTAACATTACACGCAAATAAAGTTACTATTATTAGTAACCTATGAACACCAATTCCAATTCACCAATTTCTTGCAAAATCAATGTATCCTAACATCCATACAACCTATTAATCATCATACATTCATCAAACAATCATAAACTTCGCATAATCAAGCCATTTTCGAATTAGGGTTTGCATACAACCAAAGTTCATGATCAATCCACTAAAAACATATAATTCTCGCATAATCGACGTTAACTAACATGTATACAATCTAACTAACATACTAACATCATCAACCAACACCAATTTCAACTCCATGAAGGCCAATTCACGAATTAGGGTTCGGCCCTAAACAAAAACTCACAAAAACATGAAAAATCTAACCTTTAAACGTGTTATAGCTTGTAATTGATAATTCCAACGAGTTATATGCCTTGAAATCGATCCAATTTCGTGTTCCCTTGCTTGTTCTTGGCTGATTTCGCAATGGTGAGGGGGTTTAGGGGAGTGTTGGGGCCGAATGGGTGGGATTAGGGTTTGGGATTTGTTTTATTTAATTTTAATTTACACATTTACCCTTTTAACCCTTGTAATTTGTATTTTATAAAAACTAAGCTTTAAACTCTTTGTATAGTGTTTTTAACTTCATAATATAAAGATATAAACTTATGAAAATCATTATATATCTTATCTTTATAAAAACACAAGACATACGAATATATAGGCACGTTTCCGCGTTACGCGATTAATTTTCTAATTAACCTTTTAAAAATGTGTAAACACATAAACATAACCCAATACTCACATAATCAATTAGATTCACACCAAATTAACATTACCCATTATTATTATGTCACCAACGTTAAACGAAAACTAGTGTGTGCTCACGAAACGTGTATACAAGACTTAACGGAACTAACGGAGTTTGATAACGGAAATTTACCGGATGTCACATTATCCCCATGTTGAAAGAATTTTCGTCCCGAAAATTGCATTACATGGTGAGAGTGTTCCATCACTGGGCTACTGCATTGGCACACAGAAATCGAAATCGAGTGAGTTTTGGACGAGTTGTCACATCATCCCCATGTTGAAAGAAATTTCGTCCCGAAATTTAAATCAATACCTTCGTTTGTTGGCATCGTCCCTTCGAATAGTTGAGGGTACTTAAGCTTCATTCGATCTTCCCGTTCCCATGTGAATTCCGGTTCACGTCACGAATTCCAACGGATTTTAACAATAGGTATCTTGCTTTGCTTAAGTGTTTTCACCTCAACTGGTTCTTCAATAAAACACAATTGTTCATCCACTTGAATTTCTTCTAGTGGTACGACCGTCGTTTCATCAGTTATGCACTTCTTCAGGTTTGACACGTGAAATACATCATGAATTCCACTTAGCGAATCAGGTAGGGCTAATCGATAGGCTACTGGACCTATTCTTTCCACTATCTCAAATGGTCCAACGTACCTCGGATTTAGTTTCCCTCATTTTCCAAACCGAACTACGCCTTTCCATGGTGAGACTTTCAACAAAACCTTGTCGCCAACCTGAAACTCTAAAGGTTTCCATCTCTTGTCAGCATAACTCTTTTGCATGTCTCGCGCTGTAGCCATACGGTTCGTATCTGCACAATCTTCTCCGTTGTCTCATGAATCAACTCAGGACCTGTTATCTTACTATCACCAATTTCTGCCCAGCAAACTGGTGATCTACACTTTCTCCCATACAGCGCCTCGAAAGGTGCTGCCTGTATACTAGTGTGATAACTGTTGTTATAAGAAAACTCCACCAATGGCAGGTGAATTTCCCAGTTATTCCCGAAGTCAATCACACAAGCACGTAGCATATCCTCCAACGTCTGTATAGTACGCTCACTCTAACCATCCGTCTGGGGATGATATGCAGTACTCATATCCAAACGTGTACCCAAAGATTTCTGCAATGATTGCCAGAAATGTGACGTGAAACGAGCGTCACGGTTAGAGATAATTGAGATCGGTACACCGTGTCTCGAAACGATCTCCTTGAGGTACAGGCGAGTTTATTTCTCCATCTTGTCGGTTTCCTTTATTGCAAGGAAATGAGCAGACTTTGTCAATCGATCCACAATAACCCATATCGTGTCACAACTAGTACTAGTCCGGGGTAGTTTAGTAATAAAATCCATGGAGATCTGTTCCCATTTCCACATTGGAATCTCGGGTTGTTGTAATAGTCCGGATGGTTTTTAATATTCCACTTTTACCTTCGAGCAGGTCAAACACTTGCTCACATACGTAGCTACATCCGCTTTCATGTTAGGCCACCAATAGTGAGCCTTTAGGTCATGATACATCTTGTCGGATCCAGGATGTATAGAATACTTAGATTTGTGTGCCTCGCTCATAACTAAATCTCTCAGATTTCCATGAACAGGCACCCAAAGTCTATCCATGAAATACCAATTCCATCCTCTTTCACCACTAGCTGCTTATCCATCCCCTTAACAATTCAGAACCAATATTTTCTACTTTTAAAGCTTCTATCTGTGCCTCCTTAACTTGTTCGGGCAGTTGGGTACTGATAGTAAGCTGTAAAGCTCGCACCCGTCGGGGTTTAGCTGTTTCCTTCCTGCTTAAAGCAACGGCAACTATGTTCGCCTTTCCCGGATGATACTTAATTGCGTAATCATAATCATTTAGTAGTTCCACCCAACGTCGCTGCCTCATATTCAACTCCTTTTGCTCAAAGACATGTTGAAGACTCTTGTGATCGGTGTAGATAGTGCACTTGGTACCGTACAAGTAATGTCTCCAGATCTTTAAGGCAAAAACTACTGCACCCAATTCTAAGTCATGGGTGGTATAGTTCTTCTCATGAACTTTTAGTTGTCTCGAGGCGTAGGCTATACTTTGTCTCGTTGCATCAAGACACAACCCAATCCTTGAATGGATGCATCGCAATACACCACAAAGTCATCTGTTCCCTCTGGTAATGCTAATATCGGGGCAGTACAGAGTTTTTGTTTTAATAATTGGAAAGCTGATTCTTGACTCTCAGTCCATCTGTATGTCGTTCCTTTGTGAGTCAAGGCTATGAGAGGTTGTGCGATCTTAGAAAATCCTTCTATGAATCGGCGGTAATATCCTGCTAATCCAAGAAATTGTCTTATCTCGCTCGGCGTTTTGGGTGTAGTCCAATTCTTTATCGCCTCAATTTTGGCAGGATCAACGTGTATTCCTTTCTCATTAACAATATGACCTAGGAATTGTACTTCTCTTATCCAAAAGTCACACTTTGAGAATTTACCATACAGCTGCTCATTTTTCAATAGTTCCAAGATCATTTGCAAGTGTTCTTCATGCTCCTCCTTGGTCCTAGAGTATATCAGTATATCATCGATGAACACAATGACAAACTGATCCGGATAAGGTTTGCACACGCGGTTCATGAGGTCCATGAACACAGTAGGTGCATTAGTCAACCCAAAAGGCATGACCAAGAACTCATAATGACCATAACGAGTACGAAATGCAGTCTTGGGAATGTCTTCTTCTCGATCTCTGAGTTGATGATAACCAGATCTCAAGTCAATCTTCAAGTAATAGCTTGATCCTTGAAGCTGATCGAACAAGTCGTCAATACGAGGCAAAGGATATCGGTTCTTAACTGTTACTTTCTTTAACTCTCGATAATCGATGCACATCCAGAATGTGCCATCCTTCTTCTTAACAAAGAGAACAGGAGCTCCCCAAGGTGATGTACTAGGTCGAATAAAGCCCTTATCCAAAAGCTCCTGAAGTTGTGACGACAACTCCTGTAGTTTGTTCGATGCAAATCGATAAGGTGCCCTAGCAATCGGAGCTGCGCCGGGAGTCAACTCAATCTAGAATTCCACTTGGCGGTGAGGTGGTAATCCAGGTAGATCCTCTGGGAACACCTCTGGAAAGTCGCGTACTACGGGAATATCCTCCATTCTCTTTTCTTCCTTTTGCTTATCGGTTTCAAGTGCTAGGATAGCCACACGGCCCTTTCGTAACAACTTTTGAGCTTTCATATATGAGATGATGCCTATCACAGCACCACTACTATCACCTTTGACGGTAAGAGTTTGATCACCAACCGGGATCCGTATGATCTTCTCGTGACATATGACTTCCACTTGCTTGCTAGAGAGCCAATCCATGCCTATCACAACATTAAAACTCCCCAGCGTAACAGGCATGAGATCTATAGCTAAAGTATGATCAGCAAGTTCTATCTTACAATCTTTAAGGATATGCGTTACATGGATTTGTTTACCGTCGGCTAATTCCACAATGTATTTAGATTCTAAAGCAGAGGGTATATCACTTAAAAGACTACAGAATTTCAAGGACACAAAACTCCTATCGGCTCCAGTATCAAATAGTACCGTAGCAAAACAACCATTAACAGGGAATCTACCAGTAACAGTTGTGGGAACATTTAGAGCCTCACCTGAGCCAATGATGAAAGCTCTCCCCTTGGCTCCATCTTTATTGCCGCCATTTCCAGTGCCATTTCCACCATTGTTGTTATTATTACCATTGTTGTTGTTGTTACCGTGGTTGTTGGTCTTGTTGTTGTTGTTGCCATTTCCGTTCCTCCTTAGTTATGGGCAGTTTCGCTTGTAATGCCCCTCTTTCCCACATTCAAAACAACCTTGGGAGTTTCTTGAGGTTGTTGTGGCCTCCTCATCAGTTCACCACGACAATCCTTCGCAGCGTGTCCAACTTTTCCACAACGTTGACACTTGAAGCTATCACACCTTCCCACATGATGGTAATTACACCGAGTACACTTCAGGTGTCTCCCACCATAACCACTGGGTCCTTGATTATTTGCTGGCATCTGGTTGGAGTTACGGTTATTGTGAAACCTCCGTTGCTGCTGAACCGCTGTTGCTGCTGCTGAGATTGAGGTTGACCACTTGAAGATGATGATGCTTTGGTGTTATGGCATTGTCCCACTTTCTTTTGTTGTCGGGCACGCTTGCCATAGCGCCCCGTTTGGGTAGACGTCCTTGCTCCACGGCTTGGTCAGTTAGCCTGTGAGCTAGCTCGATGGCTTGCTGAATTGTGGTGGATTGGAAGCAGTTACCATACTCTGGATTTCAGTTACTAATCCCCGTATGTAATGCTCTATCCTTTTATGCACCTCATTCACCATTCCCGGGCACAAAGTTGCTAATTCATGTGTTCTGGTGGTGTAAGCCTCAATTTCCAAGCCCTGCATTTTCAGTTGCCAGAACTACATTTCTAACTTCTGTACTTCACTGCGAGGACAGTACTCCTCGGTCATCATTGCTTTGAACTCATTCAATGGAAGTCCATTCGCCATCGCTTGTCCAAGCATCTGGACTTGCGCGTTCCACCAAGACAGAGCAACACCCTCTAAAGTCCCAGTGGCATACTTTACTTGATCCGCTGGTGGACAGTTACATTTGTAGAAAACGGACTCAGTCTTCTCGAACCAGCGTACAAGCCCTACAGCACCCTCTGTACCGCTGTAGGTGTGTGGTTTACAGTCCATGAAGGACTTGTATGTACACACTGGTGGTCCTGTTTTAACACAACACACATTAATCAGACATCCCCTACAGTTATAAAGGATATCAGATTTGTCTTTCTGTCATTGTTTACCTGCTGGCTGACCCGCGTGGGCAGCAGCCACTGCCGCCTGAACATGCTCATTAATTAGAGCAACCAATTCTACGGGAGTCATGTTAATAGCACCACCCCCTGTTTTCCGGTGCCACGTCCACGTCCGTGTCCACGACCACGTCCACGTCCACGGGCATCCATTCTTTTCACTTTACATTCACAAATACAATAATGAGTAACATCAAACATATTTAACTCATTGAAGCGTAGTAAACATTAAACAAAAGAAATAACGTATCATCACAACCACAACATTCATAACAAAAATAATAACCAAAGTAAATAAATTGCAAATGAGTCACAATGTATTTAGCAATGTCAAAATTGAAGTTTGTCGTTCGTGTGGGGAAACAACCCTTCCCACATAGGTTTCAAAAAGAAAACACTACGTAGTCGAAGTCATATAAAGAAGTCAATCGACAACATCTGACCCATCACTATCATCCTCCATCTCCTCCGGTTCCTCTTCCTCAAGTCCCTCCTCGGGATCCTCCTCATCCTCAGGGTCTGCTGCAGGAGCAGGAGCTATAGCAATCTGAAGTGCCGCTAGTTGAGCTTCTAATGGCAATCCTATTATCAGCTACGGCGTCCCGCTGTTCACGAGTAGTCACGCGTCCTTGGAGTGCCATAACACCATCTTGCATATGGTGACAACCGTTCAGAGTCTTCCCGTGTTCTTCTCGAGTTTATCCAATTGGTGTCTCAGTTTGTACACCTCTTGCTGTAGTGTACAGACATCACCCGTTAGTCGCCTTACGCGATGTTGTTCAGTATCCAGTGCAGCCATTAGTGCAGCCATTAGTGCAGCAATCAGTTGCTCGTTGGACTGCGCCGTTCGTGGGAGTGAAGACATGGGTTGATTGGCATTGTTCCTAGTCCTTGGCTTTGGAACAGGTACGCGCTCCCTAAACATGATATGGTCAACAAACCTAGGATAGGAACGCCAGTCTCGCGGAGGGTCACGCTTCGTCAATGCAAATGGTTGATCCCAGTAAATCTCCTCTCGGGGATAAGCCAGTCGGGGCCAATCGAATCCATCATTAGGTACAGGTGCGGGAGGTGGGGATTCAGATCGTGTAGGTGATTCGGGTCGTTTACCCGGAGCTCTCGAAGACAATGCCATGCTGCAGAGAGTGTGACGTGTATGCCAATGAGTATACAGTAAATGAGAGTAAGGCACACGTAACTAATAAACTGTGTGCGGTTATAGTCTAGTGTGTATGTAACCTAGTTCCCTACAACCAATGGCTCTGATACCAATCTGTCACACCCTCAAAATCCACTTGCGGAGTTTTACCGCGAGGCGTGTGAACAAACCAGGATCACAGTCAATAGTTACTCAAAACGACTCTATATGCCATAATATAAAAAAATCAACCAAAATACAAACTTTAAACAATGCGGAAGTGTTTTGAAAACAACCCAAGGCAATGAAAGTACAACTATGGCAAAACGGGTGCCAACCCAAAAGAGTAAACCATAATTATTAAAATACTAAAATTGTCTTGAAGATCGTGTCTTAGAATGCAGTAAACCATGCAGTGCTCCAATGGCAAGCAAGCTAATGACCTCAGAATAGCATACTAAAAATGTCAACACAATGGTTGGTGAGTTCAAGAGATATTCAAACATAAACAGTTTAATAATAGCGATATAAAAGTAGTGCATTATAACACATAGCTAGTCCGTTAACTATAAATATTATTTCATAGTGATTTCGCAATTGAAGCTGACTGTGTTACGTTGTTGCCTCCTGCCACGACTTAACAAGTCGTGACAATGTTCATAGGACAAATTGCACCCGGTTGACCTCGAGTCACACAGGTAGGGCTCGTCAGACCCAGTAGTACTACCCAAATTTCCCCGCTATTCAATATTAACAATTCGATAGTGTGAGGACTTTTCCATGATATCAACACTATATAATATTATACACAACTTGAATGTATAAAGCGTTTGTGATTTACCAGCATGCTATCTCCCCCAAAAGAGATTAAATAAATAGTGGGGCATTAACTCACCTGATATGCGTATAGATAACTAGGGTTTGACTTGGCAACAGAATAGACAGACAACCTTCAGAGGTTACCTACATCATATAAGTGCATGAGTACGTGTAATCAAACAACATGTGAAACCCTAAGTACACTACAACCAAGGACTCAAGATTTCAAACAAAACAGACATGTTTGACCTAGTTGACCCGTTTGACCCGTTGGTGACTTTATGTGTTGTAAACCATTCAAGTAATCATACACATATATCATACATTGTTAACATTCAAATAGATCATACGCATGCTATATCATCCAGGTGTAACACTTAGATCATCATACAACCAAGTATCATACAGGTTATGTGAATCTAGAACATTAACATATAACTAGTTATAACATAACAAACATGTCACACAAAGATCAACCATTGACCACACGCCATGTGAAGCCACTCACGACTTCACATCCTAAACCCTGCCAATCCTACTAAGTAGGGGCCTCAGATTCGCACGCGTGTATGATGATCATAACTATATTCATTATCAATATGCTTTGCATTCAACAACATTCCAACAATCAATTACCAGTCCCAAACATGATGTCCTACTACTAAACCACATCTAAATCATACATGATCATAAGTGTCCAAATATCATCATGATTATCCCAACATCACATACAACCAATTATCATATTCTACCATATTAGAATTCATCCATGATCATACTAACATGCTCCTAACATCCCAAATATGTTCAAACTACCATCTTTCACATTTTACATAAATAAAGTTTCCCTTTTGGGAAAGCACATCACAAAATCTATCAAATACCCAATATACTCATGGATTCATGAATAACATACCAATTCAAACTCATATCATCATCTAAGCATGATCAACAACATTCAAACATCATAACTCATCAATTCATATCCTAAAAAGTTACTATATTTAGTAATGTATGAACTATAACATGTGTTCTTGAGTTTCCAATGATCACAACAACAATCTAACATCTAATTATCACCATGAACACATCCATAACATCATATCATCCATAGTTTAACATTACACGCAAATAAAGTTACTATTATTAGTAACCTATGAACACCAATTCCAATTCACCAATTTCTTGCAAAATCAATGTATCCTAACATCCATACAACCTATTAATCATCATACATTCATCAAACAATCATAAACTTCACATAATCAAGCCATTTCTGAATTAGGGTTTGCATACAACCAAAGTTCATGATCAATCCACTAAAAACATATAATTCTTGCATAATCGACGATAACTAACATGTATACAATCTAACTAACATACTAACATCATCAACCAACATCAATTTCAACTCCATGAAGGCCAATTCACGAATTAGGGTTCGGCCCTAAACAAAAACACACAAAAACATGAAAAATCTAACCTTTAAACGCGTTATAGCTTGTAATTGATGATTCCAACGAGTTATATGCCTTGAAATCGATCCAATTTCGTGTTCCCTTGCTTGTTCTTGGCTGATTTCGCAATGGTGAAGGGGTTTAGGGGAGTGTTGGGGCCGAATGGGTGGGATTAGAGTTTGGGATTTGTTTTATTTAATTTTAATTTACACATTTACCCTTTTAACCCTTGTAATTTGTATTTTATAAAAACTAAGCTTTAAACTCTTTGTAAAGTGTTTTTAACTTCATAATATAAAGATATAAACTTATGAAAATCATCATATATCTTATCTTTATAAAAACACAAGACATACGAATAAATAGGCACGTTTCCGCGTTACGCGATTAATTTCTAATTAACCTTTTAAAAATGTGTAAACACATAAACATAACCCAATACTCACATAATCAATTAGATTCACACCAAATTAACATTACCCATATTATTATGTCACCAACGTTAAACGACAAATAGTGTGTGCTCACGACACGTGTATACAAGACTTAACGGAACTAACGGAGTTTGGTAACGGAAATTTACCGGATATCACAATTAACTATTGCTAGCCTGGCGACGTCTTAGATCTTTGGGCCTGACAAGCCTATTTGGTGCTAAAGTCCATGTATTACTGACTCCAGGTGATGTATGCTTGTTCATTATGGAAACCAAATACACTTAGCCAATCTTATATACTTGTAATCAAGTCGAGGTTTGGTTGTAACGATATGTGTTCTATAACCTTACTAACTTATAACCTATGACATGAATTGATACTTGTAATCCTTATCATATTATGTATGAAAACCTTGGAAACTCACCAACTATTTTTAGTTGACCTTTTATTTTCATCATGTTTCAGGTTTGATGCTTGAAGATCTTCTTGTGCTCAATTAGGACTTGGACCTAGATTAAATAAAAGTCTTATGTTAATTGTTGTATCTTTATTGTTTTGTAAATACCTATTTGTCTTGTAATGTTTAATGAATAATGACATTTAATATTATTTCAACTTAATGAATAATCGTCTCCCATTCGTCCGCCCCGAAGATTCCGCCATCGGTCGCGGTATGACAGATTGGTATCAGAGCCATGGTTATAGGGAATTAGGTTATAAGAAATGGAATGACCTAGACTATAACTAATTACCCTTACACATGAGTCCTCTCATGTATTTTATATGCTTAGATAGGATTTTATGTACCTGATGTGTTTATACTTGATTATGTGATCATATGCCTTATGTGCTTATGCTTATACTTTGAACCTTAGTAATGCACACACGTATCTTAAATCATATTCTAAGGCATTATATGCCTGAATCAAATGGTTTTCAAAAATGTGCGTTTCAATCGTTATTCGTGGTTTTCAATTCTTGTCAAAGTCTATGTCGTATAACTTGAAACATGTAATGCTGGAAGAGTGGGATGCTTTATCTTGAGGTGTTCTGTCTAGGCAATGTATTCATATAAATCCAAATCAACCGATGGATACATTTACCTTGCCTTGGAACCCTTGGGGTGAGTATCCGCTTATAGGTATGCATGTTTCATTAAGGTTGTTGTTGACATAATACTTTGATAAGTCAAAGTAATGTTTTGGTTTGTAAACCAAACGTTACACTCGAATCATTTTGTTATTTTAACTCGTTTCTTCATAGATTTTGTTCCCTTGAATCTTAAACTCGTTATCCCATCTTTCTTACTAACCCTTAAAAAACCTTTCTAAGCGTCTTCCCCTCAAAACCACACTTATCCTGAAAACCTATTACAATGATGTCCTTATTATAAATTGAATCCTTATCAAATAAACACCATTCTCGTATCAACTTTAAGCTAATAAAACTTTGAAACCCTAACGACATTAGTAAACAAAAATCGAGCATCCAGAAACCTTGTAAAAGTCGTTTCCTTGGGAATTTCCTATGAATTACTTATTCCATTTAAGACATCTTGAACTTATCTCCGAGCTTGTATCACCCTAATACTTCGTGTTTCACTCATGACAAAACCTTTCTAACCGTCTTGAACCGTTTAAAATACAAACGTTCATCAATCTAGTGCCCTTTGCCAATGGACACATGAAATTATAAATTATGAAACTTATCAAATTTAAACATAGCTAAACATCAAAATTAAACTTGTTGAATTTAAACGCCTCCAAGAGCTCGCTTGCGAACGTGAAATGAAATCCAAGTCTCCTCATCTCCTTGAAATCAGTCTACTCGTGATTAAATATAGGGACAAAATTTCTTAAAGTAGGGGAGACTGTAACATCCGCCCATTTTCAAATTATAAACCCAAATCCGAACATATATTGAACTTTCATCCGATAAAAAAATAAATTATTAAAACTATTTTGTTTATTGAATCATACGTTAAATGCATCATTTAACCAATCTTGACTATTGCCTTATTTCATTTTATTTATTTAATCATTTGAGCAATTTATAAAAAAATTTATAATTTATAAATAAAGTTTATAAATTTATAAAGTTGGGATATTAACTAGGAGTTTCTTCTTTTAGTTAAAATAAATAAATAAAGTATGAAAAATTTTATAAGACTCACAAGATTTATAAAGATTGTATAAAAAAATAAATTAAGTTATTAATTGATTTTGGTCTTATAAAGTCCAGGGTTTAATATGTAGTTTTTGAAACCTCATTTAAAAAGTTTAAACATAAAATGATAAGAACTCAAAAAATCAGGGACCATTTGTGTAAATAACCAAAACAACCAAACCAAAACTCCCCTACCCCCGCAAAACCGGCGGTGCTCCAGCCACTTTCCGGCCGGACTCCGACAAGGGGTTTTCCGGCGATTTTCTGCCCAAAACGAATTCCAATCGTTCCTAACCGCTTCCTAAACTTATTTCGAAATAAATTGGGGTCTTTAATGGTGTTATTAAATCGTGAACGGTTGTATGGGGTCGGTAACCGATCACCATTAAAACTCCTAGCCGTTTAAGTATAAATACTCAATAATAGTAAAATTAATTGCAGCTACACCATAGTTTAATAGAACTAAACTTCCACGCAACGTAATTTCATCTGAAAAACAATTGTATCTCTCATTTCGATTCTACCTCCACCGCAACCTGCAACATAGTCGAAGTCCATCTTCGGAGCATCTTCGAATACAATTAATAAAGGGCTTTTGTTCCTCGTCAACATCAAGCTTCGTACTAAATAATTTGGTTTCCATCATTATGTGCATATACTTCGATTTCGGTTCTTGGTCGCAACCTACCCTACTGTCGAAGAGCATCAATTCGATCTCAATCAAGTGAGTAAATAACATCTTTAAGCTCGGTTTCATAAAGGGAATCACAGCCCTATGCTTAATTCGGGAAACAACATGGATTCCATGTTCAATTTGGATCATGATCAAACTAGGGATCATGTTGAAATTGGGGATTTGAAACAAGTAATGTTTAAAATATTTTAAAGAGTGTTTAAACATAACTGAGCCTTAGTCCGAGTGGTAACCACCATCACTCTCACACAAGGGACCCGGTTCGACCCGGGATCCCTCAATTCGATTTTATTATTTAACGTTTAATCATTTTAACTTATATAAAATCTTAATATATTGTTTATTATAATAAAAATTATTTTGTTAACTTAAACATTCAGAAACTATAAATTAATTTAAAAAGTATTAAAAACTTATGAATATAGAATTTATCTTTTTAAAGAATAACATAGGTTGTAAAACATTATTATTATTATTATTTTAATATAAATTAAATGCTATAAATCTATTATGGATCAAACTTAGGTTATTTCAAAATATTATAGATTTATATGCTAAATTATTATTATTCAATAGTTATTCAAGTAATTATTTAAATAATTAATTATTCATCTATTATTTAATCATGTTATATCATAATTAGTTAATAAATTTTTTCTTAAAATTTTATTTAAATTCATGAATTTATAAATAAATCAATTTTCTATTTAAGGCTTTGATATTATAAGACCCTTATAAAAATCAATTAAAAGTTTAAAAACTTTATAAAATGATTTTGAAAAACTTTAAACTACTTTTGCAAGTCATTTAAATAATTAATTACTCAATTAATTATTTTGATAAAATTTTAACTAATTAATTTGTAGATTTATTATTTCTTTCCGCAATGTATACTCAATCATTACTTAATCAATTCTTGTTAATATTTATGTAATGCTTATTGTACAATTTCACTAATGATTATTATTGCTTCAATTTTAATCATTTAATAAATTTATTCTCCTTATGAAAATAAAATATAATTACCTATATTATTTTATTTACCCTAATATCAAAACCCCAATCAAATTGAAACCCTAGTTCATGTTTATTCGTTAATCTTACCTTTAAACCTAACCTTGAAATATATTACGTTAGGTATCTTGTAAAAAGGAATCGTTGGAGCATCGTTAATTTCTTATTATATCATGTGAGTTTTCCTTGCCCCTTTTTACATTTTTCACACTATTTTGGGGTGAAACATGATACTTATACATCTTACACTTATAAACGTTGACACTTGTAAAACACTTGCAATTCATATTTTTGTCATGGTTATTTGTATGTTGTAAGTGATTATATGAGATACATAGTTTGTTTACAATCATTAATTATTGCTAGCTTGGCGACGTCTTAGATTTTTTGGCCTGACAAGCCAATTTGGTGCTAAAGTCGATGTATTGCCGACTCCTGATGACGTATTCTGGTTCATCATGGGAACCAAATACACCTAGCCAATCTTATATACCTGTAATCCAGTCGAGGTTTGTTTGTAACGATATGTGTTCTATAACCTTACTACCTTATAACCTATGACATGAATTGCTACTTGTAATCCTTATCATATTATGTATGGAAACCTTGGAAACTCACCTACTATTTTTAGTTGATCTTTTATTTTCATCATGTTTGAGGTTTGATGCTTGAAGATCTTCTTGTGCTCAATTAGGACTTGGACCTAGATTAAATAAAAGTCTTATGTTAATTGTCGTATCTTGATTGTTTTGTAAATACCTACTTGTGTTGTAATGTTTAATGAATAATGACATTTAATATTATTTCAACTTAATTAGTTCCATGTGCTATGAGCAATCGTCTCCCATTCGTCCGCCCCGATGATTCCGCCATCGGTCGGGGTGTGACAGATCAGAGCCATGGTTATAGGGAATTAGGTTATTAGAAATGGAATGACCTAGACTATAACTAATTACCTTTACACATGAGTCCTCTCATGTATTTTATATGCTTAGATAGGATTTTTTGTACCATATATGTTTATACTTGATTATGTGATTATATGCCTTATGTGCTTATGCTTATGCTTATACTTTGAACCTATTAATGCACACACGTATCTTAAATCATATTCTAAGGCATTATATGCCTGAATCAAATGGTTTTCGAAAATGTGCTTTTGAATCGTTATTCGTGGTTTTCAAGTCTGGTCAAAGTCTATGTCCTATAACTTCAAACATGTAATGCTGGAAGAGTGGGATGCCTGTATCTCGAGGTGTTCTGTCTAGGCAAGGTATTCATATAAATCCAAATCAACCAATGGATCAGTTTACCTTACCTCGGAACCCTTGGGGTGAGTATCCGCTTATAGGTACGCATGTTTCATTGAGTTTGTAGTTGACATATTACTTCCATAAGTCAAGGTAATGTTTTGGTTTGTAAACCAAACGTTACACTCGAATCATTTTGTTATTTTAACTCGTTTCTTCATTGATTTTGTTCCCTTGAAACTTAAACTCGTTATCCCATCTTTCTTAATAACCCTTAAAAAACCTTTCTAAGCATCTTCCCCTCGAAACCACACTTATCCAGAAAACCTATTACAATGATGTCCTTATTATAAATTGAATCCTTAATCAAAATAAACACGATTCTCGTATCAACTTTAAGCTAATAAAACTTTGAAACCCTAATGACATTAGTAAACAAAAATCGAGCATCCAGAAACCTTGTAAAAGTCGTTTCCTTGGGAAGTTCTTATGAATTCCTTATTCCATTTAAAAACATCTTGAACGTATCTCCGAGCCTTGTATCACACTAATACTTCGTGTTTCACTCATGACAAAACCTTTCCAACCGTCTTGAACCGTTTAAAATACAAATGTTCATCAATCTGGTGCCCTTTGCCAATGGACACATGAAATTATAAATTATGAAACTTATCAAATTTAAACATAGCTAAACATCAAAATTAAACTTGTTGAATTTAAACGCCTCCAAGAGCTCGCTTGCGAACGCGAAATGAAATCCAAGTCTCCTCATCTCCTTGAAATCAGTCTACTCGTGATTAAATATCGGGACAGAATATCTTAAAGTATAAACCCAAATCCGAACCCATTTTGAACTTTCATCCGATAAAAAAATAAATTATTAAAACTATTTTGTTTATTGAATCATACGTTAAATGCATCATTTAACCAATCTTGACTATTGCCTTATTTAATTTTATTTATTTAATCATTTGAGCAATTTATAATAAATTTTATAAGTTATAAATAAAGCTTATAAATTTATAAAGTTGGGATATTAACTAGGAGTTTCTTTTTTAGTTAAAATAAATAAATAAAGTATGAAAAATTTTATAAGACTCACAAGATTTATAAAGATTGTATAAAAAATAAATTACTTATTAATTGATTTTGGTCTTATAAAGTCCAGGGTTTAATATGTAGTTTTTGAAACTTCATTTAAAAGGTTTAAACATAAAATGATAAGAACTGAAAACATTAAGGACCATTTGTGTAAATAACCAAAACACCCAAACCAAAACTCCCCTACCCCCGCAAAACCGGCGGTGCTCCAGCCACTTTCCGGCCGGACTCCGACAAGGGGTTTTCCGGCGATTTTTCTACCCCAAACGAATTCCAATCGTTTCTAACCGCTTCCTAAACTTATTTCGAACTAAATTGGGATCTTTAATCGTGTTATTAAATCGGGAACGGTTGTATGGGGGTCTGTAACCGATCACCATTAAACCTCCTAGCCGTTTAAGCATAAATACTCAATAATAGTAAAATTAATTGCAGCTACACGATAGTTTAATCGAACTAAACTTCGACGCAACGTAATTTCATCTAAAAAACATTTGTATCTCTCATTTCGATTCTACCTCCACCGCAACCTGCAACATAGTCGAAGTCCATCTTCGGAGCATCTTCGAATACAATTAATAAAGGGCTTCTGTTCCTCATCAATCTTATAAGCTTCATACTAAATTAATTTGGTTTCCATCATTATGTGCATATCCTTCGATTTTGGTTCTTGGCCGCAACCTACCCTATTGTCGAAGAGCATCAATTCGATCTCAATCAAGTGAGTAAATCACATCTTTAAGCTCGGTTTCATAAGGGGAATCAAATCCCTATGCTTAATTCGGGAGACAACATCGATTCCATGTTCAATTTGGATCATGATGAAACTAGGGTTCATGTTGAAATTGGGGATTTTAAACAAGTAATGTTTAAAATATTTTAAAGAGTGTTTAAACATAACTGAGCCTTAGTCCGAGTGGTAACCACCATCACTCTCACACAAGGGAGCCGGGTTCGAACCCAGGTTCGAACCTAGGTTTGAACCCGGGATCCCTCAATTCTTTTTAATTATGAATGTTTAATCATTTTAACTTATATAAAATCTTAATATATTGTTTAATTACAATAAAATTGATTTTGTTAACCTAAAACATTTCAGAAACTATTAAATTAATTTAAAAAGTATTAAAAACTTATGAATATAGAATTTATCTTTTTAAAGAACAACATAGGTTATAAAACATTATTATTATTATTATTATTATTTTAATATAAATTAATGCTATAAATCTATTATGGATCAAACTTAGGTTATTTCAAAATATTATAGATTTATATGCTAAATTATTAATTATTCAAATAGTTATTCAAATAGTTATTTAAATAATTAATTATTCATCTATTATTTAATCATGTTATATCATAACTAGTTAATAAATTTATTTCTTAAAATTTTATTTAAATTCATGAGTTTATAAAATAATATCAATTTTCTATTTATGGCTTTGATATTATAAGACCCTTATAAAAATCAATAAAAAGTTTAAAAAACATTAAAAATTGATTTTGAATAACTTTAAACTATTTTTGCAAGTCATTACTCATTTAGTTATTTTGATAAAGTTTTAAATAATTAATTTGTAGATTATTATTTCTTTCCGCAATGTTATACTCAATCATTACTTTATCAATTCTTGTTAATATTTATGTAATGCTTATTGTACAATTTCACTATTGATTATTATTGTTTCAATTTTAATAATTTAATAAATTTATTCATCCTTATGAAAATAAAATATAATTAGCTATATTATTTTATTTACCCTAATTATCAAAACCCCAAATTCAAATTGAAATCCTAGTTCATGTTTATTCGTTAATTACCTTTAAACCTAACTTTGGAATATATATACGTTAGGTATCTTGTAAAAAGGAATCGTTGGAGCATCTTTAATTTCTTATTATCATCTTATTATATCATGTGAGTTTTGGGGTGAACATGATACTAATACATCTTACACTTATAAACGTTTGAGACTTGTAAAACACTTGCAATTCATATTTTTGTCATGGTTATTTGTATATTGTAAGTGATTATATGAGATAGATAGTTTGTTTACAATCATTAACTATTGCTAGCCTTGCGACGTCTTAGATCTTTGGGCCTGACAAGCCTATTTGGTGCTAAATCGATGTATTGCCGACTCCTGATGACGTATGCTTGTTCATCATGGAACCATACACTTAGCTAATCTTATATACTTGTAATCAAGTCGTGTTTGGTTGTAACGATATGTGTTCTATAACCTTACTACCTTATAACCTATGACATGAATTGCTACTTGTAATCCTTATCATATTATTTAGGAAAACTTTGGAAACTCACCAACAATTTTTAGTTGATCTTTTATTTTCATCATCTTTCATGTTGATGTTGAAGATCTTCTTGTGCTCAATTAGGAGTTGGACCTAGATTAAATAAAAGTCTTATGTTAATGTTGTATCTTGATTATTTTGTAAATACCTATTTGTCTTGTATGTTTAATGAATAATGACATTTAATATTATTTCAACTTATTAGTTCCATGTGCTATGAGCAATCGTCTCCCATTCGTCCGCCCCGATGATTCCGCCATCGGTCTGGGTGTGACACTTCTAGCGATGGTTGTACAATCTTACGATGGTTTTGTTGCAGGTAAGATTGGTAATTGTCGTCTTGTAGATGAGGATTATGTGCAAGTTCACGAAAATGAGCTAGAGAGGATAGACATAATGTGGTCCTTGGTGAGTGCTGTCATAAGGGCTAAGAAGTTTCTGAAAAAGACGGGGCTGAATCTAGTAGCCACTAAAGATAAAACCTTTGCTTTTGATAATACCAAAGTCACTTGCTTCAACTATGGTGAAAAGGGGCATTTTAAACATGAATGTGTAAAGCCGAAGAAAACATGTAATGGGAATCTATTTCCAACATTCAACCGTCAAGACAAAGGAATGAGTGCAACCACATGTTCAAGCAAAGAGACAAAGACCTTGACAGCTCAAGGTGATGAAGGGCAAGACTGGTCCTTCCGATTTGTGTCTGCGGGTGAATCAAATATTATGTGTGTTGAGGCATTGGATGATGAATCTGCTAGTGAAGGTGAGATCCCAGCTAAGCAAGCGATATCAGATACCAAAGAAGTTATGACTATGGTAATCACTTGGTTGAGAAAAAGCTCAGAGCAACAAATTCAGAATCTCCAGTAAACGAAGAGTCTGAAAAGGCATTGATTGCTGACTCGTCTCATTCCTTAAAGGTAAGTTCTATTGACCAGCTATTTGATAAACATGCTCGTTCTCAATGTCACAAATTTAGGGATAACATTGATCTAAAATTTGCAAGGTTATTAGAACACAATGATAATTTAATAAACGATTTACAACTCTGCACTTAGGCCAATCGTATTTAAAAAAAATAAGTGCAGTTACAAAGAAAAATATAACTTTTGTGAAAACAACTAAGGAAACCGAGCTGTTTCTTTAAACCAAGCTAATGACATAAAGTTTTATTTAAATTCTTTGGATGAAACAAAGAAAGAAAAAACAATTTTAGAAGTTGAAGTTGATTCTTTAAAACAAAAACTGTATAGTTGGCTAGTTCATCACACATAGTTCAAAACTAAGTGAAAGAAAGAAACAATGGGGAAGGTTTGGGTTACAAAGTAGTTCCACCACAACATGCAATCCTTCGGAATACTAAAAGTAACTAATAAAAAGCAACCCAGCTAAGATCATGTGATATCCACTCCTCTGGTTAGTGATCCCAATTCTACAGGAAAAACTATGAAGGATAGCACTAAATAGAAGGAGTCTGCTTTGAAATTAAAAGGACAAAAGCCTATTGAGAATTTGGATGATAAATTTGAAAAGGTTATTTTAAGGTCAGGTTCACACATGTCTACCTCTGAACCCAAAATACCAAACCAGTTAACCAACAAGTGTTACACGTCAAAGTCCAAATCAACTAAAGGTTAAAGATGTTAAACATGTTCAAACATCAATTTTGTTAAAGAACCGAACATGTAAAAGAGATATGACTAAACCCAACCAAACACAACTCCACAAAACAATTTCCTCAACTTGTAGAAGGGAGATCATGCTAAAGTTATGGAAAAAGAGGACATATTTCTTCTAATTGTTGTTATTATCAGACTCCCAATAGGAAAATTGCACTTTATGATGCAAAACCATTTTCTCAAAAATGAGATATAATACTCCACCTAAGAGTATTAGTGAACCTAAAGTTCAAACTGTAAGCTAGTCGTCTGTTTATCACAAATAGGCCTTACACAAAACTGACTTATGGAAAGAAAAATCAAGTAAATTGTTTGATAACGAGAACAAGAAGAAGAATGATGTGCCCTCATCTTCTGATGGACAGTGGGTTGAGTTCATGTTATGTGATTCCTTTGGGTAACCTAAGCCGTTAAGGTTTGGGTCCCAACCTAAACTCATCAATTCCTTTGAATATGTAGGGTGTCTGCTACAACGCTATCACTAATACCTGGATTATTGATAGTATGGCGTATAGGCACACGACAAGGAATTTGTCCCTCCTTTTCAACGTCAAACAAATAAAGGGAGACATGTTTCATTTGTTGGGAATAAAGGAGGTTACATCACCGCTCAAGGCGAAGTGGGAAACGAGAAAGTTAAGTTTGACAAGGTCAACTATGTTCAACAACTACAGAACAACTTACTTCTAGTCTCCCAAATCTATGATAAAGGATTCAAAGTTGTATTTGACTACAGAAGTGCTACATGTTGAAGAAGATTATGTTATCTAGGAGGACAAAGTTTTAATGTTAGCTTCAACATATAATGATCTGTATGTTTTGGATCTATTAAAAGCCTCCCAATGGCGAACACTGTCCAATGCTTCTTGTCAAAGGCAACAGAGAGGGATTCAATCTCCTGGCATAGGAGAACGGGACACATTAATCCTAGTAAGATGAATCATCTGATATAGAATGATTTATTGAATGGAGTAACGGTAAAGAATTTCGAGCTTCCGGATTTTTGCGTAGCATGTAAGAAAGGGAACAGACCAAGAAGTCTCACAACGCAAAGAAAGTTAATTCAATTGACCTACCTCTCGAGCTTCTACACATGTTTCTATTTGGCTCAGTCAGCATAAAGAGCATTGCTGGGGATCTGTACTGCTATGTAGTAACTGACGATGACTCAAAATTTTCTAGGGTCGTGTTTCTAAAATCCAAATAAAAGACTTTTGAATCATTCAAACATCTAGTAACTATTTTGGAATCTCTCTACAAGCTGAATGTAAGGCAAATTCGATTAGACAAAGGAACAGATTTCAAGAATCAGTGGATGGAGGTGTTCTGTAGATAGAAAGGAATTGTGCATCAATTTACTTCTGCCTACACTCAACAGATGAATGGGGTTGCTGAAAGAAAGAATCATAGCTTGATATAGACAGGAAGAATGATGTTAGCCGACTCTAAACTGCCTATTCAATTTTGGAATGAGCGAGTGGCTAATGCATGCTACACTCTCAATTGAGTCTTGGTGGTCAAACATAATGGTAAAACATGATATGAACTGCTCCAGCGACGTAAACCAAACTTGGAGTATCTTGAACCCTTTGGTGCAGCGTGCATGTTGCAAAAGAAATCTCCAACCGGGAAGTTTAGTGAGAAGGCTGAAGAAGGAATCTTTCTCGGATACAATATACCACACAAGAGACTTTATAACAACTCAACGAGTGAGGTAGAAGTGTGGTGCAATGTTGATGTTCAAAGATACACCACCCCTACTCGAAAAGGACCTTCATCTTCTTCGACTATGATAGATTTTTTAAGTCCTTCAACTTACCTCCCTCCCTTCCTGATGATGAGTTCTCAACTAAAATGATGTACGATGTTCTGAGCACTCCTCCACAAGAATCGACTGCATCGGTTCCACTAGATGATTCTTCTAGTCCTTCAGGGGGAGAGCTTAATGTAAGTGATTCATCCTCTGATGATGAATGAATGGAGACTGAAAATGTGGACCCGAAGGAACATGTTCCAGCAAATGAAAGTACACAAGCATCAGATCTTGATGCCTTTGACACTTCTGAACCTCATAATCTAACATCTACACATACTGAACCTGGGATTCAAAATCTGGACAAGGAAGTAGTTGTTCCCACCACTCCCGAATCTCAAATCAATGTGTATCATCCCCTAGACAACATCATTAGGGATGTACTATCGAGAGTGCAGACACGAAATCAGCTATACTCAGCTAATTATGCCTTAGTCATCAATAAAGGCTATGTTCATGATAGTGCTTATCGATGTTTTGTGTCTTATTTGAGCGAAAATATGTAAGTGAAGCCTTAAATGATTAGGCAAGGTTAGTGCTATGCAAGAAGAACTCCTATAGTTCAGGATTTTAGGAGTATGGACCGTTGTGGATAGACCAAAAGGTGCTAAGATGATTGGCACTAAATGGGTCTTGAAGTGTAAGAAAGATGACCAAGGAGTCATAATCAGAAACAAGGCTCGACTTGTGGTTCACGGGTTAGACAAGTCGAAGGCATTGACTACAATGAAGTCTTTGCACTTGTGGCTTGGATGGAAGCAATCGGTTTCTTTCTAGCCTATGCATGCTACATGAAGATTAAAGTCTACCAAGTAGATGAGGAAAGTGCATTCCTTCATGGTGAAATCCGTGAGACTGTCTACGTCAGTCAACCCGAAGGATTTAAGGATCCTTATCATTGGGATAGAGTTTATAAACTAGACAAGTCTCTTTATTGGCTCCATCAAGCTTCGAGAGCCTGGTTTGAGAAACTCTTAACTCATCTAGTGAAACATGGTTTTGGTAGAGGGGTTATTGACTACACGTTTTCATCAAAGAAAAAGATGGTGATTTACTGTTGGTACAGATATATGTGGACGATATAATCTTTCGGTTCCAGAAATGAAGAATTATGTAAGGAATTCGAATTTATAATGAAAGCAGAGTTTGAGATGAGTGCCATGGGGGAGTTGAAGTTCTTTCTTGGATTACAAGTGGATTAGACAGCAAAAGGAATCTTCGTGCATCAGTCCAAATATATAGGTGATATCCTCAGTGGGTTTGACATGGAGAATGCTTCAGCTGCTAGAACTCCACTTGCCACGAACCATGATGGAAGGCCCCGTTCCTAGGACGCTCACAGCCGGTCAATCATTACACATAAAACATATATTTTCATTAACTTAAATAAAAATTGTAGCAGAAACATTAAAAATGACATTTCATTTTCATTATAAAAGCTTTTGCAAAATAATACATCATCATCACATTACAAAATACATGTTTCATTACATCACAAAAGCATTATAAAAGTGGATGCCATCTAAAAAGAGCCATGTAGCCACCCCATGCCATACTCAGCAACCTTTACCTGCCAACTAGAAACACATAAAAGTCAGCGTTGCTGAGTGAGTTCTAATTTTTAAAATAAAACATACTTTACTTTCATTCAAAACCCTTCTTTACTTATTTTCAAACCATACTATACTTTCGTACATAATCACACATCATACGTACACATACATAATATCATTATTATCTTCTTTACTGTTCATCACATTCTTTTCTTTATCTCTTTATCTCTTTAAGGATCAATGGCATCAGCTATACCCCAAACATATGCACACAGCGGGTACTGGGCTGATGATCATAAATGACTTCCATAAAGCACATAGCCTCGCACCCGCATCAGGGCAAGTGACAGGATCCCAACTGTATACTACACCCCAAACATATGCACAAACCAGGGACTTGGTCGAGATCATATATGACTTCCATAACGCACATAGCATGGCACTAGCACCGGACGAGTAATCACTCTAAACCATGTACTATATCACTGGTCAGTCACAAAGACTAGACCCCTGCGTTTATCCTTAAGGGTTAGCTAAACCACACACAGTTGAGCTTATGACATTTTAGAGTCGTGCACCACCGTACATTTTGCTTGAAATCCTTTCTTTACTTTTCTCTATCATTAATGAATGCATTCTATCAATATGTTCCACTTTTAATTATCTTTAACTTTATGTTACATAATACTTTATCATTTCTTTCTCAACGATAACACATAAAGCAACGAGAAAGATAAATGTACATAACAGGAACATAAACATGATCATAGAAAACATCGCCATAAAAGGCATGATCACACATGCATAACAATCATGCAACATATGATCATGCATAAGCATCAATCATACATCATACATACTATGCCCATCACAGCGTCATTTACTTCAAAAAGTCAACTTACTATGCCCCTAGAACCTCCCAAGTTAAAGCCTACTTTAACAATTTTCCCATAAAAACCAGAAAATAATTCTGTCTTTAGGCGCATGGGCACTATGCAGGCACATGTGCACTGAGTAGGCGCGTGGCCTTTCAGATGCATGAGGAACCCTTAGGAGCATCCGAAACTTTTAGGCGCATCAGCACTATTGGAGCGCATGAGCAAGACTTAGTCTATTCTGGGCAATTCTAGGCGCATGAGCACTATGCAGGCGCATGAGTGCCTAGACTCATGAGCTATATGGGTGTATGAACACTTAGTCAATTTCAGCCTATTTCTAGGCGCATGAGTACTATTTGGGCGCATGAGGTTTTGGGCGCATGGGACACTTAGGAAGTTATTTTTTGTTGGGCGCATGAGCTACTGTTTAAGCGCATGAGCAGTGTGTTGCACCCAGAAAGGATCATACATGCCAACTCAATAAGTGAATTGATGATTGCTCAACTGGAATCCACAAGTCCAAGATGAAATGCGGATGAAGATCTGCAAGGAAAATAACAAGTGTTATCTTCCGCATTAGTTAATGCGGAAGACATAACTCTGATGCAGACAAGTGTTTACTCTTCCGCATTGACTATTGCGGAAGACATAATACTAATGCTGAAGACCAAGTTACTCTTCCGCATTGACTAATGCGAAAGAACAAAAGAAGACGCAGACAAAACTTTGCTCATCCGCATTGACAAATGCGGATGACCAACAAAATGCGCATAAGTATTTGTTCATCCGCATTAACCAATGCGGATGACCAACTTACTATTGCGGATAATCAAGTGGAGATGCTGATCAAGATTATCTCATCCGCATTTGTCAATGCGGATGAACAAGCAGAGATGCGGATCAAGACATAGACTAGTTTCTGATGTAATAGGCCAGGGGTAGTTTAGTCATTTTGTAAAGGCATCTTGTCTGCTTATAATAGAGTAGTTAACCTCGTACTGAGGTGACGGTTGATAGATAAAGAATTTTTGTTGTAATTATTCTATGTAATTTATCAACATTCATATATCAATACAAACAACATTTTTGAGTATTTTTCTTGCCTTGAATGTTCTTTGATTTTTTGTTTCCGCCACTCAATCATTGACTTGATTATCATATTCGATTCACAGTAGGATATCACTCTTAATCAACCTCAGTCAATTGGTATGAGAGCTTTGGCTCTCGATTCACTTTCAGATCTGCACATAGACTGAATAGAACTTGATTGATCTGGTAATCAAGTTGCTAGTAGTGGATATCATCATCTCTACTTAGTAAACATCAAGAATACTCCTGTCAAACAGCAAGAAAATCATTACAGAACTCATTCTGAACCTTGAACGAACTACTTGAACAAGTTGGACTCATCAAACATAATCAATCTTAAAATCAACTAAATCTATACTTACACAAATAAACATGGATTCTAACAATTACTCTGAACTAGGTCATACACCTAAACCTCACATGCTTAAACACTATTTGAGTTTAACAAATGGAGAATAAGGTTTAGAATTATATCACAAGTGTAGATCCTGATTTTTGGATTTCAATATGTAAGGGTCTACAAATTCTTGTTACTCTATCAATAGCTGAAGCTGCACTTTACAAGACTGCTAGAATACCAATTGAAGACTTAACTCTGGATGAAGATGACTACAAGAAAATCAAAATTGATCTCAAAGCATAGTCAATTTTGACTCAAGCACTCAAGATGGATGTGCTGAAAAGATTGGAAAAGTATGCAAGTGCTAAAGCTATTTGGGATGCACTCAAAATTATGTGTGAAGGAAGCAATGAGGTTGCTGAAATTAACAAAGACAAACTGGTCAATCAGTATGAAACCTTCAATCACACCAAAGGAGAATCGATATCAAAATAACTGCACAGATTTGTACAGTTGGTAAATGACTTGGAAATTATGGGTGTTTCTTACAATATTAAAGAACTTAAAAAGAAAATGCTTCACAGTCTACCTGAAAGTTGGAAGCAGAATGTCACAATGCTTAAAATACTTTTCATCTGAGAGTACCACTCTAGACATTATGATAGCCAAGATTGAAGATTTAGAACTTACTGAATGAAGCAGAAACCTGAGAGGACTAAGAGTGATTGAGGCCTACAAATTTCTTTTAGAATCTCATTCTGTTGAAAATGCTTTCATCAAAGAGGAAGATGATTTCATCTAATCAAGAGATCAAATGAACAATATTGGGTTCATTGCAATTCCACCCTTCAATCATCCTTCAACTTCAGCTCAAGCACCTAAAGTCTCCACTGCTCCTCAAAGCTCTCCAGAAGACTTAAGATCAGAAGAGCAAAAGGCAACTTACAATGCCTTTGTTGCAAGCTTTGAAGCATATCTGGGCGGAAGACTCACTTCTGCCCACCTAATTCAGGAAGATTTGGAAGAAATGGATCCTGATGATGTTAAGGAGATGGATCTACAGTGGCAAATGGCAATGATTGCCATGAGAGCAAAGAAGTTCTGCAGAAAAGGAAGAAAGCTAAGCCTGAATGAGAACACAAAACTTGGATATGATAAATCCAAGGTGAAATGCTTCAACTATGGCATGACTGGCCATTTCTCAAGAGAGTGCAATGCTCCAAAAAGAAACAACTATCCAAGGAACTGTCCAGGCTAATCATCATCACAGCCCAATTCAAGCTATCACTCCAACAATCAAGAACAGTAGTATCATCATTCTCATCATCAACAAACATACCAGAATCAACCATAGCTGGAAAATCAAGCTCATGCAAGCCGCCAGCCTTCTGCCAGTGCCCTTGTGATTAAACAAGATGGGATATGTGACTAGAGTGTGTATGCTGAGGAATTCAAGCCTCGATTCCAGAATCATGCTCTTGTGGCTCACATCAATGATGGACCATCTTTAATGCCTACTGAGGTAAAAACTAACCTTTGTAGTGAAAAATGCATAAATGAATTACAAGAGTATAGAGAACACAACCATAAATTGGTAGATAAAATTAAAGAAGAAAAAGTGAAGTTAGAAATGATGAAGAGAGAACTAAAAAGTTTTGAAATCAAATTCAAATCTCTCATTTCTAACATAGAAAAATTGCATGGTGAGAAATACAATCTTGCAGCTGAAAATGAGCTACTTACTAAAAAGTTAGCTCAAGCTAAAGCTCAACAATCTATGACTAAAGTGAAACTTGAAAAGTTTCAAATGTCTTTAGTCAAGCTACAAGAGATGTTAGATTCTAAAAGGATCCAAAGGACATGTCAGGGATTGTGTATAATTCATGTCCTCCACCATACAATGACAATTACACTGTCATGCCTGACTCTGTCTCACTCTCTGAATCAATTGAAGCTAAAACTATGGAACCTAAATTAGTAGTGAAACAAGTGACAAATCCTTAAAACAAACCTCATGTTTATTTTGAAACCAATGAGGATAAAATCAAGTTAGGTCACCCAATCAAAATCAAAGATTGTTCAGATAAGACAGTGAGTGTCATGAAACCATCAAGCCCTATAAAAGCAATTGTACCTTTTATAAAATTCATACCATCTATTTTAGAAGGCAAAAGGAAATATGTCAAGATAGTTAAACCCACAACTGAGAGTAGTTCTGATAATGAGATTATATCTCCACAAAATTCAAGCAAATGAAAAAAGGGTTCACTAAAAAAGAAACAAACTGTAAAACTGAGTTCAACACATAAAACTTCATCAGACCCTTAGTCACCAAGGTTAAGGCAGGGAGTTGGGTTTGATATCTGTAACAAGAACATGTTGACCAGTTTGAGAAAGAAGTGAGAAATAGGTTGAAGAACAGAAATAGCCTAGACAACTGAACAAAAGTAGTGTTGTGAAGCAACCTACTAAAAGGGGCTGATTCTGATTCATCACCTAAAGAAAAGAAAGTGACTCATCAAAAGAAAGTATCAATTGAGTCATACAAGGAAAAATTTGATTCAAGAAAAAAACAAATGTATTGTGATTTTGTGACATGTTCAATCACAAGACAAATAAATACTTCATTAATCAATATTGTTCTATCTGTGATATGAATAATCACTCCACCAAAAATTGCTATTTCAACAAGTATGTTCAATCCGTGACATGAACAATCACAATGCATCTGATTGTTACTTTAATTAGAAGGGGTTGAGAATTCCATAACACAAGCCCATCTCAAAAACAACTACTGTGATGCACTCCGTCAGACCTCATCTTCATAATACTCAATCTAGGACACCTAGATCAACAAATGACAGAAATAATTTGAAGGATTTAAGGAAGGGTCAAAGAAATCATCTCACAATGAACACAAACTTCACTTCCTAAGCAAAAACCAACTTTTGATAATGAAACTCGGCTAATTTTTACAAACAATAGAGACCAACGATTTCATTATTCATCGGAATCCTCAGTAGATTTTGATGAGATGACTCGACCAATTCATCATCAAAAGTCTCCGAGAACACCTCCATCAAAATCACAATTTAGAGGGAAATACCAGGAGGTGACTATCAGGAATAGGAATGGGAAATACCAGTAGATTTTGAAGTGTGAATAAAAAATACACATAAGTGTTCAATATATATAAGTGAAATTTTAGGCGTATGAGCCCTGTTCGGACGTATGGTCCCTGTTTGAGCGTATGAAAACCTAGAATACACTTATTTTGTTAGACGCATGAGCACTGTTGTGCGTTTTAAGTCAGACGCATGAGAACTGTTCAGACGCATTAGCACTGTTTAGGCGTTTTTGCACTGTTCAGTCGCATGGACTTTGTAAAACGTCTAACACTTGAAATATTGAAACTATGCAGACGCATGAGACATAACAAACGTCTAACACACTATTTAGAGGCATGGGATTATCACAATGCCCAACACTTAATTTTCATAGTCGTATTACAATTGTTTAGACGCATGGAAACGTCCAACACTTGTATAATACTGAAAATTTCATCATGTTCCTATTGAGGTGCATGTGCACTGTTTAGGTGCATGAGTTGAATTTCATGATTTAAACACTTGTGATTTCCAATTTCTTCACTTTCACACTTTTTACCATTTAGATCCCCAAATTTTGAACTTTATGCATTTTGCACTTTCAATTTATAAAATTTTTATTTTATTTCTTCTTAAATTTCTTTTGTCCCTTCAGTTTAGTCTTAACATAAAATCAAATATCATCTGATTTTCAACTTAAAAATCATTTATTTGCAAGATTATGTATATTCATATTGTAATTTTCGAACACATTCTATTTTCAGTTTACAAAAATACTTTGAACATATAGCATCATCCTTTCAATTCAACTTTTCAAATTTTGATTATGATTATTGAATATTTTCTGAGAACAACTATTCACATATTACTCCCCCTAAACTTTTAAGTTTGAAAACTTATAAGTTTCTTATGAAAGAGAATAGATCACACAGCACATTGAGACATTACCTTCACACACAAAGACATGCATAAAAGAAAAATGAAAATAGAATCAAAAATCTTATAAAGCATAGAATAAATGTCTGCAGAGAGATCATATTAATGAAGATGAGCACATAAAATAAAATAAATGTGGAGAGTATTAGACAATGAATAACCTGATCAAGTGTTTCCAGGTCAGTGATATCACAGCAAAGGAGACACAAGATCTAAGGACAGACAATGAGTGTTTTTGACACAATTATCAACTCACTTACTTTTCAATTCTTGGATTTATTAGTGTTGATTTAGATATGACATAATGTAAAGCATACAGAGACTAAGAGAGCTCAACTATCATCATGAAATGTAAGAAAGAACACATTCTCAACTTATTACCTGAAACATAGATATCACCAGAGTTCATGTTACTTAGTTAATAGAGGATGATCATGGATACCATTTGATCAGCTCTAACTATTCATTTGAATAGGTTGTGCACATTGCATCTTTTTGCATCAAAAAGAGAATCCAGGTCTATAATGACTTACAACAGAGGATATCCAGTACTTCAGGTCTATGATGACTCATAACAGAGAAGTGAAATGATGCTTTGTAACAGATATCATGATTTCGCATAGTTTCAACAAGTGTGGGAGATGTATCATAACAAAACATTCATTCTGATAAGCTAAAGCAACTCAAAAGTACTCAAATGAATACACACAAGCATGTATGTTTAGTTTGATCACAAGAATTTACTTTTCAGCGTAATAGTCAGATATTAGCTACACATGATATCTCATCATGTCTAGACTTTATGAATGAGTGAAGTATGCAACTGATCTCACTAATGTACTATCATTTCTCACATGTTGCAAAACATAATCCTTAAAAAAACTCTATTTTTGTATTTTTGATATATATTTTTGTATTGATTTTTCTATGAAAAACATAAAATCACCACACACACAAATATAACAGGCAATTCACAATGAGAGTATCACTTATTATGATCTTTTGATTTAGGGAGATCACATATGATTTATAAGACCAATTGATTCTACTAATAATCAAACCGTCCGGTAGGAAGGCTTTAGTAAATAGATCTGCCAATTATTTTTCTGTTGCAATTTGAATCAATATGATTAATCCTTTTCAGAGTTATCTCTAAGAAAATGATATCAAATTCGATATGTTTTTTTTTGAGTGTTGAACAGGATTAGCTGTTATGAACATAGCAGCTGTGTTATCAATGTAAATTGGTGTTTTAAGAAAGTTGAATCCATAATCCAGTAATTGATCTTGCAACCAAAGGATTTGAGAACATCCGCTGATGCAGCAATGTACTTAGCTTCTGCAGTTGAAACAGAGACATTTGTTTGTTTCTTACATTGCCATGAGACTAATCTTGGACCAAGAAATTGACACACATCCGACGTAGATTTTCTATCTTGGCAACATCCGCCATAATCACTATCTGTATATCCATATAGTTCAAAGTTACCCTCGTAAGGATACCAAAGCCCTAAGGCTGGTTACCTTTGAGATACTTGGATATCCTTTGATAGCAATTAAGTGAGATTCTTTCAGGTCTGATTGATACCTGGCACAAACACAAACAGCATACATAATGTCTGTCTAGATGCAGTAAGATACATCAAAGATCCAATCATTGTCTGTATAATGTTGGGTCAATAGATTTTCCGTTTGGATGAGGATCAATCTTGGTGTTAACATCTGCTGGAGTTCGTATGGACTGACAGTCTTGCAACTTAAATTTCTTTAAGAGCTTGTCAACAAACTTTTCTTGATTGATGAAGATTCCATCTGTAGTTTGCTTGACTTGAAGTCCAAGAAAGAAGTTAATCTCTCCCATAGAACTCATTTGGAATCGAGATTTCATGATTTCTTCAAATTCGTTGCACAATTTTGGACAGGTAGAACCAAATATGATGTCATCAACATACACTTGTACACATAAAAGATCATTATTATCCTTCTTTATGAATAAAGTTGGATCATTTTTCCCTCGTGTGTATCCATGTTGGATTAAGTGTTGTGATAACGTCTCATACAAAATTTTAGGGGCTTGATAAAGTCCATATAAAGCTTTACTCAGCTTATATACTCGATGTGGAAATTGTGCATCCTCAAAGCCTGGAGGTTGCTTCACAAACACATCGTCAGTGATTGGACCATATAGAAATGCACCCTTTACATCCATTTGATACACCTTGAATTTCATGAATGAATCATAAGCCAGAAAAACTCAAATTGATTCAAGTCTTGCAACTGGTGCAAACACTTCATCATAATCTATACCTTCTTCCTATGTGTATCCTTGTGCAACAAGTCTCGCTTTATTCCTTATTACAACACCACGATCATCAGTCTTATTTCTAAATAACCATTTTGTGTCAATTGCATTTTCTCCTTCAGGTAGATACACCAAATTCCACACTTCTTGTTTGCGGAATTGAAGTAATTCTTCTTGCATGGCTTCTATCCAACCATTGTCCTTTAATGCTTCGGTAACATTTTTAGGAACAATTTGAGAAAGAAAACAAGAGTATAAGCATACGTTTGCTTGTTCTGATTTACTCCTTGTTGTTCTCTCATTCAATGAAGCAATAATCTGAGAAATTGGATGATTCTTGTGAATGCGAGATGTAGTAATCTCATCACTTTGAACATTAACATCCAGATTTGTTTGATTCAAGTTGGAAAACTCATGTATCAAAGTAGAAGAATGTGGATTGAAGTTTGGAACTTGAGTAGGTGAATTGATGAAGTATTGTATCAACTACATCACCTGAAATGGATGATGTTCCACACTCAGGTATCACAAACTCATTACCATCATTAGGAATATTATGTGATTCTTCCTGATTAATTGACTCTGAAAGATCTGAAACTGTAGTTTCAAGGTTTTGTATTATTGAATCCTTGACAAATGACAAAAATGGGTAGTCTGAGCTTGAATCATCTGGGACATCAGAATTTGAATCTTCACTGAAAGATCCAAGATCTCCTCTTGAGGTCTTCTTATCTGTAGAATTAAGACAATTTGGTTGATCAAACAAATTAGATTGAAAAGAGTGTGATAATGAATCCAAATCAAATAACCATGAGGACCATTTGAAACTGATGAAAAGAATTTTCCAGAAATTTAACATGAGTGTTTCAAGAATTACATTTGTCCTAGAGTTGTAGACTCCATAGGCTTTTGAAACCGATAATATCCAACGAAAAATCCATTATCAGATTTTGCTTCAATTTTCCTAATTGATCACTTGAATTAGAATCATAACAGGACAACCAAATGATTTTAAAATGTTCGGTTTTCTACCAAACATTAACTCATATGGAGTTTTCAGTTTATCTTTGACGATTAATATTCGATTCTGAATGAAACACGCAGTAGATATTGCTTCATCCCAAAAAGTGATAGGGATTTTTGCATCAGCTAACATAGAACGAGTAGCTTCAATGAGTGTTCTATTGTTCCTTTCAGCAACTCCATTTTGTTGAGAATTCTGGGAGCACTGAACTGATGAGCTATCCCTTTGTGTGCACAAAACATTTCAATGTTAGCATTTTGAATTCCATTCCATTATCACTTCTTATTATTTTCACTTTGTTTTCTAATTTGTTTTCAACTTTAATGATAAATTCTTTTAATAATTCAGCTGTTTCAGATTTGGCATAGAGAAAGAAAACCCATGAAAATCTTGTAAAGTCATCAATGATAACTAAACAATATGATTTTCGTCGATACTCTTGACGTTTGTTGGTCCAAAAAGGTCCATATGTAACATCTGGAGAGATTTGGATGTTGAGTTTATTGGCTTGGACTTATAAGACGCTCTGTGTTGCTTTCCCTTCAAACATGCTGAGCAGTGATCATTTGTTGCAAACTTCTTAGATGGAAGTCCAATTACATAATTTCCTGCTAAAAGCTTGTTCATGTTCTTGAAGTTTGAATGACCGAGACGTCTATGCCAAAGCTAGCTTTCATCATTTGATGCCTTTGCAATTAGGCATGTTGTTTCAGTTGAAGGATCAACTTGAGACATATCCAATTTGTATACATCTCTGTCTCTCTCAGCTGTAACAATCACCCATATTGCTTATCTTGAAACCTGGCTTCAAAACATAACAGAATGAATCATCAAACAGAACAAAATAAGATTTGTCACATATTTGAGATACGCTAAAAGATTAAAGTTCAACTGTGAACAAAAGTTGACTTTATCAAAGCTTATTATCCCATTGGATACTGTTCCTTCACGGTTATTTTTCCTCCAGCATCACCACCAAAGGCGATGTGAGTTCCATCTTTTGACTTAAAGTCTTGTAACAAGGCAGTATTGCCTGTCATGTGCCAACTACACCCACTATCCACATACCATGTAGTGATTGGTCTTTTTGGGCGTACTTGCACTACAAGAAAGTTAAGTTGAAATATCTACCCAAGCCGAAATGGTCTTGGGCTTTCCAAATTTATCAATAATTGTAAATTTTTTATAATGAAGATTTTTCAAATTAGGTTTATTTTTTATGAATTTACCAATTTTATTCTGAAAATTATTTGATTTATTTTTGTGAACATTCATACCATTTGATTGATCATTTTTTGAAATGTATTGATGACTAACAATTTTATTATTCATCCTTACAGGTCTTCGTATGAAGTGTTCTTGCATGTTATGTTTTGAGCTCATATAATTGTTCTTAGGAAAAGATCTCAAACCTACATTAGGTTGATTAATGTCTCTTTGAAATCCATTAGTTTGATTTCTCAAATACTGTGGATTAGCAAATCCGTGCTCATGTTTGTTTTACAAAGTTTGTAGTGGAGATCTATTTCTAAAGTAACAATTTGCAGTGTTGTGAGTCTTTTCATCATAATAAGTACAATATTTGTTATAATAGCAATCTGCTGTTGATTGATTTCTCATGTCACATATGTGACAGTACTTGTTGAAGTAGCACTCAGCAGTATTGTGATTTTTTATATCACAAATTTCACAGTACTTTGTGGAGTTAAAAACAACTTTTTGTTAACTTTTGACAATGACATAATGTTTGATTTTGGTTCATATAGTTAAACTGTTGTCTTTCATTTTTTGCAGTTTGATTTTGTGTCAGATTATTGTTCATTTGTTTAACATGAACTTCCTTCTTGAATGTATTAGAACAAACCTTTTTGTTAGAGCGGAAGTCTTTGAATCTGAACTAGATTTCAGATCAGAGTTTGATTTGTTCATAATATTTGCTTTATTATTTGGAAATAGAATTCATATTTAACATACCTGCTCACACAAATTTAATTGGTTTTAGTTTTGATTTTTGATTTGTTTCTTTAATCAAATTTTCTGAACTTTTGTTTTGTTCACATGTTGCTTTTGTAGATTTCTTTCTTCTTCTTGATTCTTTGATTTAGAAGAACTTGGTTTATGTTCCGATTGAACATCATCAAAGAAGATTCCTTTTCTGATTGTAATTGTTTCATATGATGGTGTTTGAATCTTCTGATGTTCCTATGTGTTGTTTATCCTTGTTTTGAACTCTGACTTCTTCTATTACATTATGAATTTGATCAGAAGATATATTTTGTTTTGGTTGTTTTGGTTCATATGATTTTATTTTGATTGGATGACCATTTTTGATTTTTCTTCATCTTTTTCAACAAACACTTGAACATTTTCTTTTTCTTCTTTTGCATTCTTGTTTTTGATCCGAAGACTTTAAGCTTTGCTTAATTTTTAGGTGAATGATCATGAGTATTGAAGTTCTCTGGTAGTGTGTTTGTGATAGATTCAGGCATAGGTTCATGAGTGAAACCTAATCCTGCCTTTTGTTTATCTTTTATTTCACTGATTAGTTTTTCTACTAACATTTTTGAGCTCTTTACTTTTGCCAGATCAACTTGAGTAGTAGCATGTGCTATTTTCTCTTGTTCAAGATTCTTAATCATCTCTTCTAATTGTTTTGTAACAATTTCTAAATCTTTGAGTATTTTGTTCCATGAATTTTAAGAGAGATAATCTTTTGATCTACAGTTTTATGATCAGATTTAAGTTGGTTATGCATAGATTCCTCTTGTTTTAGCTTTTCACAGATTTTGAATGAATAGTTCCTGTAGTGTTCAACATGTTCAAAGCATGATTTGGTGTAAAGCTTTTCTCTTACTTCTGATGGTATTTCAAGAAATTTTGGAACTGTGGTTTCAGATGTTGAATTAGAAGAGTTAACCTTTGGTTGATGAGACTGAACCATTAGAGCTACTTCCTCTGTATCCTCTTTAGGATCAGACTATTTTTCTGACCAATCTTCTTCTTGAATTTCTGCAATAAGAGATAAACTTGATGTTAATTCATTTGTAAATTGATCTGCATATGCACTCCAATCATATCCATCTTTTATGTTGACTACTAATGCTTTCTTTGTTTCATCAGATGATTTGGTTTCATCTTTAAGTTCTGGCATAGGAAGACTTTGATAAGGCTTTTGAAAAGTCTTCTGAGCTTGTTGAAACCTTTGATTATTTGAGCTTGTTTGAGCACTTCCTCCATTATTCCTTGGAGCTTTGCATTTTCTTGAGAAGTGTCCATAACTATTGCAGTTGAAACATCTAGCTTTTGACTTGTCAAATCCAACAATCTTGTTTGCACTAGGCTTGTATTTCTTGTTGACATAAGAATGTTTTTGAGTCCTATAGGCAATCATCACCATCTGCCAGTTCAGGTCCATCTCTTCAACATCTTCAGGATCCATCTCAAATAAATCCTGCAAAAGAAACTCTAGTTCGTTAAATGGCTACCTTGATATGCTTGAAAGCTTGCCATAAAAGCAGTAAATGTAGTTTTGGACTCTTCATCCTCTAATAGGATGTTTATCACATCTTTAACTTTGCTAGATTTTGTAGAGTTAGATGATGAAGAAGTCTCTGTCTGAATATTTGATGATTGGGACTGTGGTTTAGGAGGAGATTGAGAATGAGACTGAGCTGTATATGCAGGTTACTAATAAATGAAGAGTCAGTGAAAACTCCAGCTCCAACAAACAGATCTCCTTCTTCTTCAGGACTTTTCTCATTCTTTGCCATGAATGCATTTTCTATGGTGGTTGCAAGAAGCAACAAACTGATATTGAGACATTGATGCTGCTCTATCATTATTCTTGAGCTTTCATCAATCCCCACTGATTCTATTTTTGCAATAAGAAGATCTAGATCCATTGGAACTTCTGTACGCTTTGTAGAGTTACAGTTTGTTTCCATGATGATGGTAAAGCATTGAGTAGTCTGAGATTTAAATCTTCAAGATCAGGTTTGATACCAGCTGTTGACATCTCAGTAATGAGTTGAACAAATCTGTTCATCATTTGATTTATTGCCTCTCCAGACAAATGTTGAAACAATTCTAATTGTCTTTTCAGTTTTTGTTTCTTTAGATTTTGAATCTCCTTACCTCCTTCACAAATGATCTTCAATGGTTTATATAGTGTATATCCAGTTAGAAATGCATCAAGCCTTGTAAGAACTTCCAAAGGTAGTCCTTTACACATCAATGAATAGGCTTTAATATCATTCTTAACTCTTTTCAGATCATCTCCTTGAAGATCATCTTCTGGATAAGGTTCTGGAGAATCTTTAGTATACACAAATCCTCTATTTGGTCCATCAGTTGTTATAGGAATGTATGGTCCTTTTTCTATAGATTTCCAGAGATCAGTGTCAATGGAATTAAAGTGTTGTTTTAGTCTAAGAGACCAATTTTTAAAATCAGCTTTATTTTTAAGTTTTGGAATTCTGTTTTCAGAATCTTCTGATTTCACCATTTTTTAATATTTTTGTTGTTTTCTTATATTTTGAATTTTTTTTAAAAATTGAAAAAGTTTTCAAAGAATTTTCTTTTAAAAAAATTCTAAGTATCAAAGTTAAAACGTCTGAATAGTATTCAATCGCCTCAACAGTTGATGCGTCTAAGTTGAGAAACGTCTAAGGGAATGCCTTAGAATTTTTTTCCAAAACTCCTAAAATTGATACGTCTGAACAGTTGTAAAACGTCTGAACAGTTGTGATGCGTCTACACAGTGTTAATGCGCCTACACAGTTGTCAAACGTCTAAACAGTTCAAATACTTCTCAACAATGATATGTCTGGACTCTTGAACAGTGATCAAACGTCTGAACTGAAAACGTCTACACAGTGTTGGTGCGACTAAACAGTAGTCAAACGCCTAACACTTGGACAATTTTTCAGCAAACTTCAACCTTAATGCGTCACATTCATCATGTTCATATGAAAATAACAGACTCAAATCTTCTGAATTCTTCAAATGCTGATAAAATCAATTGAAACTTTTCAATTACGTGAGTTTTATGTCGATAAACATTCTTCTTAATATCAATTTCTTCAATTTCAACAACAAATTCCTCAATTTTGAGAATTTCAGTTCGAAACTTCAAACCTTTTTCGAACAACAAATTCAACAAATTGGCTTGAATTGATGAAAACATGTTTCTGATGATGAAACACAACTGAAATTCACAAATTTTCAATTGAATTGTATCTCAATCACAAATTCAGTGACAATTTTAGGTTTTCAAGTTCGATGAACTTAAAAGAAAATCAATCACTAACAGCTTACCAACAGCTCTGATACCATTTGATAGGACCAAATGAATAATCTGTGATGATTTGTAACACAATTCAATGAAATTCACACAAAAATAATCAATCAAAACAAGATATGAACAAATTCAAGTTTTCATTAATATCAAGCTAAGACAATTACAAGTATGAAAGCAGATTCGAATATCTTGTGTATTCATTCCTATCTACCTGCAAATCTAAGCTATTTATACTTAAAACAAAAAGTAAAGGAACTAACAAATTACACAAATAGTCCCTATACTATTACAAACTATCAAAAGACAAATAAAGACAACATGTTAATCTTTCTTAGAGCACTTAACACATCATGGCTTGGGTTCCTTATTCTATTTAGTTCTTTTTGCTGTAGGTCCATCCGCACAGGTCTAATAGCCTATGGTACGTAGACAGTGGATGCTCCTGACACATGACTGGAGATCATTCCCCCTTCATGATTTCAAGTATATAACAAGGAACTACTGTGGCATTCGGTGGATATTCAGAACGTGGTAGAATTACAGGAGAAGGATGTGTGACCAACGGGATGTTGAGCTTTGACACAGTGAATTACTGTGAACAACTGAATTTCAATCTGCTAAGCGTGTCTCAGATCCGCGACAAAAAATTTCCACCCACTTTACAGACACTCACCGCTACAATTTTGAAACCTGGATTTCAAATTCCTGAAGAAGATGGTTGTCTTAAGACTCCAAGGAAGAATAATACATATGTCTTAACCCTATGTTTTGCATCACCTAAGGAAAAAACATGTCTTTTGTCTAAAGCATCATTTGATGAGTCACAGCTTTGGCATAGATGTTTGGGGCATACTAACTTTAAAATTTGAACAAGTTAGTCAAAGGAAACCATGTCATTGGTCTTCCTCAAAGAATTCTATTTTATTGATCATTGTCAGCGTGCCTCAAAGGAAAACAACACAAATCGTCTCACAAAACCAAGCTAGTGAATACTAACAATACTCCATTGAAGTTACTTCACATGGATCTTTTTGGACGAACTCATGTAATGAGTATGGGAAAGAAACGTATTGTTTAGTGATCATTGATCATTTTTCTTGATTCACATGGGTGTTCTTCCTACTTCATAAAAACAAAGCATCCCAAATCATTCAAGAATTTCATAAAATTGAAAATCAACTTGATCTTAAGGTTAAAATAATAAGAAGTGAAAATGGTACAAACTTCAAAAATGAAAATATGAGTTCCTTTTGGGCAACCAAAGGCATTGCTCATCAATTCAGTGCAGCTAGAACTCCTCAACAAAATGAGGTAGCTGAAATGCGAAATAGAACACTGATTGAAGCAGCAAGAACGATGCTAGCCGATGCTAAACTGCCAATCACCTTCTGGGCAGAAGCAGTTAACACATTGTGCTTTATGCAAAATTGAACTCTCATTGTAAAAGAAAGTAACATGACACCTTATGAATGATCTTTCATAGGAAACCATTATTGGATTCCTCAAATCATTTGGTTGTCCAACCTTAATATTAAACACTGGTGATCATTTGGGAAAATTTTTATCCAAGTCTGATGAAGGATTCTTTATAGGTTATTCTTCTGTCTCAAAGGCTTATAGAGTATTCAATCCTAGACTGAACATTATTCATGGATCTACAAATGTTCAATTCAAAGAACATTCGTTTCCCAAATCTACAAATGGTCCTGATTGGTTGTTTGATATTGACACTTTTACAAAATCATTTGACTAATTTCACTTGTCTGACGCAGGAAATATACATTCAGGTGATACTTCATCAGCTGTACAAAGAGAGATAACTATCCATTGATTCCACCTACATCTGATGAACATATGAATGAAGAGGTTCCTCTTCAAGCTGATCCCATAAGACATCTGTCTCAAAACCCTAGTGTTTCTTCTCAAGAAGGTCCCAGCCTGGTACCATCTCACTCAGATGACTTGTCAAATGAGATCAGAAATCAAAAACAGGCTTCTCATTCAATAGAAACACAAGGTACATCAAATGATGCAAGCAATCTCAGTGCTGCTGAGGATATAGCAGTTATTGAAACAAAAGTTGACAATCTTCATAATTCAACAACAATACAAGATGAATGTGCCTCTGACCATAGTGAATTGAATGTAACTATTGCTGGTGACACCATTCCAACCACAAGAATACACAAGAATCATCCAGTTGAAACCATTATTGGTGATCTTAATAAGAGGGTGACAAGAAGCAAGTCCAGTATTGCAAAAATCTATTTGTTCTCTGCTTTCTATATCAAACAGTACCCAAAAACATCAAAGCGGCACATCAAGTCAATAGTTGCATTGAAGCAATGCAGGAAGAATTGCTCCATTCAAGAAGCAAGACGTATGGCAGTTGGTAGATCTTCCCGAAGGACAATACCTTATCGGTACCAGACGCTGTACAAGAACAACACTAATGATAGAGGGATAGTCATCAGAAATAAAGCAAGACTAGTGGCACAGGGATACACTCAGGAAGAAGGAATCGACTACGATGAAGTGTTTGCTCCTGTTGCCAGACTAGAAGCAATTAGAATCTTTCTTGCATATTCTACGTCCATGAAATTTACTATTTATCAAATGGATGTAAAGTGTGCTTCCTGTATGGAAAGATTGCTCAAGAAGTCTATGTGAGTCAACCACCTGGCTTTGAAGATCCAGATTTCCCTCACAGGGTTTACAAGCTTGACAAAGCTCTGTATGGTCTTCATCAAGCACCAAGAAAGTGGTATGAGACGCTATCATCCTTTCTTCTTGAGCATGGGTATAAAAGAGGAAAGATTGATCAGACTCTCTTGAGAAGAATAACAGGAAAAGACATGCTATTAGTCCAGATCTATGTGGATGACATTATATTGGCTCGACAAACAAGCAACTCTGCAAAGAATTTGAAGACCTTATGCATTCAAAGTTACAAATGAGTGTTATGGGGGAACTCACCTCCTTTCTAGGGGTGCAAGTCCAATAAACAGCAGATGGAATCTTCATCAACCAATCAAAATATGTGGAAACCATGTTGAAGAAATTCTAATTTGCTGACTGTCAGTCAATCAGAACTCCTATGGATACTAAAGTGAAGATTGGACCTGATCCTAAAGGCAAATCAGTGGATCAGACTAACTATCGATCAATGATAGGTTCACTGATGTATCTAACAGCCAGTAGGCCTGACATTATGTTTGGTGTTTGTGTGTGTGCCGGATATCAAGCTGATCCAAAAGAATCACATGTGAACACAGTCAAGAGGATATTTAGATATCTGAAGGGCAAGCAAGCTCTTGGATTATGGTATCCAAACGAATGAGAATTTAATCTATATGCCTACACAGACAGTGATTATGGAGGATGCAACTTCAACAGAAAATCCACTTCTGATGGTTGTCAATTTCTTGGTCCCAGACTAGTGTCGTGGCAATGCAAGAAGCAGACAAATGTGTCTGTGTCCATAGCAGAAGCTGAGTATATTGTTGCATCAACATGTTGGTCTCAAGTTCTCTGGATTCAAAACCAGATGCTTAATTATGGTTTTAACTTCTTGCACACACCAATTTCTATTGACAACACAGCTGCTATCTTTATAACTAATAATCCAGTTCAGCACTCAAAAACAAATCATATTGAGATTAGATATCATTTTTTGAGAGACTGTTCTGAAAAAGGGTTTAATCAAATTGATTCAAGTACCAACTGAAAATCAATTAGCTTATTTGTTTACCATGGCATTTCAACCTAGTAGGTTTGAATTTCTGGTTCAGACAATTGGCATGATTAACCTTGAGTAAAAACTATGAAAAACATCAAAAACAATTTAAAACATCAGAAAAACCACAAAAAGAAATTAAGTTTTAAGAAGAAAAGAATTCTCTGGGAAATGATATAATTAGAGTCGTTATATCATTCACCGTGCTTAATTTCAAAATGTAAAAGATTGAAATGACTTACTAGATATGTTGGTAGGCCCAACATGGAAGAAAAGATACATGCTGTGATGAATTAAAGACATATTCAATTGTGAAACACTCATCACAAAGTATAGGTATGTATTGGCTTATCTGAATGCATGTGAGTGTAGTAGCCTAAACACACCAGGTAATGACACTTTATGAATCTCTTTCACCACATCATGTTTCATCTTTGTTTTGCTGAGCAAAGACCTGATGAAACTTGCACATAGTGCAGATGTCATCATCCAAAAGATTCCCAATGTGGAACACATCCAAAAATTGGATAAATCAACAAACTAATACATTCCAAGTGAATGAACAAAAGAATCCTAAAATGGATCACCTTCCAAAGTGAAGTGAAAAAAAATCCCAATGTGGATCAACATGAAAAAGGATCAAATTAAAAGAATCCCAATGAGGATCAATGAAAATGAGATTTCATGACTTAAGTAACCTGGTAAGAAAAGTTGTGAAAAAGTTCTACCATGCATTGTATAAGGAGGGTTGGCCATTTCATGCTTATGTGTGTGAGGTACACATTGAATAATAAATCAACCAAAGCATGATAAAAGTCATTTGCATCAAAATATCAACCAGGTATGGGTTAAGAGGACCAACATATCTTCAATCTTCAAGTTCATAATTATATCCATTTAATCATAAAGGATGCACATGTGTAATGTAAGACTGATATGATCCCAACAAAGAGATCTTTCTCTTCATTATTAATATTAATCAAAATAATATTCAAAAAGTTTTATATCTTTAAAGTTTCTCTCCAAATGTGGAAATAAACTTTAGGGGGAGTAATTTAAAATTTTTGAGTAGGTCTAAATTTTTTATTATTAACTTAATTTTGAAACACAAAACAAAAAGAATTTTACTTGGTGTTGTTGCAATAAGTTATACCATTATATCTCAGCTTATGCAGATTCTTAGAAGCATGATAAGCCTAAGATTTGTCAAAATTGGGAAACATGTATTAATTGTGACATACAAGTTAATACAAGTAAGAATTGACAACTTCAAGAGCCAACTTCATAAGAAAAATCAATCAAGGACACGTATTCATAAGATGAATAATCAATTCAATCACATTATCTTTTGATTAAGTTCAAAAGCTAATGCAGGTAAGTGCATTAGTTAATGTGGGTGAAGGTAACCCACGCATGTAACTAATGCGGGTAACAATATTTGTTTAAGTGCAACTAATGCTGACAATGATTTTACTCTACCACATTAGTGTGTGAAGTAAATGTGGAATTTACTCTACCATATTTAATACAGTAACAAATGAGTATGAACAGGTCTCTGTCGCATTTGCTACAGTGCTATGTTGACTTGTCAACCGCATTTGATATAGTTGCACAAATGCTGATTGACTTTGCTCTATCGCATTTGTTATTGTGTACAAATATGGATAGGATAAAACAAGTAACTTAATCGCATTTGCTACAGTGCTCAAGTGCAATGTTATTCTTTCGCATTTATTACAACACAAATGCGGACAGCCACAGATTTAAAGTTTGACTTCCGCATTTGCAACAATACACAAATGCGGATAGAATAAAAGATTAAGAACCAAAACTTCTGCATTTGCAACAGTAGTGGAATGCGGACAATCAGTCAAAAAATTAACCTTCCACATTTGGTACAGTCAACAAATGCGGATTACCAAAAGTAGCCAAATACGGACTGTCAATGTCAAAATTTTTTCTTCCGCATTTGCTACAATCAACAAATATGGATGACCAAAAGTCAAACAAATTAACCTTGAGCATTTGCTAGAGTGGTGACTGTATCTGCTTTTAAACTTGTAAAATTTTCTAATTGTATTATGTGACTATATAAAGGAATTCAAACGGGTCATTTAATACTTTTCAAATTTGAGAGACTTTATAGTGAGACGAGCGCAAACCTACAGTACACCATCTTCAATCATCATCATCATCATAAACATTCAAAGATTATGTTGTGATTCTTCTCAAAACATTCTTGTCATCGATTCAGAACTACAGTTATTTCGAAGATGAGGTATAACTGCAATAAAACTTTGAAACCAAGACCTGAGTTTCTCACTGTTAACCTAAATCAAACAATGAACGAGATAATAATGAAGAACACCAAAATCATACTTATTAATGTGATGTAATACACATTTTCTACTTCAATAAACATACAAATTGATAGGAATTCAACTCATATTGAAAACTTTGATAATCATATTTACTGCAAAAAACAAAGCAAAACGAAAAAGAAAAATGTGTAACAAATCAAAGTCACATCATCTATTGAATGGTTCAAAGTTTGAAACTGCAATTGTTAAATGACAAATTCACCATTTACCATTACAGAAAATCAACAGAAATAACAAGCACTCTTCCTTGTTAATTTAAAGTCAAAACTAATAACTAACACAAATGTCTCTTGTGCAGATTACTTGGCAAATCTTACATGGAGCAAGCTACATAACGTAAGCGGTTATTTAAACCCTGATGTCCCAGAGCAGAAGAGCTGAGAGACATTATCATATTCATCAATACCACAAGGATAGCATATGCCATCACAGTCAGACCAACTATCTATGAGAATCTCATAAGGTCTTTGTGGAACACAGCTGAGGTTGTTGAAGCTAATGGCATTAAAACACTTATTAGGAGAATTAACAGTGAACACACATTGACCATTAGTGAAGAGTCAGTTACAAGATGTCTAAGGTTTGGTGATGATGCAAATTCTCCGTTGGAACTGAGTGATGAAGACATAACCACTTTTTTTGCTCAAATTGGTTATGAAGGAGGTTATGAAGCCAAGCAGATTGTTAAGGGATTGGTTGATTTACCATGTAGATTCATTATTCATATGTTCCAGCACTGTTTGTCAAAGAGAAAGACAGGTTGGAATGACATTCCAGTCCTCACATCATCAGCTATTTGTGGTCTATGCACCAACAGGCCATTCAATATGTCTGCATATGTATTCAATGGCCTGGTTTCAAACATTAGAGAAGGATTAAGATACAAATTTCTCATGTATCCCAGATTCATTCAATGTCTAATCAATGAATCATTTCCTAACATTGCAACTGAAGGACCATTGCTTGACATTCGACATTATGATGCAAGATCATATAAGTATATAAAGAAGAGAGACCCTAGAAACTTTTAGAGTGGGGCTCACACTCCTCTTCTGCCTTGGATGTTGCAACAGATAAATCAAGAAGCACAACCATCTCCACAACCATCTCCACAACATGCTGCTCAACCATCACCAATAAAATCACCACAACCTGCAGCTCAACCATCACCAATACCATCACCAATACCATCACCAATACCATCACCAATACCATCACCAATACCATCACCAATACCATCACCAATACCATCACTAATACCATCGCCAATACCATCACCACAATCACCACCACTTTCATCTCCATAACCAACACCACCAACAACCACTCAACCTACACTATATCACCTCATCATAAGTCCCCAATATGATCACAACAATCACCTATATCCCCTTTTCAACGTGTACCTTCACAAGATTACCTGCTGATGCAGGAGGATCAACCAGTGCTTCTAATGCTTCCAAATCATCTTTTGATGAGGAGGATCATCACACTCACATGCCTGCAAAAATAGCAACTTCTGAGCCTGCTCCCTCAGAAAGTTTTGCTGACTCAAATGTTAACAGACAAGATGAGAAGGATGAATTGATCACTAAATTGATGCAAAAGATTGATAAAATGGAGAGAATTCTAAACAGAAGGGCAAGAATCATAGATGATAGAATTCTGGAACTAGATGAGAAGGAACAGGAGATGAAAGATCTTAAAGATAAACATAAGGCTGCATTGACTGAGAAAGATAAGGAAATTGAAGTTGTACAGGTTTTCCTTAAGCACTCAAGAGAAGAAGTCAGTAGACATATAGACACTCTTGAAATTCAAACAATAGCAATGGAGGAACAAGAAAATGTCATAGAAAAACAAGCTAATATCATCTCCAAACTTGAAAAGGAAATTGATAGCAAAAACAAAAAGGATATCTTAGCTTGAAATGATGATTAAGATTCAAATAAATGAAGTGGATGATGATGAGAAAGAAGAACAAGAAAAGGTTGATGTTGACCAGTCAGTAGATGAAAATGAAGAACAAGAGGAAAAATACAAGTCAAACAGAACATGAGGAACACAGTTTAGAAATGGTGATTTATTCATTGATTTTGAAGAACTTTTCAGCACACTAGACAGCTTTGCTTTTGAAGAATTCAGTGTTGATAGTAATTTCTAGGACTTTGTAAAGAACCTAAAAGCTGTTTCTCATCAAATTGTGTTCATTCCAAAATCTCCAAAACCTTTGGGGAAAGAGCTGAACATGCATATTGTTCCTGCAGTGTCTCTAATGAAGAGCAAAAAGAAAGAATAAGAGAAAGGGTTGAACAAGAAAGAGAGAAAGAAAAAGAATCAAAAAAAGGAAAAGCAAGAAATGAATATGAATGAACTAGTACAAACAACACCTAAGAGAATGCCTGAAGTAATAGAAAAGGGTGAAGATTCAAGCCCTCCACTTCGAACTTACTCACGAAAGATGAAATACTTAGATGAAAAGCTAAAGGTAAGAGACCAATAGTTGAAGAAGAACCATTCAAGAAACAAAAAGATGACCCCAGAATTCTAGCAGCAATTGCTGAATTTTTGGCAGAACATGACAGGCAGAAGCTCAATTGAAGAAATTGGCTGGTGCAAATGATTTAGAAGAAGGTGAAATTGCTGGTGGATATGAAGTTGAAAAGGATGTTCTTATGGACAGTCCCATTAAAGCAGAACAGGTAGTGGAAGACATGGTATCCAAAGCACAAACTGATGACTTGATGATTAAAGCCATGTTTCTGATCAATCAAGGTTATGATCCTGATGAAGTGTTTGGAATGACTTATGAGAGCATGAAGGAGGAGGAAGAGAAAGTAAATATGTTGCTTGATCCAACAATTGAAACTGAGTATGAGAAAGCAATGACCAAGGATACTCCAAAGCATAAAGATTCCTCTTTGAAGAAATCAACCGGGTATGAAATACCATTACCAAGAAGGGGTCCCCTACACAAGGTGTCTACAATGAAGAAATCATCTTCATCCGATGAATCATTATTTCCTGATTCTTATAATATGTCTGATAAGGAAATGAAGGAATATCTTTCAAGTCAGGGGTTCACAACAAGAAGGATTGCTAACATGAAGACAAATTCTTTAAGAGCTGCAACTCTTCAATTGATTAATAAGAAGAAAGAAAAACTCAAGAAGCTAGAAGAAGAATTAGCAAGCACCAAACGAAGAAGCAAAGTATGAGCTTAATACATGATGTTGAACATGGAATATGTTCATGGTGAAGAGAATCTCAGGGCTAGTACAATTCTTTATAGAGTACACAGCTCTTGTAAATGCCATTGAGATTCATGATTTGAAGGAGCTAGCTCAACTTGAACTGATCAATCATGCAGCAATGTTTAGGGGATATGAATTTGATAACAAACTTAAGATGTTCAGAAGAACAAACAATTTCAATTCATTGAAGACAATATGCTTGAGAAAAGATAAAGCATTTGTCAATCCCCTTGTTATGAAGAAAAAGGTGCAAGCAAAAGAAATTGTGTTCCCTGAGTTGAAGGTAAAGCCAACCGAATCATTAAAGAGGAAAGTAGTGTCTGGTACTCATTCATCCACTCCTATCTCAAACGTGTACTATGATGAGAATACCTATGAGTTAGTGATTGAAAGGAAGTGGGGAGGAAAGGAGGGAGCTAAAATAAGATATTTCAGTGGATATGAAGTAAGACTACTTGATGAATAATACATCCATTACATTTATACCAGGTACTTCAGGGAAATAAACAACAAATTGGGTGAAAAATACATGCATTTCTTTCTAAAATGAATCAAGTTGCTCAAACTAGCATATGATGAGATAAGTGCTAATAGAGACAAAAGAAAGAAGAAGAAAGCACCACTGCACTTGGAAATATTGTTAAACTTGAAGTGGTGTGGGGGGAGCTTACTCATTCATAGAGATGGTCTTTCTACAATCTCCATTTGGGAGCCTATTTCACTGAAAAAATTACTAATGGAAGCCATCTACAACATGAGCAGAATGAAGATCCATGTGCTAAGTAGAGATAGGATGTCAGAAGCAACTAATTTTGTAATCATGATCAAGGATATCCTGGATCCTACTAAAGTTGCATTCATATTACCTCCAGAAGACCCAGCTGAATCATCACAACATCAATGACCTCCTAAACATGGAGGAAAACTAGGTTGTATAATCCTTAGGGGGAGTATTGTTGCACCCTGAAAGGATCATACATGCCAACTCAATGGGTGAATTGATGATTGCTCAGCTGGAATCCAAAAGTCCAAGATGAAATATGGATGAAGATCTACAAGGAAAATAACAAGTGCTATGTTCCGCATTAGTTAATGCGGAAGACATAACTTTGATGCAGACAAGTGTTTACTCTTCCGCATTGACTAATGCGGAAGACATAATACTAATGCTGAAGAACAAGTAACTCTTCCGCATTGACTAACGCTAAAGAACAAAAGAAGATACGGACAAGACTTTGCTCATCCGCATTAACAAATGCGGATGACCAACCAAATGCGCATAAGTATTTGTTCATCCGTATTAACCAATGCGGATGACCAACTTACTATTGTGGATGATCAAGTGGAAATGCTTATCAAGATTATCTCATCCGCATTTGTCAATGCGGATGAACAAGTACAGATGCGGATCAAGACTTAGACTAGTTTCTAATGTAATAGGTCAGGGGTAGTTTAGTCATTTTGCAAAGGCATCTTGTCTGCCTATAAATAGAATAGTTAACCTCATACTAAGGTGACGGCTCATAGATAGAGAATTTTTGTTGTAATTATTCTCTGTAATTTATCAACTTTCATATATCAATACAAACAACATTTATGAGTATTTTTCTTGCTTTGAATGTTCTTTGATTGTTTGTTTCTGCCACTCAATCATTGACTTGTTTATCATATTCGATTCACAGTAAGAATATCACTCTTACTCAACCTTAGTCATAGTCTAAACACGCTTAACATCATAATTCAGTCCTAATCATCACCTATCATGTTCTAAGCATAAATCGGGAATTCTAAGCCTTAGAAACACAAGCATAACAACATCAAACACATACATAGCCCAAAATCAAACCCCACCCGTAACATACACACAAAAACACATACGGGTATAAACCCAACTTTTATAAAAAGTTCATACATGCGTTTCCAGCCCCAAAGAAGTTTAAAACAAGTAAAATGTGGTTCTAGAACTCACCTTTGCAGGCTTGGGTTATGACTTCTTAAAAAAACCTATTCGCAACAAAGTTCACCCGCTTAGAAACCCACCAAAACACACACCCGAACACATACAAACATACATAAGCATACAACCGAGGATAAAACTAATTAAGAACATCTTAAAACCATGAATTCGAACTTCCTGCTCTTCTTCTTCTTCAAAACCCGAGCCCTGCTCTTTTCTTTCTTTCTCCCTAAAATCCGGAAGTACTTGGGCTTTATATATTTTCTTTCTTATTCTTCACTTTATTCATTCATTTGAGTCTTCTATAAATATAACCACGTGTTACACATGACATGGCACCCGTCGAAAATGGTGATGTGGTTGATGCTACCATGTACAGAGGTGCACGATCGATTAGGGTTACTTAACACTTAGTTCTTCTCTCAATCTCACTTGAACATCACTCATATGAAGATAGAGTCAATAAGACTTGATCACAATATAGTAAGTAATACAGAACACAGAAAATAATTTTCAAGGTACTTACACATATTGCTTCTAAACTCAAATATTACAAGACGCTTACAAGCTTATCTTTTCGAGTTACAATGAGAAACTATATATAATACTACCTATAGCCGGAAATACTTTGATACCACCTGGGATCCTATAACTAAAGCCTATACTACAAGACTATAGTTTAAGGTACCTTGGATAAAGTCTTATCTGAGATTTGATAGTCAGGACATGTCCCTAACTTACCTTTTGTCACCATATCATAAAAAGGTAAACAATGAAATAAAGTATGGTCAACTTCTTGGCTCTTTGAGAAAACGCCATGCAGTATCAGAGGTCTGCAGCGGAGTGTCAGAGACCATACTTATGTCCACTATTTCATAGTAGTGTCTTCTGAAGGTTAAATGGCTTCAGAAGAACAAGTACTTCCGAAGCCACTTATACTTTGGAAGAGGATGCTTCTTCTAAGGCTTGGGAACTTATTCTCTTCTCATACTTCAGAAGTAGTCTTCTAATTGCTCTTCTCAGACTTATCCTTTGGAAGCATGCTCTTGACTTCGGAACTAGAGTTCTGTCTTCGGAAGCTGATCTTTTACTTTATCTCCAGAAGAACTCTACAACATGCTGAATGTCAATGCTAAGATTCGAAAGCCTTGGCATGTAGCACAAAAATTCTCTAAGTGATTTGGTTTTGGTTGCACCAGCCTTCTTCTTGATCTAACAAACTCCCCCTAGGCTAATGCTACCAAAACCTCACTTGTTTCTGCTTCTCAAAACTTTCAACACCAAAGAGAGTAGATATTTATCTGTTTCCTTGTTCTTCCCTGATGTGGTGTTGAGAAGTTGGTACAAATCCTTGGTAGACAGGAAGTCCAGTCTGTCACCTTGGATGATATGTACCCTCTGTTGTTGTCCTCTGAAAAGAGTTAGTTGATGGGAACTGTAATCATATTCCCATCCAACTATAGTTTCCTTTTCTTGTTGTCTTCTCAATATCAACTGTTCTTTAATCTTGGCTTTTGTAGTTAGCTCAGCTAGATGAAGACTGCTCAGATGATTTATGATGAGTGCAGCAGCTTTAGAGTTGGAGGGGTTGGAGAATTGCTTCTCTGTTAACTCAGTAATATTGAATGTGCTAGAGTGTAACACAGAGGTTGCATTAAGTCAGTTGACTCTGCCATTCTCTCACTCAACAATAAAGTTGTGAGAAGTTTCATCGAACCTCCACCAAATTATTCCTTTTCTAGGCACAACAGAATGACTAGGAATCTTGTCCTCTTTCTTAGTATCCAGTAGAGTCACCAGTTTCCTTCTAAACCTCTTCTCTTCATCATTCAGTGAATCTGAGTTGAGACCTTGAAGTTTAGCTGCCTGGTCCAATGTTCCTGTAGGTAAATCAAGGAATTGATCTCTTGGGAGGGAACAAGAAGATCCATTAACATAGGTAGTGTTGACAGAATCTTCATCACATGAGACTTCGCTCAAGGTTGTACAGTTGATGAGCTTGGTCTTAATTACCTTGAACTCCTCAAGAGAGAGATGTTGAGAAGGCTGAGGGGATGGTTGTTGGGCAGGTTGTGGTTCAGAGGTTCTGGGGAGTGTTTTTGGTTGAAGGATAGGAAGTTTAGGTGGTTGAGGTGATAAGAGGGTGAGGGTGAGGATGTGGGTTCAGGGGTGAAAGGCTCAGTCTTGATGGTGAAGGGTAAGGGTATGGGTTTAGGTTGAGGTTGAGTAGTTATTGAAGGTCATCCCCTTTACCCTCTATACATCTCTTTTCTCTTTCCCAAGCGGATGTCAGCCTTGATTTCATGGACAATCCGTTGGAGTGTCCACTCTGACATGGGAGCCACTTGCCTTCAGAGAAGCCATGAGCCCGGAGATAGTCCTTCATCCAGGCCTTTTCACTAAGCTTTCTGGTTGCAGTGGTCTTTGCTTCTTCTCTCCTTCTCCATTTGATCCTGCACTTTTTTGTAGAGCCAACGGATTGTTTCATTGTCTTGTGGAGAGAGTTCTTGAAGATTGAAGCCTCTGGCGATTAGGAACTCTATCCTAACTCTCCTCTGCTGCAAGTGAGCCTCATTCTATTCTTCTTCTATCTCTTTCTCTAAGGCCAACCTGGCTGCATCTTGTGTTTCTCAAGTTGCAGTTTGGTTGCCTTTTTCCAGTTCCACCAACTCCTCTAGTGGTAGCAGGAGTGTTTCTTCATTTGCAGCTCCTAATTGGATGAGCTGATCAATTATCTCTTCTCTCCTTTATTATTCACATCCTCCTGATTGGCTACAACTGCTTTTGTACTCGCAGCTAGCAACTTCTCAGTTGGATGTCTTCCTTTTCCCTTGTTATCTTTGAAGAGCCTGACTGTGGTGGTTCTTGCAGAGTGGATTTTGATTGTGAGAGAGGCAAAGAGGGTGTCTGGGACAGAGGTAGATTCAGAAAGTCCACACTATTCACCTCTAATGACATTTCTAGGATCGCATCTGTGATGATCAGTTCCTCGGACATCTTGAACAGTCCTTCTGCAGCTTCCATTTCAGCTTCGGAAGACTTAGCTTGTTCTTCCGAGGCTTTAACTTCAGCTTCGGAAGTTTGAGGAAATGCAGATTCTGTCCCGGCTGTTTCAGTTGCTAGGCCATCAGTCCCGATTTCCCCTTTGAAATGAATCTTAGGTTCCATGTGGACCTTAGGTTGACCAACTTCTTCCACAGTGGTAGAAGGTGCAGTTAGCCTCTGAAGCTCTTTAGTTGCAAAGTAAATCATTGCAACATCTGGGCTTGGCTGATCAGTAGAGGATCTCAATAGAAACTTTGTGAAGAATCTATAGGGATCTCTGAGCATCTTTGGGTCGATTTGAAATACAACTTGAGATGGCTTAGAAAAAGTGATGACAGGAGTAGAAGATGTTGAGTTGAAGTATGAGACTGTAGGTCCACAAGTGTTTGTCTCTTAAGATTCTCCCCCTTTTTGGTAGCGTCATCTTGAGAGCTAGATGAGCTAGAGGAAGAAGTCAATGAGACCTGAATAGGTACATGCCTAACATATCTCCCGGTCTGTTTCTCAGCTAGTTGAGCCTTGAGATTGTCAATCTCAAGTCCTAACCAAGGATTCAAGGTTTGAGAGTTTAGACATAAGGTCTTTTATCAGGAGTTGCATGCTTCCCTCAATCTCAAGTCCTAACCAAGGATTCAAGGGGAGATGAGGTAACATACCTAGTATGTTCAGCCTCACCACCAGATGTGGTTTCTTGGCACCTGGTTTCCCTTGCTGAATGATGTCTCTTTCAGAGTCATCAAACGGCATGGTTGCCACAGATTCAGTCTCAGATATGTTACCACTATCCATAGGGTCCATTAAGGCAACTTCTGTAGTGGCAGCTGAATCTGTATGAGTCCCCTCCACATCAGTGGGACTCACCTCAGTTATGGGTTCCTGATGGGGGCTAGAAATAAGGGATCTCGCTAGGCTCTGTTGATCTTGGAGAGGGTGTTGTAGATCAACTTCATTGCCACGGAGAGATGTTATCTCTTCATCAGTTTTAAAGAGAAGGTTAGTGAAAGATAGGGATGTTAAGCCTATTGACCCGGGACCTTGGTTAATGTCAACAGGCATTGAGCCTTTGATAGGGTTGTCCCTTGTTGGCTGCTCAGAAGAGTGTAGATACTCATCCTGAGGGCTATTGGTTTGGGTGTCGGGCTCATGGGTTTGAGACTGAGGAGACTCAAAACTCAAATTGAGGTCAAATAAGAAGGATGGTGAGACCTCAGACTAAGTGGGAGCCCATGTTTCCACGATAGTCTTTTTGGATTGCACAGGAGGTGCTTGCTCAATCAGGGTAGATTGAACAAGGGTTAGTTTAGGGCGTCTCTGGAATGTGATGGTGATGGGTAGAGAAGGCAGAGTTGGTATTGTGGATGTGGTTGCTGGTGTGGGTTTATCACCTGTGGGGTGAACAGGGATGTCACCAGGAGCTATGCGCTCAATCATACCTGGAAGTAAAGAAGGGTACCTTCCAGTGAAGTTGGTGGACACCTTCTTCAAAGTCTTGAAGGTGGTAGGCCTCATGTGAGGGACAGGTAGAGCCGCTGCACACACAAGCATACTCTGTTCCAACTCACAGTTGATTATGTGTGGAATGAATCGGGGATACATCAAGAATGACTCCGTTTTAAAATTCCAATAAGATTGGTGAACACAAATCTTGAATAATTGAAGTGGAGGCCTCTCACCAGTCCATGAACTAAGCATCCTAGTTCATAAGGGATTTGATCCCATCCCACAGATTTTTGGACAGACAGTGGAAAGCAATATGCAGGAGGAACTTCCAGTTGTAGGAGAAGTTGTACTTGTAGACTGTCGACCTGCTCACGTCTCCACCATATCCTATGAGGATATAAGTGCTGTCCAAATCTTCTTTGGGGAATTTAGTAGGAGCTCCTTCATCATGAAGCTCGAGATGCTCCCTGATGAGTTGTTCAGTAATGACCAACTCTTGTCCACAAATGCTGGACCTTAGTACACGAATCCCGTTTAGGGTTTCGACTTGACCATTTCCCCAAAATTCAGCCATTTGATTGGAGTAAACAATGGGGTTAACCGTAAGGGCTGTGTAGTAAGATGATTGGGTGAGAAAGGAGATGATTTCAGAGAAGTCAGCATCTCTTGAAGAATCAAGAAGTGCGACTTCATTGTGCTGAGGGTTGAGTGCCATTAGAGGAAGGTGAAAGAGGATGAATTTGAGCTAGGTAAAGTTGGAGTGGAGAAAATTTCTAGGGCAGTAAAAAATGCAAGTAAGAAGATGAAATTGAGTAGTCGGGATTATTTAAAAGAGGATGGGAAGGCGGTAATGGGGTTAGGAGAAGGTGATATGATGTTTTAGTGGAAGAAATGACAGTGGTGGTAAAGTTAAAATCAGTTAAATAGTCCGACATCATTAACAAAATCTTTTCTTTTTATAATGTGGGGCCCAAGAGATTTCCGTTACACAGTAAAAACTCTCTTCCGAATATAAAACATTTCCGAAGGTAATTTGTTTTCCGAAGGCAATTCTTACTTCCAAAGCAAAGACTTTGCTTCTGAAGGTCAGGATTGCCTTCTGAATTGGAGTTTGCATATGTCTTGGAAGTAGATCTAATATGAAATCAATCGCTTTTTCCGAGACCAAAAACTCTTCCAAGTAGAAAATTATCCTTTGAGAAATTTCAGTATTGGAGATAACACTATTGTTGTCAATATGGATAGGAGTACTCATAAAGTTGAATCCATAATCTATCATCTGATTCTGAATCCATAGCAGTTGACCACAACAACTAGCAGCAGCAATATATTTAGCTTCAATAGTTGATGTAGAGACATTGGATTGCTTCTTGCATTGCCATGAGATGATCCTTCCACCAAGAAATTGACATCCTCCTGATGTGGATTTCTTGTCAATGTTGCAGCCGCCATAGTCACTATTAGAGTATCCATAGAGATTGAAATCCTTGTTTCTGGGATACCAGAGACCTAGTTTTGGTGCTCCTTTGAGTTATCTGAGGATTCTCTTAACAACAACTAGATGGGACACCTTTGGAGCAGCCTGATATGTTGCAAAGATGCAGGTAGCAAACATGATATCAGGTCTACTGGTTGTGAGATACATCAGAGAACCAATAATTGCCCTATACTGATGTTGATCAGTATCCTCCCCCTCATGGTCAGGACAAAGAATGTGGTTTCTGGGTATGGGTGTCTTGGCAGGCTTACAATCTTTCATCTCAAATCTTTCTATGATGTGAGAAACATACATAGATTGATGAATGAAAAATTCTTCCTTTATTTGCTTCATGTGAATTCCAAGGAAAAAGTCCATTTTTCCCATGGAACTCATCTCAAACTTTTTCTTCATAATGCCTTCAAAGTTCTTACACATTTGGTCATTTAAAGAACCAAATATGATGTCATTGACAAAGACTTGAACAAGCAAAATGTCATTTTCCAGACATTCTGATGAACTGTTACGATCAGTGATCTACGTTTGATTGATTAGAGAGTATAGCAGGGGAATTCTAATAATGAATTAACCAATTCACAAGAACAAAGAGATATTCAATGTAAGATCAAAAACGGTTATAGACATAGAATTCTGCAAATAATATTTCATCCAGTATTCGCTTTCGTGGTAACGGAATGTCACAATTACAATTAGGTCAACAACTCTTATATAAGAGATGTGACGTCTGCTGATGTCACTTGATAGTGACATCTAACAGAATTTATTACAAACTGCTGATAGTTAACATAACTACTGAAGATGTCAAACAACTGACATCTTCTTACAAAAATGCTAAGTGTTAACTATTATTACAACTACTGAAAAGAAACTACTGAAACTATAACAACTGAAGAACATACTCTTCAGTTGTTTTACAAATACTGAAACTATAACAACTGAAGAACATACTCTTCAGTTATTTTACAAATACTGAAACAAAGAAAACTAGTGAAAGGTAAACCATCACAACAACTGAAGAATGCTTCTTCAGCTGTTGTAACAAACTCTGAAGGCTTCAGTACTTGTACTTGAGCTTCAGCTGTTGTCATCAGATGATGTCTTCAGTCTTTATACTTCAGCTGTCATACTTCAGTACTTTAGTCTTCAGCTGTTGAAGTCTTCAGCACTTTAGAACTTTAGCTGTTGTTCTTTAGTACTTTAGTCTTTAGCTGTTGAAGTCTTCAGCACTTTAGATCCTCAGCTGTTGTTCTTCAGTACTTTAGTTATTCAGCTGTTGCAGTCTTCAGACTTTGTCAAACAGCTGATCAAGTCCTCAGCAGTTGTTGTGATGTCTGTGGGACTTAGAGGTTTTTCTGATCAGGCTCATTTATTCTTTTGGTCCAACATGAACAAAGTCTTGTCAATGGTACCTCTAGTGTAGCCATTCTTTAGAAGAAACTCAGACAAAGTCTTATACCACAGCCTAGGCACCTGGTGCAGCCCATATAGAGCTTTATCCAATTTGCACATATAGTCGGGGTGCTGTGGGTTTTCAAATCCTAGAGGTTGGCACACATAGACTTCCCTATATATATCCCTATATAGAAAGGCACACTTGACATCAAGCTGGTAATAGTGAAGTCCTTGGATGCAGCATAAGCAAGGAAGATCCTAACTGCCTCAAGTCTTGCAACCGGTGCAAAGACATCAATATAATTGATTCCTTCCTCTTGGGTGTATTTTTTACTACAAGTCTTGATTTATTCTTGATGATCAAGCCTCTATCACTCTCTTGTTTCTGAAACCCATTTAGTGCCTATAGGTACTTGACCAGATGGTAGTTGACATAGGTTCCATACCTTCTGTCTCTTGAATTGAAGCAGCTCCTCTTGCATCTATTCAAGCCAACTACTATCTTTCAAGGCATCTTCCACCTTCTTGGGTTCCATCTGGGATAAAAAGCATGAGTACAAGTAGACATTCCCATGATGAGTCTGCCCTCTTGTTCTCACACCTTCAGAGACATCCCGTATGATGTTCTTAGTTGGATGAGTGTTATGAATCCTAAGATGAGGAATCACTTCCAGCTGCAGAGGTAGATCCAGATTGGACATGTTCTACTAAGTGACTGGTACACTATGTCCAACTATTGTTTCAATGTCATTCAATGAGGATGATTGAATGAATGAGAAACATCATCAATGGTTGGTTGTGAGGTAGTATTAACAGTTGCCTATTACTTCAAAATACTACTTTCTTGTGCCTGGTGTTGTGGTGGATCACATGATGAGTTTTGAGGCTCAGCAAGTGATTCACTTGTTAAAGCTTCACTATTCTTTGGTATGGTGAGTCTATCAGATCTGTGAATGGTGGAAACTTCATTTATTGCAGCTCTTGGAGAATTTGGAAGAGGTCTAGGTAGCTCAAACAGTTGATCATCAATAGTAGTATCAGCATAATTTTGAGCACCTGTTCCAGCTGAAACATTCTCACAAGATGGTTTAGAATAGTTTGGAAACAACTCTAAATTAAATATATGATCAGGGCCATTCCCCCTAACACAAGGAGTGTGCTCATTAACAACTATATTAGATGACTCCAAAAATTGTTAATTCTTAATTTTTTATACTCCATAAGCTTTGGAGCTAGAAGAATATCCAACAAAGATAGCATCATCCGACCTTTCAGCAAATTTTGCTAAATTGTCTTTTGTGTTAAGTATGGTACACCTGCTGCCAAAGGACCTTAGAAAGCCAATGAACGGTGGCCTCTTGTTTCATAGCTAATAAGGGGTATTTCCATGTGGCTTAACTACAAGAACTTAGTTCTGCACATAGCATGTAGTGCTAACTGCCTCTGCCCAAAATGTAACATTAAATAATAAAAGAGTGTATAAGTTATGCAATTAAAAGTTAATTGTACAACTTATAACGGACTAGTTTTATAAAATTGTTTGACTAAGTTTTGGGGGGAAAACTTTTATTTGGGGACCCATTCGGCCGCCTCCTCTCCTATGAGAGGTGTTTTACTTTCTTGTAAACTACAACTTTAATTACTATTCCAACACTCAAGACATCCATCTCTTTCACACATGCAAAACACAAGTTTGAAGCTCCAATCTCTCTCTCAAACTCTCGAGTTTCAACAGTCTTTGGAGAGGTATTGGAGTCATTTTGGTGTTCATCTCCCTAGAAAGAAGAGGTGTTTGCAAGTTAGCTTGGGGTATACAAGCTTGAGGGGTCCTTTCCTTGGAGCCTTGGCTGAGTTTTGAGCATCTATCTTTCTTTTTGGTCTACTATCAAGCTATTGAAAGGTAGTTTTTTCACAGCTCATTGTAGCTGTGATTTTATGTACATTTACATATGTTTCATAGCTTTCTTATCACATATAATGATCCTTTGATTTTGGGTTTGTTTTAAACATTTATATGTCACCATAAGAACATGAAATTTCAGCTTTATAATCATGTTTGAAAATCATTTCCGCTGCGTTTTTCTGAAAGTTTAAAAGGTTAAACTTTGTTTTTATGTTCGAACAAACTCAACATTGGCATCTAGAGCCGGTTATGTGGATAGTTTGCTTGTTCTTGTCCTTTAAAATTGTTTTTATGGGACTTTATAACCCTTTTAAGGGCTGCAATATTCCTATATGTTGAATCCCCAAACTTTCAAGGTTATATTACACATGCTTGTGATTAAACCTTGAAAAATATGTATGTTGATATGTATGTTGTTTGGACAATGTTTAAAACCAAAATTTCAGTTTACGTTGGCTGAAATTTCGTGGGTTTTAGAGGGGATTAATTGTTATTTTTGGATGATATGATGAATGTTTATATTGGTGCATAACCTAGCCTTTGGCCTTGTGTTGTTTGGATGATTGCAATGGTTGTATTTGTTTATTCAATGGGGTTGTATATTTATTTATTTGTGCTTTGTTTAAAATGTAATTTATTTATTATTGGGTTGTAATAAATAGATTAGGTGCATTTTCATTTTACTAGATATCTTGTATTAGGACTTTATATCTTGTAATATGAGGACGTATGTGTTGGAAGCACAAAGGAAAAACATAATAGAAACATGGAGCATTTTGGATGCGGTTTCAAGTGGGAGGCTTTTAGAAGCTTTCTATGTGTTTTGTTATGACCCTTAGGAATGCCTATGGACCACACTTGTGATGGCAAACAAGTGTGGACCACTTTAGATGCTATGGTTATGCACATATGCTATGTTGTTTTGTTTATATTATTGTGGTTGATGGCATGTATGTGATATTTGCTTTAGAAAACCTTTCTATGATCTTAACAAACTAATTTAATGGTTCTTAATCATTAAAAGGTAATAAAAGTGTTGATACATGTCTGTCCCTAGATCATGATACGAATGTAATAGATCTTGTTTGTCTCATTCTGAGGTAATGATTGGAATGATTAATGAAATGATATTGCTTGTTTCATATTTATAATGTTTAATATTTCATTAATGAGTCGACATTGAATTGGTTAATTAGATTTGTGGTTGTTTGAAGTGTTAAACATAATGTTATATTAATTAACTAATACATTCAAACTTAACAGAATGAAGTTCTCATGCGAGTGGCTCATGCAGATGGACCATACGCATGAATAACTTCATATGAATGACTCAGTCGCACGACTGAACCAGGAGACTGGATCAGTCGTATGTTTATAACATGAGATCGACTCAGTCACACGACTGAATACTCAATCGTTCGAATGAATAAACCGCATGATTCAATCGCACGACTCAACCATACTAATGGTTCAGTCGCACGAATGATTAATACTAACCTATAAATACAACCTAATTGGTGAAAAATAGAGAGCTTTTGTTTAATTACGACTCCAGAGGTACCCTAGCCGTCCAGAAGCCTCACAATTCGTTCTCCAAGTTCATAGAACACATTAGATCGATTCCCAATCGATTTCTAACGTTAGTTTCAATTCTTGATTGATTCTTCCTGTGTTCTCACTGATTGGATCGCCAATCAAATTGGATTCCGCACTATTTGATCTGCTTTACACGCTAATCACTAAGTATTTCGTTCAAATACCAGGTCCTAACAAAAAGGTTGTTAAAATGATTTAATGATTCTAAAGATTAAAATAAGTTTTAATCAAAGGACCATAGGGTATCTTGTATTTGAAAGCATGCAAATACAAGTACTAAGAGTTTTCTAAACTAGAATTATGAAATCTCTAAATATTTAAAAACAAGATCAACATCGTCATTTTACACAACACTTGAGTCACTTGAACTCTTAGTGGGATAAAGGTCACCTAACCATTTTGAGAGAACTTGTGATTTGAGGTGAGAATGCCTTATTTGTGGGATAAAGGTCACGTAACAACTTATTTTGGCAAACTCACACGTGGGTGTAAGTAGGGTGTCTTGATTTGCAAACCATGTCAAATGGATCACCTGCAATGTGGTTTTCAAATGGTGTTGATGGGATTAACATGCCGACATTACATATGATGTTTCAAGTCGATCACATATCTCTAGAAGTTGCAAATGGTTGCAATCGTCAATCGTTGACCACCTTATTAATTTAAATCGTGGGATAAAGGTCACCTAACCACCATTTAAATGTAATGTTGGATTCTAGATTTTAATATAAAATGGCCATAAAAGGTATTTATTATTAAAATAACAATATCGAAAATACTAAAATTCATCTTTGTTAAATTTTGTAGATGGCCTCCAATAACCATGATAACAATGAAAATTCATCCGTGTCCGCCCAATCTTTAAGAGCGATTCTCCAAAAGGAACGTCTAAACCATAACAATTTTATTGATTGGTTTCGAAACTTGAGAATCGTTCTCAAGCAAGAAAAACGTGTGTATGTTTTAGACGACCCTATCCCCGATTAACCTAGTGAGGATGATGAGGAGGCCTTTAACGATTGGTTAAAATACACTGAGGACTCGGTCCAATTGTCTTGCCTCATGTTGGCAAGCATGACTCCGGATCTCCAAAAGGACTATGAAAATCACGGAGCCTAAGACATGATAACCCACCTGAAGGAAACGTTCCAACAGCAAGCAAGGGTTGCACGCTTTGAAATGGTTCAAGCGCTTCATGCATGTCGTATGGATGACAACCAATCTGTTTCATCTTATGTGCTTAAGATGAAAGGTCACATTGACTGCCTTGAGAGGCTTAATTGTCCCGTCTCGAAGGAATTGGCCACGGATTTGATCCTTAATGGCCTTACAAAAAGGTTCGAGACATTCGTGTTGAATTACAACATGAATGCATTGGACAAGAGCATTGGTGAGCTTCACTCTATGCTCAAAATAGCCGAGGCGGCCATGGGTAAAAGGGTTTTACCCATTCTCACCATCAACGAAGGTGGGAACAAGAAAAGGCCTCATCTAGCGCCCAAAGCAAGAGTTGCCAAGGGTAAGGGACCCATGTCGGGTAAGGGGAAGGGGTGGCAAGGGTGCCACCAAAGCACTGGAGAAAAAGCAAAAGGTTTCTTCGAATGACCCATGCTTCAAGTGTGGGGAGATTGGACATTGGGCAAGGAATTGTCCCATCCATCTCAAGGGTTGAAAGCAAAGAGGGATGCCAGGCAGACCTCAGGTACAACATACATGATCCATATTGATTTAAATTTAATATCCTTTAACACATGGGTATTGGATACCGGATGTGGAACTCACATTTGCAATTTGTTGCAGGGGTTCAAAAGAAGTAGTGACTTCAAGAAAAGGATGTTAACCTCTACATGAGTAATGGGGCAAAAGTTCAAGTTGAAGCCTGTGGTGACTACATCTTGAAACTTCCAAATGGTTTGGAAGTAATTTTGTATAATGTTTTGTATGCTCCTAGTTTGACTAGGAACATTGTCTCTGTAGCCCTATTAAAACAATTTGGATATGTATTATCATTTATTAGAAATGAAATTCATGTTGCTTTGAAGGACATGTTTTACTTTAAAACTATTCCCGTCAACGGTATTTATGAATTGGTTCGTGAAATCACATTGAATGATAGCTTGTTGTACCAAACTAGTTCCAAGAAACTTAAATCGGATTTGAGTGACTCTTACCTTTGGCATTGTCGTCTTGGTCATATAAACAAGAAAAGAATTCAAACACTACAAAAGAATGGTCTTTTAAAAACAAGTGAATGTGATTAATTTGATGCGTGTGAGTCTTGTTTACAAGGTAAAATGACTAAGGCACCCTTTAGTGGGACTAACGAAAGGGCAAAAGATTTGTTAGGAATCATACATTCGGATGTATGTGGTCGTTTTAAGCCAATGACTAGGAATGGTGAAAGATACTACATTACCTTTACCGACCATTATAGTCGCTATAGGTATGTGTACCTGTTAAGACACAAAGATGAAGGTTTTGAAATGTTCAAGATCTTTCAAAATGAAGTACAAAATCAACTCAACAAGTCGATTAAAGTTCTCCGCATCGATAGAGGAGGTGAATACCTAAGTGATGGTTTTCAAGATCATCTTAGGAGTTGTGGGATTGTCTCACAACTCACTCCACCTGGAACACCACAACATAATAGTGTGCCTGAGAGGAGGAATCGAACCTTATTGGATATGGTCCGATCTACGATGGCTAGAAGCACATTTACCTCTATCATTTTGGGGTTTCGCTTTGCTCTCCGCGGCTCGTATTCTATATATGGCCCCAACCAAAAAGGTGGAAAGGACACCCTTTGACATATGGCATGGAAGAGTTTCATCCCTATCATATTTAAGGGTCTGAGGTTGTGAGGCTTATGTTAAGACTCCCACCCCAAACAAATTGGAAGTCCAATCCACCAAGTGCATCTTTGTTGGATATTCTAGAGATTCTATGGGAGATTATTTCTATGATCCATGGAACAAAAGGTGTTTGTTGCCAGAAAGGGTGAGTTCTTAGAAGCAAAGTTCCTTATGGAAGGAACTAGCAGTAGAACAGTGGATCTTGAGGAGGATCAAGAACCACAACCCGATGCACGTTTGGTTGAAACTAGCACTCAATATGAGGATGTTGAAGATCATCAAGTGGTTGATCAATACATACAAAACGTTCGCAGAAGTGGTAGAACTAGTAATCCACCTGAAAGATATGGATTTTTCATGGATGGATGCTATGTGGTAGATTCAGATGAACTAACCACATACCATGATGCATGTCCAATTCAGATTGTGACAAATGGCTCGAGGCCATAAGCGTTGAGATGCAATCCATGCATGACAATCAAGTATGGGACTTGGTTGTACCACCTCTTAACTCCAAAGTAGTTGGAAGTAAGTGGGTTTTCAAGAGGAAAACCGATATGCATGGAAACTTGGATACTTATAAGTCTAGACTTGTAGCAAAAGGTTTCACTCAAACTCAAGGGGTTGACTATGATGAAACCTTTTTCACCTGTTGTGATGCTAAAATCTATTAGGATATTGTTTGCCATAGCTGCTCATTATGATTATAAGATTTGGCAAATGGATGTCAAAACCGCTTTCCTAAATGGATATCTTGAGGAAGATATCCATATGGTTCAGCCTAAAGGTTTTGTCGATCCAAAACATCCTGATAAAGTATGAAAGTTAAAGAAATCATATATGGATTGAAACAAGCATCAAGAAGTTGGAATCACCGTTTTGATGAAGAAATAATTAAATTCAGATTCATCAAGAATGCTGATGAAGCTTGTGTATATAAGAAAGGTAGTGGGAGCATGATCACTTTCCTAGTATTGTATGTTGATGACATACTACTATTTGGAAATGACATTCCAACCTTGGAAGGTGTAAAAACCTGGCTTGGAAGTTGTTTTTCCATCAAGGATCTTGGTGAAGCCGCCTATATTCTTGGAATAAAGATCTATCGGGATAGATCAAGGCGGTTGATTGTTTAAATCAAAATGCATACATTGATAAAATCTTGAAAAGGTTCAAGATGGAGAACTCTAAGAAAGGTACGGTACCTATTCAAAGAGGAACGATATTGAGTACGGCTCAATGTCCTAGCTCAAAGGATGAGCAAGATAAAATGAAGGCAGTCCCATACACATCTGCTATTGGATCCATCATGTATGCAATGATATGCACTCGACCGGACGTGTCATGCGCCTTAAGCATGACAAGCCGATACCAGCAAAATCCTGGAAACAGTCATTGGATGGCTGTTAAGAACATACTTAAGTACCTAAAGAGGACAAAAGATATGTTCATAATCATGGATCTGGTGATGAGGAACTCGTTGTAAAAGGTTACACGGATTCGAGTTTCCAAACCGATCGTGATGATTCACGGTCACAATCAGGATATATTTTCATTCTGAATGGTGGAGCGGTCTCTTGGTAGAGCTCCAAACAGGATGTTGTGGCTTTATCAACTATAGAATCTGAATATGTTGGCGCCTCACTGGCAGCTCAAGAAGCTGCATGGTTGAAGAAATTCATTGTCGATCTTGGGGTCGTCCCTTCCATTCAGGACCCCCTAGAGATCTTTTGTGATAACGAGGGTGCGATTGCCCAAATCAAGGAACATCGTGCTCATCAAAAGACTAGGCACATTGAGCGGAGATTCAACTACATACGAGATGAAGTTGAAAAGGGAAAGATATGTATTCGCAAAGTTCACACGGATCAAAACATTGCGGATCCTCTCACGAAGCTCCTTGAAAAGGCAAAGCATGAAGCTCATACTTGTGCCATGGGAATTCGATATTCTAGTGATTGGACTTGATCTGTAATTTTGTATTTGGATATGTGGAACTTTTTATTATTTGAATAAAATTATTTGGTTATAATGTATCAATTAATATTCCAATTTAGCATGTTTAATCCATGAGTAAATTGTTTACTCTAAATGTCTGTAGTAGTTCAGACTTGTGGGAACAAGTATGAGGTAAGATTATTATGAATTTTGATTGGTAGATATTCATATGGATGAATATAGAGCAAAAGGTTGCTTACAAGGTTCATAGATATTTGTGGGATGCAAATATTAGACTGACCCGCATCTCAAATATTACTACATGGAATCTTCCTCATTGATTATAAGTAATTTTGAGTAAAAGCAAACATCATTTGGTATCCTCTGACCTGAGATACATATTGGGTCTTGATATTCACCAAGTGTCATACCTTGATCTGGTTATCACTGTTTTGAAATAATGGACAGTACATGGACTATGTTCAGGTGTGACAAGGTGATTATGAGAAACGTTTGTAGTCAAGATGGGATTTGTTCCTCTTATTCGTTGAGAGTTAGATGTCTAAGGCCTGGATAAGTTAAATCAACAAGGAATGATCACTCTGTGTCCTTGGATTTAACATGACATCTGTAACAAAAGGATAGATGATTAATTCTCCTAAATCATTTCAAGTAGGATACTTGAATGGGATGATGTTATTGAATGGCTGTAAGTCATGCGTATTAAGGGTAGTAAACCGTTGTAGGCGGTATTTACTGCTTGCATCAATCTTTTATGAATCTTGTGTAAGTGGAGATTGTTGGATTCTATATGCCCAAGACACATAGAACATTGATGCGGTTAGTATGTCATGATCCAAGTCGGGTTATACCCAATAACAAGCTTTGCAATCACCGACAATTATTCAATTGATGATATGATCATTCAATTAAATAATACATCAAATTTAGAAAATGGGTTTTCTAAATAAGTTGCATATGAGATGGAACAACTTATTAGGATATTTTGTTCAAGAATATTACTTAGTGTTATTTAAGTTAGTTAGATAACATTAAATAATAAAAGAGTGTATAAGTTATACAATTAAAAGTTAATTGTACAACTTATAAGGGACTAGTTTTATAAAATTGTTTGATTAAGTTTTGGGGGAAAAATTTTATTTGGAGACCCATTCGGCCGCCCCCCTCTCCTATGAGAGGTTTTTTTACTTTCTTGTAAACTACAACTTTGATTACTAGTCCAACACTCAAGACATCCATCTCTTTCACACATGCAAAACACAGGTTAGAGCTCCAATATCTCTCTCAAACTCTCGAGTTCCAGCAGTCTTTGGAGAGGTATTGGACTTATTTTGGTGTTCATCTCCCTAGCAAGAAGAGGTGTTTGAATGTTAGCTTGGGGTATACAAGCTTGAGGGGTCCTTTCCTTGGAGCCTTGGCTGAGTTTTGAGCATCTATCTTTCTTTTTGGTCTACTATCAAGCTTTGAAAGGTAGTTTTTTCACAGCTCATTGTAGCTGTGATTTTATGTACATTTACATATGTTTCATAGCTTGCTTATTCACATATAATGATTCTTTGATTTTGTGTTTGTTTTAAACATATACATGTCACCATAAGAACATGAAATTTCAGCTTTATAATCATGTTTCAAAATCATTTCCGCTGCGTTTTTCTGAAAGTTTAAAGGTTAAACATTGTTTTTATGTTCTAACAAACTCAATATTTGATACTACGGAAGTTTTGATGACTGAGCCTTCGAAAGATCCTGTAGACACTACACAGACTTTAGGGCTTCAGAAGTATTCCTTCCTTCCAAGACCAACTTTTCTTCCGAAAGCTATTTTCCACTTGCCTTCTTCTTAGATTTGGAGCTTCCGATGGAGACAAATTTTCCTTCCAAATCTTGAATCTTCTTGGAACTCTTGAAGTCTTTGTCTTGGTCATGTGAAGAATACCTTTAGGATTGTATGGACAATCCTTAGCAAGATGAGCAGTACTTTCACACATGACACACTCAATTTTCTTCTTCCCAAGAGCTTTCTTCCGGGAACAAGACTGACTTTGGTCACATCCCGTTTCCACCTTCATCTATACAGATGCTGAGACAATCCTTTTGGCTGGGAACTGTTCTTGGAGTTTGATGGTCCAGGATGTGTAGTAGTGGTACACAACAGATCAGTCTTCTTCTTGGTACTGAGATTATTTCAACAAGAACCAGAACTCTTAGCAGAAGAACTTAGGTTAATGTCTTCAGTCTTTACTACTTCAAATCCTATAGAGATAAACACTTGTTTTTGCTTGGAATCAAAAGTAGCCTTGATCTCTTGAGTTCAAATCCTATAGAGATAAACACTTGTTTTTGCTTGGAATCAAAAGTAGCCTTGATCTCTTGAGCCTTCCATGCTTTCCTCTTGCTTTTCCTCATTAAATTGTTTCTCATTGACTTGGTCATCAAAGTCTTCTTGTTATCCTCAGAAGGATAGTGGCCCTTTTTAAAATCCTCCTTTTCACTTTTCTTAGAGGAATTCTTCACTATCACTTCTTCATCCTCTTCACTCAAAGGATCTATGAGAGGTAGCTCATCTTCACAAGTTCCACACCTAGGTGATCTTACAAACAAGATTATGTGTGGAAGAGCTATCTCATTTGATCCTAGTCCCTGCTTGTTCTCATAGCACAGTTTGTTGTGCAGGGATGAGGATATCATGTTCTTGAAGGTCTCTGCTTCAAGAACTCATTAATCTGCCCCATCCTTGCTGATCACAAGCTCAGCCTGACGTTCAGTTAGCTTGGTTATGAGATCCTTGATGTGAGTCCTAAAATCTGTATGCTCATGTTTTAGAACTAAAATGGCTTTCTCTAAGTCCTCAATCTTTACATTATAATAATTTTCAGACTTTTTAAATTCAAATTTTAAAATGTTTGAGACTCAAGATCAGATCTCATTTCAAAATTATAGGACCTGTATCTATTAACTTTAGCAATGCATTCAGGGGTACAGAGATGTTCCAATACCTGGCTTCATCATGATCTGCCATTAGTGCTTGGTTTGGAGAAGCATCTTCCATCTGAATGCTCTAGTCAAAGCCTCCTTCTTCAACTGCAATAGCAACCTGCTGCGTTAGTTCTCATTTTGGGGGCTTTGTTTGTGTAGTTTGGTCAACACTGTGTTTGGCCACCATTTGTTCTAGTTGCCTTACACTCCGTAGCAACGTGGCCCATCAATTTACAGTTGTAACATTTGACTTTGCCTTTGTCCAGACCAAACTTTCCACTGGTTGCATTGCTTGGAAACTTCCTTCCAGTCCGCTTGTAGAACTTCTTGGCTCTGTGATTGAGAAGAGCCATTTGCTGGACTATCTCTATGTACTCCAGATCATCTGGATGGATACAGTCCAGGTCTTCAAGGGTGAACATGAAGTTGCCACAATTTCATTAGAAGACACAAATGCTTGAGAAGAACTTGTCTCTTGGACTTCCTTGGGTGTAGTTCTCTCTAGGTGTCTCTGGGAAGGTGATGAAAGGACCCTTAGGTGAGTTTTCAGCGTAGCATATGAGATGATGTTTTCAGTCCTCTTGATCACCACACAATAGTGTGTCCACTGCCCAGGAAGTGGGGACATGAACTTCCTTACAATGTCCATGTTCTCAAGAGGAACTCTTCTATTACAAGTGTATCCACAATCTCAACATACCTGAAGTATTGCTGAGTCATAGTTTCACCCATTTTAGAGGTGAAGTCTTCCAACTACTGCTTGAGGAAATCTTTCTTGTTCTCCTTGGATTCAGAAAAACCCTCATACATAAGTTTCAGTGCATCCCACACCTGCGTAGCTGTTTTGCACTTCTTGAAACCTCTTAACACAAAGTTTGGAAGGGCAATTAGAAGGGCTTTCATGGCTTTTCTATGAATCTCTACTCTCTTCCTATCTTCATCAGTGTAGTTTGCAATATCCTTGGGGATCATACCAGCACCAGTAGCAGAAGGAGAGCTAGGTATGAAAGGTCTATTTTCAAAAGACTCCCATATTCTTGAGTCTAGAGACCTGATGAAACCTTCCATTCTTAAACACCATGTATCAATGTCATCAAGAGTGTTCAGTGGGGACTTGTTCATGGTTCCAGTTTCCATATCAGTCTTGGAAATGACTGCCATTTGAAAAGTTTAGTATTTATGTGTGTGAGGGATCTTAAGATGGTTAGATCTTATATCAAGAGCCTATAAAGCTCTGATACCAAATGCAGGACTGATGAAGGGTGTTCATTTACAACACAATAACACAAGAGGAGAGTAACTAAACTCAAACAAACAGTAAACTGGATTAACCACAATAAAGACACTAAGAACACAAGTAATGTAAGAGACTAAACACAAGTATATGGTTTTCAAGAATACAGTGTCTTGCTTTCTTATGTTCTATTACAAGTTTTACAAAGCATATCTTATACTACATCCTATAGCCGGCCATACTATGAAAGCTAGCTGGATACAATTGACTAGACTCAAAACAAAATCAATTGTAGAGTCAAAAAGGCAGTTTGCCTTTTTGACTATGTGGCTATGATATGCCATAGCTCACATCCTTATCTATTACAAAAAGGATATAGTAAATTAAGTAAAAATTTTACAGACTTAAGACCTCAATGTACAGTTACCAAAAGCATGGACCTTTTCACCAACTCATGTAAGTTGGTGACTTTACACAGATGCAGCGGAAAGGTGTCCAGCTTTATGGAATAGGACATTAGATAAAGCATATTACTAAAAGTCTTTGGAAGAAATCTGTCTTGAGGAGTTGAGGCTTTGGAAGACATTGTCTCTGAAGCTTCGGAAGAATTCATCTTTGGATTCGGAAGATATTGGTCTTGCCTTCGGAAGATTTCACACTTAAAAATATTCTTGTTGCATGGGTGAAACTTCCGGAGCATTCTTCTTGAGTACTTGTGCAGCATGCATGCAGAAAGTCTTTGGTTTCTTCAGCCTCAATGCATATTCTGTATAGTGATGATGGTGATGATGATGATGAGGATTAAGATGAATCCAAGGAAGATGCTAATGAAGGAGGACCGAGCAGTAAAGATAAAGAGGATGATGATGATCGTTGAGCTCGTCGTCACTCTCCACATGGACTGTTGGAGCATTTTTTATGATCTCATCTGGATTGAGTCGGAATATTTGAGCAAGTTGCTCGTTTATGAGAACATGAATTATTTCTCCTTCTTCAGGAGTGTAATTCACTCATCTCCTGACTATACCCTGTAGATCAAGAATCATCATAAGCTGAGTCTTGATCTATTGGAAGAGAGCAACATCATATTCATCTCTTTGATAGTTTGGATCTGCTTGATTTAAAACATGTAACACAATAGCCACTAGTCAACAATCAAAGCAGTAAACATCAACAATACATATAAACATTAATTACATTAATTTGATACAAGATTAAAATACACATGATTTAGGTAACATAAATAACTAAGCATTACTCTTGTCATGTATCATGTGCTCCTCTCCTGACGATGCTAAAGTAGAGGCACCTTGGTCCTGAGCTCTCTTGGTACTCCTTTCATTTGAATATATGACACCCGCAGAAGAAGGATCAACATCTCCATCATCATCATCATCAACATCATCACGAGCATCAGTATCCTCCCCTTTATCATCACGATCATCATCATGATCATCACTGTCATTATCATCACCATCATCTCCATCTCCCTCTCTGATCTTTAGTAGCTCCTCTTTTGATCCTTTGAGCCTCAACATGATGGTCTTGTTAGTAGTCTCCAACTCCTCTATCCTTTTGGATGATTGGACATGTTGCTCTTGGAGTTAGGACATCTCTAAGCTCTGTGAAGCAATCTATTGTGCCTGCTGCTCAATCAGCTGAGCCTGTTGACATATCTACTGAGATTATGCAGCAGTAAGATCTACTAGCTGACGAATCTGGCCAGTCTTCTCGTCATCGGCTGCCAACAACTTCAGCACCATACGGTTAAGTGTCGAGAGCTGTTCCTCTACCCCACTAGGAGGTAGAGAGGATCCTGATGGATAGGACGGGTAAGATGACGGTCGTGCATGGTGGCTAGTGGTGGTGGTGGTGGATGTGGTGAAGATTGGGGGTGGTACAGATGAAGATGGTGGTGCAGGGGTGAAGATTGGGGGTGGTACAGATGAAGATGGTGGTGCAGGGGTGAAGATTGGGGGTGGTATAGATGAAGGTGGTGGTGGAATAGTTGTGGTAGTGGTGTGTGAGGTGGTAGATAAGGTAGTGGATGGAAAGATGGTAGTGGTGGTAGTAGGTGGAGTGGTGGAAGTGGTAGTAGTAGGTGGACTGGTGGAAGTGGTAGTAGTAGGTGGAGTGGTGGAAGTGGTAGTAGTGATGTTGGTGGTGATGTAGGTCATCCTCCTCCTCTTCTTCTTCAAACCGTGGGGCTGAGCCATCCTTTTCATCCTCGAGCACCTCAAGGTGGATGCTCCCCATGGAACACTGCTGGGCTGATCCGGAGCATAAGTAGGATCAGTGTCATCCTCCCCCGAATCACTAGGGCATCCTCCAACCTCCCGAATACCTCGATCGGTGGCAACCAGCCGGCTCCCCACAGTCCGAGTCAGGGGCTTGACCCGCTTTCCCTAGTATACCTTCATACAACCCAGTGTCGTATCATCCATAATCTCCAACGACAAAGTGTCGTGGCTCTCCTTGGGCAGTGTGGGCAGATTCTCATCAAATATCATCTCTAAAAACCTAGGGTACATGTAGAAACTCTCTTGCCCTTCGCCTCCAAGTTCTCTATCAGGTAAGAGAAAATCATGCTAGAAAAGCTAAAAGGGTGGTTCAGAATCAGTGCCACATACGCATTTTGATTCTCGTCTGAAAGATCATCAAACCCACCCCTTCGTGAAGCCAAGCACTTGAGGATGACATGTGCCAAGTATTGTACTGGGGACATAGGTTGTTCTTGTTGAGCACACATGCGTTAACATCCCGAGCGTACTTCATCCTCATGAAGCACCCTCTCATCCTCAGTGGGTGAAGTTTGGTGGGGAGGTCTGTATCATCACCCAACCCAAGTACTCGCTGAATGTTCGCAGTAGTGATCTCAATATCCATCCCAAATATAGAACTCATGATGCTGTACAACTCATGGGAGCGGTCAACCGATGCCCCCGCCCAAAAGGCCTGCTGAATAGACCTTGTGGATCCTGGATCGCTTGAGGAAGAAGATGATCCCTGCAAACTTGGCACCATTCCGAGTCGTGGAGTCTAAGTGAGCACATATGTTGTGATTAGGAATGATGGACTATGTGTCCGCCATCAATCTGTAACACAAGACACGTAGACATTAGATAACCACACAACACAAATCAGTTCCAATTAACTTGCTTGAATTCATTCTGGTTCATTCATGCGATTGAACCATGCGACTGTGCTTAGTCGGTTGACTTGGCATGCGACTGGATTCAGTCGGGTGACGGAGCAGGTGACTGAGTTCAATCGGTTGACTGAGCCTGCGATTTGTCCATTCGGCCAATTGAGCCATTCGACCAGCGCAATCGTGTGATTGGAGTTCATCAAGGTGCCTAGTCGCATGACCTACTTTTCGATCGACTGTGATTAAATTTTTAACCAATTCTTGAAATTAGACGTCGTGTAATGGTTCTTTAAACTCGCATTCATTATACTAATAACCTAATAACCATTATTTCAATATTTTACTTGGTTTAGTTAGATTATTAGTCCATTAATAGTTTGGTTCTTGTTTGGTCCAATTTCTTGATTTTTGGAGGCCAATCGATGGACTTTTGGCATGGGTACACCGCATTTTACCTGTATAATCACCAATGAAAGTCTGAATACCAAGAGATGTTGGAAATTTTGGTCTAATGAAATTTAGGCAGAGTAACGGTAAGGTGTGCGATATTAGGGCCATTGGGGTGATGAGTTGAATGCGATCGACTGTGGCCCTATTTATATTGAATCTGATTTCAATCGGCCAACCGGAACCATTCGCTCGGTTCATTCGGGCGAATGGACTTCAATCGTGCGATTGGCTCATTCGATCACATTCAGTCGGCCGACTGGATTTCAGTCGGGCGACTGACTCATTAGCACACTTCCATTCGGTCGACTAGCTCACTCTAATAAGCCATTCGGGTGGATGGTTCATACTCATGTGCCATTCGGCTATTTATCGCATTAGTATGGTCTACTTGTACGGTTGGTCCATACTCATGGTCCAGTCGTATGATTGGATCATACTAATGATTATGACATTATTACCATTTCTCACTTAAACCCTTTGTAACCTTTGATTAAACTTTATGAGCATTTGATCATCTCAGACATGATCATTTTAAATTTAAAGACTTTTGACCACCTCAGACGTGACTGATTTTACCTTTGAAAACACGTGTGGTCACCTCAGACGTGACCCTTTTTGATAATTAACTCCCTTTTTGAATTCCATGGCATAGCCTGATATCAAACAACTTGAATTTGAGTAAATTTAAAAAATAAAAGACTTAAACTGTAATACAAAACTAAAACTTGTTTTTGACGTTTTGTGTGAGGTGTAAATCCTAAGATAGAAATCTAATGGATTCGGTTCCGGAATAGGCAGCTTCAATTTATTTTGACCATAAATGGACCAATTCAATTTGAAATCATACACGCAAGTCAAATCATTTGGGACATGTTAACAACACCTTTTGATGCTTAATTCCTGTTTTTCATCTGGACTCGTTAGCAAGTTTAGGAAATCATACTAGTACTATTGAATCCCCACATTGATTTGGACTTTCAAGAATTGTAGCCATGATGATTGTCAGTATACTAGTCCTCTTAAATCTATACATAGAGTTTTGACAAAGATTGGTGATAGTTTATGGTTTGATTATTTCAACAATCATTTGTGGATCCCACACTTATATGGTAATTAGCATTCCTCAGGAGATTTTAGAGTGGTCTCAGGGTAGTTTTCAAGAAGATACTATTCTTAGATCTTTCAGAGAGAAGCCAAGCCTCAAGTCAGTGCCACCGCATAGCAAAGAGGCGGCAAACAACAATGAAGTCTAGAATATATAGGTCACACATACGATCTACTTTCTATCAACTAGCCCCTCTTCCTCCCTTATTTTTTTGTTAATGTTACTAACTTACCTATTCTCCCCCTAAAATTCTAAAACCGTAACCGATTTATGCGGTTTAGGATTTTAATTTGCGACCAAATAACATCATTTTAATTAAACTACTTAAAGTTAAACAAATAAATAAAGAAAATAAAAATTAAAAGAACAATTGGACAATATGCATCGAACTACACATGGTCATCATCGAGAATTACATCAATTTTCTTATTAACACCGTTGACCTTTAACAAATATAGAAAACGTGGTTTTCAAAAGCCTTTGTATAGAGGTCAGCGCGTTGAAAATCAGTATTTATTTTAATCAAATCAATTAGATTCTTTTCAAAGCAATCACGTATAAAGTGATATTTTATGCCGATGTGTTTGGTCTTAGGATGTTGGACAGGATTTTTAGTTACTGCGATCGCAGCAGAGTTATCAACAAAAATAGGAGTAGAAGACAATTTCACACCGTAGTCCCGCATTTGCTGTTGAATCCATATGATTTGTGAATAGCAACTTGCAGCAGCACGTATTCGGCTTTACAGGTTGACAAAGCAACCAAGGTCTGCTTTTTACACTGCCAGGTCACTAATCACCTCCCAAATAATTGACATCCTGCTGATGTAGACTTGTAGTTCATCTTGCAGCCACCATAATTCGAGTCACTATACGATATCAGCTCAAAGTTATCGTCATGAAGATACCAGAACCCAAGTGTTGGAGTACTCTTCAGATAACGAAAGATCCTTTTGACCCCTATTAGATGGTTAACTTTTGGCTTTGCTTGATATCTTGAACATAAACATGTTGCGTACATGATATCAGGTCTTGAGGCAGTGAGGTACATGAGATCCAATCATACCTCGGTACATAGTGGCATCGACCAGATCACCATTCTCATCGGGTGCTACATCATGGTTTGTAGCAAGTGGAGTCCCAGCTACGGAAGCATTCTCCATGTAAAACTGACTGAGAATATCTCCTACATATTTGGTTTGATGTAGGAAAATCCCTTTTGGTGTCTGGCTGTAACCCGAAAAAGAATTTCATCTCTCCCATGACACTTATCTCAAACTCAGCCTTCATTACTGCTTCAAACTCTTTACATAGATCTTTGTTCTTTGAACCGAAGATTATGTCATCGACATAGATTTGAAAAAGCAGTAAATCTCCATCCTTTCTTTTATAAACAGAGTACAATCAATGACACCTCTGCGAAAACCGTGTTTCACAAGGTGAGTCGAGAGTTTCTCATACCAGGCTCTAGGAGCTTGATGAAGCCCATATAAAGCCTTGTCGAGTTTGTAAACTCTGTCCCGATGATATGGATCCTTAAATCCCTCGGATTGACTGACCTACATTGTCTCTCTGATTTCACCATGAAGGAATGCACTCTTCACATCAAGTTGATAAACTTTAATCTTCATATATGATGCGTAGGCAACGAACATACGGATTGCTTCCATTCTTGCCACGTGTGAAAACACTGCATTGTAGTGTATTCCCTCGACTTGTCGAAATCCTTGAACAACAGGTCGAGCCTTGTTTCTGATGATCACACCTTGATCATCTTTCTTGCATTTGAAGACCCATTTTGTGCCAATGACCTTAGCACCTTTAGGTCTATCCACCAGAGTCCATACACCTAACTTCTTGAACGGAAGAAGTTCTTCTTGCATGGCACTCACCCATGCCTCATCATTCAAGGCTTCACTAACATACTTTGGCTCAAACTGAGTCACAAAGCAAGGATATGCAACATCATGAATATAGCCCTTTTCCATCACCAAGGCATAATCAGCTGAATACAACTAATTTCTGGTCTAGACTCCTGATCTCACATCTCCAATAACATTATCCAAAGGATGATACACATTTAGTCGTAATCCAGGAGTGGTTGGAACAACTATCTCAGAATCAAGAATATGAACATTCGGTTTAGTATTTGTGGCAGCAGGAGCCTGAGGTTCTGAAGATGCAGAGGCATCATTGTCAGATGCCTGTGGACTATCGGTAGGGGGAACCTATTGCTCCTCGTTGTTCTGATCAGTCTCCACAGCTTCTTCATTAGAGGAAGTTTCACTATCTTCAGGTGCTCCCCTGAGTTGTTAGATGAATCGCCTGGTAGTCCAGATGATGTAGATTTCTGAGCTGGTGTGTTTAAAACATCATATATCATCTTTGTAGCTAACTCATCATCAGAAGTTGAGAGTGGTATGTTGAAGGACTTGAAGAATCCATCATAGTCGAAAAAGAAGGCGGATCCTTTGATGTGGTGTATCTCTGAACATCAACATTACACCACACTTCTACCTGACCAGTTGAGTTGTTGTAGACCCTCTTCTTCGGTATGTTGTATCCTAGAAAGATACCTTCATCAGCCTTCTCGCTGAATTTTCCCACTTGCGTCTTCTTCCGTAGGGTGCACGAAGCGCCAAACGGCTCGAGATACTGTAGATTAGGTTTATGTAGTTGTAGTAGCTCGTAACACGTCTTTCTATGGCTTTTAACTACGAGGACCCGATTTAGCGTATAACACGCATTTGCAACTGCTTCATTCGAGAATTGGATAGGCAATTTTGAGTCTGCTTCTGTGCTGTCTCTATCAAGCTGCGATTTTTCCTTTCAGCAATGCCATTTATCTGAGGAGTGTAGGCAGAAGTGAACTGATGTACAACTCCTTTTTCATTGCAGTAAACCTCCATCCATTGATTCTTGAACTCGGTTCCGTTGTCTGAGCACACTTGATGTACCTTCCACTTGTATAGGGACTCCAGAGTAGTTACTAATTCCTTGAATTACTCAAATGTATCTCATTTGGATTTTAGAAACATCATACAAGTGAATCTTGAGTTGTCATGGGTAACTACATAGCAGTACAAGTCGCCTGGGATGCTTTTTGTACTGATTGGACCAAACAGACCCATGTGAAGAAGTTCAAGAGGAAGTTCGATAGAGTGAACTTTCTTTTCCTTACGAGACTTTCTCGTATGTATGCCCTTCTTGCACGCAACACAGAGATCCGGAAGTTGGAAGTTTTTGACGTTTACTTCTCTCACTAGATCATTCTGGATCAAATGATTCATCTTCCATGGATTAATGTGTCCCATTCTCCTACACCAAGAGATGGATTCCTTCTAAGTAGCTTTTCACAAGAAGTAGTGAACTTCATGATCTGTTTTGGAGGCCTTTGATAGATCCAAGACATAAAGTTCATTATATCTTAAGGCAGACATTAATACTTGATCCCCCGGGATGACATAGTCTTTTTTAGGGACATAGCACTTCTTGTTGTCAAACACTACCTTAAAGTCTTTATCACAAATTTGAGAAAGAGAAAGCTAGTTATTTTGAAGTTGTTGAACGTTGTTTACCTCGCCAAAATTCACTTTCTGATTACCTACTTCCCCTTAAGCTATGATGTACCACCTTTGTTTCCAGCAAACGAAACGTGACCTCCTTTTATCTGTTTGACATTTGATAGGAGAGCCATGTTCCCTATCATGTGCATGGATGCTCCGCTGTCTATAATCCACGTGTTAGTTTCAGCACTATATCGAACACCCTGCACATTCAATTGGAAAAAAATAGTTCAGGTTAGGGACCCAAGCCTTCACTGGCATGGGTTTCCCTAGAGGCATCACACATCATAAATGTTACCCACTGACCTTTCGAGGGTGAAGGAAGCTCAGATGTCTTCTTGTTCTCATTATCAGACAATAAGGTTGATTTACCCTTCCATAAGCCAGTTTTGTGTAAGGCATGTTTGTGATAAACAGACGACTGGCCAATGTGTTGAACTTTAGGTTCACTATCTCCTTTAGGTGGCGTCACTGAGTTCCTCTTAAAAGAGCTTGGTTTTGTTTAGGAAGTTCAACTTTCCTCCTCGGTGTCTGATAGTAAGGACAATGAGACACAATGTGTCCATACTCTCCACAACTGATGCAAGCTCTGGTTTCGACTTTACGATTTTAACTGTTTTTGTGGAGATGTATGTGACACCCGGGTGACTTTACTATGTTTGGGTTTCACTTTGATTGTTTAGATGTTTTGTCTGGTTTAACAAAGTAAATTGCTTTAACAGTTTTAACATCTTTTTCTTTTCTATTTTATGGACTTTGACATGATACGCGTGATTGGTTAACATTACTGGTCTTTTTAGGTTCAGATTTGACAGTTGTTGACCAGACTTTATACTATCCTTTTCATACTCTTTGTCCAGATTAACTCAAGGCATTTTACCTTTTACCTTTGAAGTGGCCTCCTTTTGTTTAGTGTCAGATTCATTTGATGAACATGTGGAATCTGGATCACTTACAAGGGGAGTAGACACCACATGATCCTTGATTGGATTATCATTATTGGTTTACATTTTTTGTTCATCAAGATCTCATGTGTGGTGGAACCACTTTATAACCCAATCCCTCCCCGTTGTTTCTCTCTCTCACTAAGTTTTGGACTATGTGTGAAGAACTAGTCCAACTATGTAGTTTTTCTTTTAAGGAATTAACTTCTACTTCTAAAACTGCCTTTAGTTTCTTAGTGTCCTCTAGGGAGTTAAGATAGTACCTAATGTCATTAGCTTGGTTAAAGGCTACAACTTTTGTTTCCCTATGCTGTTTGTTCAAAAGGTCTATCTTTTCTTGTAACTGTGCTCATTTTGTTTTAACACTTTGTTAGCTTTAGTGCATAGTTCTAAGTCCTTCACTAAGTTATCATTATGATCTAATAACCTAGAAAATTTCAAATCAATGCTTTCCCTAAATTTATTACAATGAGAACAAGCATGATTATTAAAAAGTTGGTTAGTAGTACTTACCTGAGCGGGTTCTGAAGAATCAGCCATCAATCGAGAATCTGATGTTTCTGGAGCTGGTGATTCTGACGTTGTCACAATTCTCCCTTCATCAGGCAGGTTGCTTACCATTAGTGCAGTTTTTTCTGAGTTTGACGTTGCGAGTTCGACTGCAATATCTCCTTCACTAGCAGAGTCATCGTCTATATCCTCCACACTAGCATTATTAGATTCTCCAGGTGAGACAAACCGAAAGCTCCAGTCCTATCCTTCATCATCATAAGCAGTCAAGGCTTTTGGATCCTTGCTTGAAGAAGTAGGACTCCTAGTGGGTTTCTGCTGATGATTGAAGGAGGAGAAAGGATTCCCATTGCTAGTCTTCTTTGGCTTCACGCACTCCCTTTTGAAGTACGCTTTCTCTCTGCAGTTGAAGCAGGTTACCTTGGATTTATCAAAGCCGAAGGTAGTGTCCTTAGTCGCAATCAAATTTTGTCCAGTCTTTTTGACAAACTTCTTAGCTCTCCGGACAGCACTTGCTAAAGCCCACATTATGTCCATCTTCTACAACTCTGTTTCATCCACTGCTTATAATCCTCATCTACCAGATGGCAGTTCCCAATATTACTAGCAATTAGTCCATCATAGGAGTGGACTACCGCAACTAAGAGATCCATGTGCTCTTTAGCTACCTCAACTATCACATTGCTGACGTTCTCGGTCTTCAGCTTTGCTGCATTTGCTTGAGGTGCAATGTATTGGGTACTAGACGACACTGACATTTCTGACCCTGAAGTAGAGGCTGGTGAAGGACCAGACGAGCTTGATACAAAAGATGTCTGAAGAGGTGCTCCAGATGTTTTGGCTTGAGGAGTCGTGTTGTACAGTGCTAGATTCTGATCATAAAAACACTTTTGAGCTCTGTACTTCATCCTCAGTTCTTCTTCTCTCAGTTTCAGAATGAAGTCATTGATATCTAACTTTGTTAGCATACCATTCTGTCTAAGATTGGAGACAAATGAAACCCATTTCTCCGGCAGCCCATTTATAAAATTGGACACTTTGTTCTCTATTGACATCGATACTCCATGAGTGTGCATCTCACTCATCAAGTGGTAGAATCTATCGATCACATCATCTAGGCTTTCTTTCCCCATCGAGGAGAAGTTGTCAAACTCCTTCTTTAAAGCCCTAGCCTTTATGGCCTTCAATGATGCATTTCTATCATACCACTTCTCCAATGCATCCCATAGCTTCTTTGCTTGTGTATATTCCAAGAATTGATGGAAAATATCCTTCAGAATTGACTGTGTAAGTAAAGCATAAACTTTTTTTTCGGCATTTTACTTTACCTTATGTCCATCAGTCATGCCACCTAGTGTAAGTTTGACACCATCAGCTCCTAAAAGCATGTTGTACCCCGTCTCTATAGACTCCTGTAGGTTTGGATCTACCCCATTTAAGTAGATCTCGAAATGTTGCTTCCATTATGGGCATTCGTCTAATGTGATTAGCTTGGGAGCTTGTTGTGATTCCCCACTTCATTCTCGAGTAGCAGTAAGTTTTGTATACTTGAGTCTCTCCCTGCTATGAATGCTAAGTATTGGTCTTCCATTGTTATTAACATTAACTTTAAAGCAAACTGTTGTATTAGTGCGAATGAAGGTGTGCGATTGGGCTATTCGGACGATTGAACTATGCAGATGGTTCAATCGTGCGACTCAACTAATGCGGATGACTCAGTCGGCCGAATGAATGAATGCGGTTGAGCAATACGAATAGTCTTCTCAGTCGGATGAATGGAAGTGCGACTGAGTCCAATCGTGTGTATGGGGATGCGTATGTACTCACTCGGCCGATTGAGTCAATCGTGCGACTGGGCCTGCTGGATTTCGAAAATTCGTAGGTTTAAGGTGTTTGAATGCAAAATCATGAATGTTTGCTAACCCTAATTTTCGTTTGCCAGAAAAAACTTAACTTTACGATCAAGAAATGTCTAAAACCCAATTTAACACAAAAAATTGTGTTTTTGAGAGTAAAAACACAATTTTATATCAAAACGATTGTATCACGCATAAATCTAGAGCCAAAGCTCTTATACCACTTGTTATGCTCGTATACTGGACGAATACTAATAGATTTATGAGTATACCGAATCAAATAGTGCGGAATCCTATTTGATTGGTGATCCAATCAGTGAGAACGCACATAGAATCAACTAAAGATTGAATCTAAACGTTAAGAACGATTACCAATCGATCCACTGCGATCTATTAAGTTGGAGCAGGTTGCTAGAGGTCTCAGGATGGGTAGGGTACGTCCAAGTACTGAATTATTCAAGTATCTTGTTTTTCCATGATTTAAATGGTATTTATAGATTAAGATTTCTCAATCGTGCGACTGGACCATTTGCATGGTTCGGTCATGTGATTGAGTCATGCGGTTGATCCATTCGCACGACTGAGTGTTCCGTCATGCGACTGAGTCAATCTCATGTTTCAATCATGTGACTGATCTAGTCTCCTGGTTCATTCGTACGACGGGTTCATCAGCATGAAGTTGTTCATGCGAATGGTCCATTAGCATGGGCCAATCGCATGAGAACTTCACATGATTAAGTTTGAATATGTTTCATAGTCATTTATTGATTCAGATATTATTCAAACCCCACAACCTATATAGTTAAGTCAATAAAAGTTATTACATACCAACCAATGAAATATTAAACATTATATAAGCACAATCACATATTGTATTTCATTAAGTACCCATACAATTACATGTGTGTAAGACAATACAAACATATTACATTAAGTTCAGAAACTAGAGACACATGTATCTACAAGTCGTATGATTTAGACATAAGATTGACTGAGTTGTGCACATGACTCAGTCGCATGATTCAGTCGCACGACTGAACCATGCTAATGGTTCAGTGGAATGAATGTGAACTACAAACCTATAAATACCACTTAATTCTTGGAAAAACATAACACTTTGAAACTTTTGATATCTTATTGAACCCTAGACGTCCAGAACAACCAAGATAGCCAATCCAACTTCAAAGTCCATTCATGATCGATTCCTACTCGTTCTTCACGTTTAGTTCATTCTTATATGGATCGAGTTAACGTTCCCACTGATTGGATCACCAACCAATAGGATTCTGCACTATTTGATCTGGTCTCATGCATAATTAGTTAGTATTCCATACATACACGGTCCTGATAGCTTTAATATCTTGAGGCTTTAGAATCTTTGTTCTCTTTGTAATCCCCATATATGGGGATTGTCCATATCAAGAATGATCATCTTGTTGTAAACCTTCTTTGTTTCTTGGAAACTTTTAACTACTCCTCTTAAAGACTCTCCTTGAGGTTTATTCAACCTTTTTCTAGGATAGTTTCTTGACTTCAACCATATTCTTAAAGTAGGTATACTCATATCTTTAGGATTTGGGTGGTGTAGGTCTGTCATACGAATATCATCACTGTTTAAGCTTAGATTTAAAGGTGTCCATTCACCATGTTCAAGGCTTATTTCATTTGGATCTGCTAGCGCTGAGGACTTTACAGGAATACATTTTACAGATTGTTTCAGTTATCTGAATCACTGTCAGCCCATCCAAGTATACTCTGTTGTAATTTTTCCTCATCATATAATTGTATCTGTCTTCAAAGTCTATAAGAATATCATCTTGAACTGTTTCAACTCGTGAGTCAACAACATCACAAAAATGTTCATCTTCTAGCACCTCTATTGATACATATGTACCCAGTTTAGAAGCTTAATGTAAAATGTCTATCATGTCTTACATATATGTAATTGAATGGGTATGAATGAAATACAATATGTGGTTGATGCTTATAATGTTCAATATTTCATTATTTATTGTGTGATAATTTCTAGTGAACTAAATATATAGGTTTGAGGTTGTTGTACATAGTTCTTCGTCAATAATGATTGAGAAACGTGTTTAAGCATAAACGTATGAAGTCCTCATGCGAAAGGACCATGCTAGTGGACCATACGCATGAATACTTCATGCTAATGGACCAGTCGCACGACTGAACTAGGAGACTGGATCAGTCGCACCATTGAGACATAAGATTAACTCACTCACACGACTGGACCCTCAGTCGTGCGGATGGATGAATCGCATGATTCAGTCGCACGACTGAACCATGCTAATTGTTTAGTCGTATGATTGGAAGACCCTAATCTATAAATACCACCTCATTCGTGGAAAAATGTAACAATTTGAATACATATGCACATAATCATACCCTAGCCGTCTAGAGACTCAAGAAAACTTGTTCCAAGTTCATAGATCACAGTTGATCGTGGTCTAATTGTTCTTAAGGTTTCTTTAATCTTTAGATTGATCGGAAATGTTTTCTCCCTAATTTGATCGCCAATCAAATAGGATTCCGCACTATTTAATGTGGTATATGTTGGTTTTGTAGATCCTTACCAAAGACATATTAACCATTTATTATGTAAAACGCAGTGGAGTTAAGGTCAAAACGTGAGTCTATGTATCATATACTTGTTAAAACAAAACCCAGACAAGGATCTATTTATATTGAAGAACATACTATCAAAAACATCCGAGAACACATCACTACTTTTGAAACGTGGAGAATGATGCAAGAAAATGATGATGTTTGAAGGCTAAGACTTCAATATAGAAGCGCTCAAGAGATGATACCCACAAGCCTTTCTAACACCTTGCTTGTTTGGATGCTCCACCAAGGATTGCTTCTTTCTTGTTCCTCAAAAAACCGAAATCAACAAGCCCTTTTCAGCACCTAAAAGGAACGAGAACTTTCTAGTGCTTTTTGAGGTTTTTAAAAGATGTTGTATCTAGAGAAAAAGTGTTAATGAATGATGGAGTGTTTTGAGTGGAAAAGCAATGCAAGGACCAAGACCAAGGCTTGCTCCTAATAGCCCTTATGGGCAGCTGCTAATCAGCCCCAAAAAATTTGTTTTATAAAAACACTCTAAACCATTTGTTTTATAAAATTAACACCCTTTTATGTGTCTTAGGCATATTAGATCCAACAATCTCCCACTTGCATAAGATTCATAGAAGATTGATGAAAGGAGTAAATACCGCCTAACAACGGTTTACTACCCTTAATACGTATGACTAAGATCCATTCAATAACATTATCTCCTTCAAGTACCATACTTGAAATGTTTTTAGGTGAATTAATCATCGATCCTTTTGTCATAGATATCATGCTAAATCCCAGAGACATAGAATTGTCATTCTCTGATAATTTAACTTAAACAGGCCTTACATATCTAACTCTAAACGAATAAGAGGAACAAATTCCATCTTGACTACATATGTCTCTCACAATCACCTTATATCATACCTGAACCTAGCCTTAAGTACTGTTAATGTTTCAGAATAGCAAAGCACTAAGTCAAAGTATGATACTTGGTGAATATCAAGACTCAATATGTATCTCAGGTTTGAGGATACAATGATATTCGCCTTTACTCAATATTTTCTTGTACATTATGTTCTTCAACAGTTTCTTTCAGTTCTTTGCATCTTAGAAGATGATTCAGTTAGAATTGTATCTTCTACTTCATCTACTTTTCTTTTACCTTTTATCTCCTCAAGATTTTCATGTGTGAGTACTTATCACTTATACTGGTGAGATAGGCTTTCTGAGCTTCTTTTTCTTTTAGAAAATCATCTTTGAGTTTTTTTTATTTTATTGAGTTAGTTACTTGAACTTCTCCTCAAGAATGTCACAGTCTTTGATCATAACTTCAAAATTCTTGATTACATCTTCTTTATCTTTAGCAAACCTCATAATCTTTTCATCTTTTGAGGCATTTTCTTCAGTCAACTTTAAGTTTTCATCCTTAAGCTTTTGAATTTCTTTTTCAAGAGATATGTTTATCTCTTTCATCCTTTCATTCTCCAATTTCAACTCTTCAAGCTCTTTTTCTTTACTCATATTTTTTCTTTCAATCTTTCCTTCTCATTAATGTCCACTGTCTCCTCTGTTTGTAGAGACACATTGTGTGTCATACTCACAGGAATTTCTTCTATTCCTTCGCTAACATCAACTTCAATTACTGGATTGTATAATATATCATTCATAAAATCAGAATCAAAGGTTTTATTTTGTGAATCTATTTCATGTACAGCTTCCTCATGAATGTCATCAACATTTCTTTCATCCATATTTTGTGGTTCATCTACCGTATCTTCCTCATTTATTTCTTAGTTTCTTCTTGATGTGCTTCAGTGGCACCATCATTTACATCATCATCATCATCATTGTCATCACTTTCTTCACTTGTTGATGAGCTTTCTGAATCTTATCATCATTATCTTCATTATCATCATCAATCATAACTTCAACAACATCCTTAATGAGATCATTAGGATCTATTGGTTCATCTTCTGATAAATGGAAGTGTTGTTGATTTATATCAACTTCATCATTAGATACATTCCTTATATATTCAAATACTGGAATGTTTTGAGCACCAGTGATCATTGATAGTCTTTTACATACAGATTGAGACATATGCTCTAACTGTATCTTTTCACCAGTAACTCCTTCAGCATACAAATCTGGATTTGCTTCATTAATGATCAATTGGAGGAATCTTGGGTACATCAATTATTTATTCCTCACTCCTCTTTCAAGGTTGAAAATGAAACCATTCATTATCCACTTAGACATATTGAATCTTCTATTTGTAGCTACAAATCTTAGGCAATAATGGGAGGTGCAATGTCTACAGGGAATGAATCCCAACCAGCACTTCGTTTAGACATGCAATGATGAAAAATATAGCATAAAATCCTCCAATGCTTATACACTCGAGCTCTGAAAAATTGCTTTTTGGGAAAATGATCTGGATGACCATTTGTAGAAAAACCTCTTTACATTCATTGAAGGAATATTCTGATAAGTCTTCAGGGTCATTGTCACCAAGTCTTAGAGCAATTCTAATTGCTTCTTCAGATACTTCAAGCATTCTTTCTGTTGTAATAAAAGCTCTTCGAACTTTGTTTCCTTCATCATCTCTTTCAATTCGTGTAGTTCTCCAGAATCTCTTAGTCATTCTTCCATTGATCTTTGGTCTTGCACACATAGCATATACATACTTTGTTGTGAGTAGAAATCTAATAATTTCTTGATATCCAATGGCTTCTCTGTTTTCATCATTTAAGAAGGCAGCCACATTATGCTTTGGCTCAAACTTTAATTCTGCCATCCGCAAAACACAAAGAAAGTATTATGAGAACATTGAATATTGATTAATGAAATTTATTTCTACATATGACTTTTGATTTTGACTTTTAAATTTGACCTTTTTATTTTTACTTTTGAATTGAGATTTCAAGTTATAAAACATTAATCTTTATTCATTTTAAATTCATTATCTAACATTTCAATTTTGATTTACTTCTTTAAAAAATTATTTTTTTTATTGTATTCAAACTTTAGTCTATGTGTTCATCTTCTTCTTCTATTGAAGAACTGACTGATTTAACAATCATCAAATCATTTTCAGTTTCACATTAAAAACATTACATGAACATACTCGCAAACAGATTCTTATTAATAATCCAGTGTCAATTTTGGATAATATTCACATTTGATTAGTTAAACTTGAATTATATAGGATTCGAATGCACAAATAGCATTCAAACGCCTATATCAATACTTTGATTTAACTAAAAATTTACAAATTGAATCACAAACTTACGTTTATAAATCCAAATACTATCTATAATCAACAGGATTTAATGCAATTGCAGATGAAATGAGAGAATGATGATAGATGATGTCGCAATTTCATGGGTTTTGTCTATGAAATTTTGAGTGTGAATGAGGAAATAAGCGTAAGTGTTCTATTTATATCAAGTGAAATTCTAGACGCATTAGCATTGTTTGTGCGTATGAAACCCTAAAATTCACAAATTAATGAAACGCATGAACACTGTTTGGTGTATGGACTTAGACGCATGAGAACTATTTAGTCGCATGAGCATTGTACAGACGCATAAGCACTGTTTAGGCGCTTTAGCACTGTTCAGCCGTTTGAAGTTCCTGAAACGTCAAACACTGTATAAAATCACTCATTTCACTGTTTAGGCGTATGAGATTAATAAAACGCCCAAACACATGGTTGAACTTTATGCTTATTGCAACTATTCAGGCGCATGGGAATATGAAAAACGCCCAAACACTTGTATAAATTTCTGAAATATCACCATGCTCCTATTTAGACGTATGAAGACAATTTAGGCACATGAGTTGACTGAGTTGACTTTCATGATTCACATTTGGTGTTCTTCACTCTTCTTCACCTGCATACTTTTTAAACATATTAGTAATATTTCATACTAATATTTAAATATTTTTAAGCATAAATTTGAATTATCCAAAATTTTCACTTTAGTCCCTCATATTTGAACTTTTTACATTTTCCACACTTAAAATTAGTTTTCAACAAATTCAATTTTTTTACTTGATGTTTAACTTTGAATTTTTTCTTTCTTTTCTTTCCCTTTATTTTAGTCTCAAAACATAATCAAATCTCTATTTCTCAACTTTGAGAGAAGCATTTTCACTGGCAATTTTATATAGGTTCATATTGTCATTTTCAAAAGTTTCATGATGACACTCATATAACTTTGATCATATAGCATCATCCTTTCAATTCAACTTTCATTGATTTTCTAAGAAAAAAAACTCTTTCATTATAGTATAGCTTTCATTTATTACTCCCCCTAAACTTTTAAGTTGAAACAACTTATAAGTTTCCTAAGGTAGGATAATAAGATCACACAACTCATTGTGACATTGCCTTTACACACATAAAACATGCATAAAATCAAAATAAAGCAGAATCAAAATCTAATATCCATAAGAATTAATGTCTGCAGTGAGATCATATCAATGAAGATTAGCATATTAAAAGAAAAAATTTGTGTATAGTCATAGACAGTGAATAAATCGTGATCAAATGTGTTCCAGGTCAGTGGCATCACAGCAAAGGAGACACAAGATCTAAGGATAGACAACAAGTGTTATTGACATAGTATCAGCTCACTTACTTTTTCAATTCTTGGATTGATTAGGTTATATTCAGAGGGCTCAACTATCATCAAGACATGCAAGCAAGAACATATACTCAACTTATTAACTGAAACATATGTGTAATCAGATCTCATGTTACTTAAATGACTAGAGAATAATCATGGATAACCATTTGATCAGCTCTAACTATCCATTTAATAGATTGTGCACATTGGCATCTTTTGCATCCAAGAGAATATCCAAGTCTGTAATGACTTACAACAAAGGATATCTCAGCACTTCAGGTCTATGATGACTCATAACAAAGAAGTGAAACGATGCTTGTAAGAGATCTCATCATTAATTACATCACCATGACGTGTGAGTGTTGTTACTCAACGTACAGTCAATTTGAGAAGTCAAAACATCTCAAAAGTACTCAGATGAATACATATTTATTGTAATCACAAGAATTTACTGTTTTAGTATAATATCATGATAGTGTCTACACATCATATCTGACCATGTCATACTTTATTAATGAGTGAAATATGCAACTGATCTCACTAATGTACTATCATTTCTCACATATTGCAAAACTAAATTCTTTTTTAGAAAAAAAACAAAGAACTGACAAATAGAAAAAGACTCTATTTTTAAATTTTGTTATATATGCTTTTGTATTTGGTTTTTCTAAGAAAAAGAAAACACACACATACAAAAAAAATAATAGGCAATTAACATTGAGAGTATCACTTATGATAGTGTGTGACTTAGGGAGTTCACATATGATTGATAAGACCAATTGATTCTACTAAGTACTCAAACCGTCCTCGTAGGAAGGCTTTAGTAAATAGATCTGCCAACTATTTTTCTGTTGCAATTTGAATCAAAATGATCAATCCCTTTTTAGAGTTATCTTTGAGAAAATGATATCGAATTCGATGTGCTTTGTTTTTGAATGTTGAACAGGATTAGCTATAATGAACATAGCTGCAGTGTTATTAGTGTAAATAGGTGTTTTAAGAAAATTGAACCCATAATCCAGTAGTTGATTTTGCAACCAGAGGATTTGAGAACATCCTGCAGATGCAACAATGTACTCAGCTTCTACAGTTGAAATAGAGAAATTTGTTTGTTTCTTACATTGCCATGAGAATAATCTGGGACCGAGAAATTGACATCCACCCGAAGTAGATTTTCTATCTTGACAACAACCACCATAATCATTGTGTGTATATCCATATAATTCAAAGTTACCCTCGTAAGGATACCAAAGCCCTAAGGCTAGTTTACCTTTGAGATACCTGAATATTCTTTTGACAGCAATTAAATGTTATTCTTTCGGGTCTGAATGATACCTAGCACAAATACAAACAGCATACATAATGTCTGGTCTAGATGAAGTAAGATACATCAAAGAACCAATCATTGATGTGTATAACGTTTGATCAATAGATTTTCCTTTTGGATCAGGTTTAATCTTGGTGTTACCATGTGCTGGAGTTCGTATGGACTGACAGTCTTGCAACTTAAATTTCTTCAAGAGCTTGTCAACAAACTTCTATTGATTGATGAAGATTCCATCGTCAGTTTGCTTGACTTGATGTCCAAGAAATAAATTAATCTCTCCCATAGAACTCATCTCAAATCAAGATTTCATGATTTCTTCAAATTCATTGCATAACTTTGAACTTGTAAAACCAAATATGATATCATGAGCATACACTTGTACACATAAGAGATCATCATTATCCTTATTTATGAATAAAGTGGGATCAATTTTCCTCTTGTGTATCCATGTTGGATTAAGTGTTGTGATAATGTCTCATACCAAATTCTAGGGCCTTGATGAAGTCCATATATAGCTTTACTCAGCTTATACACTCGATGTGGAAATTCTGCATCCTTAAAGCCTAGAGGTTGCTTCACAAACACATCGTCAGTGATAGGACCATATAAAAATTCACCCTTTACATCCATTTGATACACCTTAAGTTTCATGAATGAATCATAAGCCAGGAAACTCGAATGGATTCAAGTCTTGCAACTGGTGCAAACACTACATCATAATCTATCCCTTCTTCCCATGTGTATCCTTGTGCAACAAGTCTTTCTTTGTTCCTTATTATTATACCAAGATCATTAGTCTTATTTCTAAACAACCATTTCGTGCCTATAGCATTTTCTCGTTCAGGTAAATCCACTAAATTCCACACTTCTGTTTGCAAAATTGAAGTAATTCTTCTTGCATAGCTTTCATCCAACCATTGTCCTTTAATGGTTCGGTAACATTTTTAGGAACAATTTGAGACAAAAAACAAGAGTATAAGCACAAGTTTGCTTCTTCTAATTTACTCCTTGTTGTTCTCTCATTCAATGGACCCATAATTTGGAAATTGGATGATTCTTGTGAATACGAGATGTTGGAATCTCATCAAATTGAATATTAACATCCAGATTTGTTTGGTTTAAGTTGGAGAGCTTATGTACCATGTTAGAAGAATGTGGATTAAAATTTGGAACTTGAGTGGTGAGTTAATAAAGTAATCAAAGTTACGAGTATCAACTACATCACCAGAGATGGATGATGTTGCAGACTCAGGTTGCATGAAATTATTACCATCATTAGGAAAAGGTTGTGATCCTTCCTCATCAATTGAGACTGAATGATATGAAGCTGAATTAGCATGATCATTGTCATTTAGTCGTATTGATGAATCCTTGACAAATGATAAAAATGGGTAGTCTGAGCTAGAATCATCTGGGTCATCAGAATCTGAGTCCTCACTAAATGATCCAAGATCTCCTCTAGAGTTCTTTTCACCTGTAGAATCAAAACAATTTGATTGATTAAACAAGTTAGATTGAAAAGAGTTTGATAATGAATCTAAATCAAATAACCATGCAGGACCATTTGCAACAGATGGAAAAGAATTTTACAAAAATTAATGTTGAATGTTTCAAGAATTATATTTGTCCTAGAGTTGTACACTGGATAGGCTTTTGAAATAGATGAATATCCAACGAAAAATCCATTATCAAATTTTGCATCAAATTTTCCTAACTGATCATTTAAATTAAGAATCACAAGAGGACAACCAAATGATTTTAGAAAATTTATGTTCGGTTTCCGGCCAAACATTAACTCATAAGAAGTTTTCATTTTATCTTTCACAATTAAGGTTCTGTTCTGAACAAAACACGCAGTTGATATAGCTTCATCCCAAAAAGTTATAGGAATCTTTGCATCAGCTAACATAGAACGAGCAACTTCAATCAATGTTGTGTTCTTTCTTTCAGCAACTCCATTTTGTTGAGGAGTTTTGGGAGCACTAAACTGATGAGCTATCCCTTTCTGAGCACAAAACATTTCAATGTTAGCATTTTTGAATTCCGTTCCATTATCACTTCTTATTATTTTCACTTTATTCTCTAATTGGTTTTCAACTTTAATGATAAATTCTTTTAGTAATTCAGCAGTTTCAGATTTAGCATACAAAAAGAAAACCCATGAAAATCTTGTATAGTCATCAATTATAACTAAATAATATGATTTTCATCCAATACTCTTGACATTTGTTGGTCCAAAAAGATCCATATGTAACAATTGAGGAGGTTTGGTAGTTAAGTTTATGAGTTTGGTCTTAGAAGACGCTTTGTGTTGTTTTCCCTTTAAACATGCTGAGCAGTGATAAGTTGTTGCAATCTTCTTAGATGGAAGTCCAATAACATGATTTCTCTTACAAACTTGTTCATGTTTTTGAAATTTGAATGTCCGAGACATCTATGCAAAAGATGGCTTTCGTCATTTGATGCTTTAGCAATTAGGCAAGTTGTTTCGGTTGAAGGATCAACTTAAGACCTGTCTAGTTTGTATACATCTCTATCCCTTTCAGCTGTAACAATTACCCACTCTTTGCTTACCTGAAAACCTAGCTTCAAAACATAACAGAATGAATCATCAAAAAGAACAAAATATGATTTATCACAATTTGGGATACACTTAAAAGATTAAAGTTCAAGTGTGAGCAAAAGTTGACTTTGTCAAAGCTTATTATCCCATTTGATACTGTTCCTTCTCGAGTTATTTTTCCATCAGCATCACCACTAAAGGAGACATGTGTTCCATCTTTTAACTTAAAGTCTTCTAACAAGGCATGATTGCCTGTCATATGCCAGCTACACCCACTATCCACATACCATGTATTGAGTGATCTTCTTGGGCATACCTGCACAACAAGAAATTAAGTTGATATATCCACCCAAGCCGAGATGGTCTTGGGTTTTCCAAATTTATCAACAATGGTAAATTGTTTGTAATGAAGATGTTCAAATCAAGTTTATTCTTGATGAATTACCAATCTGTTTTGGAAATTGTTTGAGTTATTTTTGCAATCATACCTTTTGATTATCAATTTTTGACACAAATTGATGACTAGCATTTTTATTAGTCATTTTTACCGATCTTGGTATGAATTGTTCTTGCATATTTTTAGATCTCACATAAATTTTCTTTTGGAAAGATCTCAATCCTAAAGAAGGTTGATTAGTTAATCTTTGAAACTTTTCAGTTTGATTTATCATAAATTGAGGATTAACGTAACCTTTGCTCAAGTTTGAGTTTGCAAATTCTCTTTTAGGTGATCTCATTCTAAAGTAACAATTTCAGTATTGTGAGTCTTCTCATCACAATAAGTACAGTATTTGTTAAAATAACAATTTGCTGTAGAATGATTTCTCATGTCTCATATTGATGGGGTTTAACAAGATTATCAAAGTCCATATAAGCCAATATATATGAAATACGCAGCGGATTAAGAGTTTAAAATCTTGTTAATATGTAGATTATTAAACCCATTTGAAAAGCTAAACCCAAACCATGGATCCATATACGAAATGCATAAAATAAGGATAAACATAGGATGTTTAGAAGACAACCTTTCAAGCTTCAAGAAAACGAGTTTGGGGAGATGTTAGAGATGATCTTTGTGGCTGAATCTTCAAGCAAGAAGACCTCAAGAGATGATACCCACAAGCTCCTTCAAACACCCACTTGCTAGGTTGTGATACACCAACTTGAAAGCCCTCTCTACAACCGTTTTTCCAGCCAAGAACACTTGATTCAAGCTGAAAATCAGCCTTGTTTCAGCTCCAAAAACCCGTTTTTAGAGAGAGAGTAGAGAGGATTTTGCTCTTGTGTGTGAGAGAGAAAATGTGTTAGAGATGGAAGAGTGTTCTAGTGGTTCAATAGCTTGCATGTTACAAGAACAAAAGGGATTCCCAAGGCCAAGGGGGCGGCCGAAATGGGACCCTTTTGTTTCCCTCCCATTTGAATTTATTTTGTAAAATACACTCTTGTTTTATAAAATTAAAACCAATTTTAATTTTATAAAATATAACACACTTTTGTTTTATATTACTTAACCAATTTAAATAATAAAACAACTAACATCTCATGAACAAATTATACATATAATATTGTTCATTTACAAAAGTAATGATTTAGAAAACCCGGTTTCTAAATTGGTGCTAATATTTATTTGTGTGATCTTATCAGCGAATAAATATTTATTGGTGTTTGTTTGACTTGTTATTGGGTATGACCCGACTTGGATCATATCACACTAGCCACATGAATTAATATGTATCTTGGGCAGATGTATTCCTTCAATCTCCCACTTGCACAAGATTCATAGAAAATTGATGTAAGTAGCAAATAACGCCTCGCAACGGTTTGCTACCCCTAATGTATATGATTAACTGCCATTCAATAACATCATCTCCTTCAAGTACCATACTTGAAATGTTTTAGGTGAATCAATCATACATCCTTTTGTTACAGATGTCATGTTAAATCCCAGAGACACAGAATTGTCATTCTCCGATGATTTAACTTTAACAGGCTTAGTCATGTAACTCTCAACGAATAAGAGGAACAAATTCCATCTTGACTACATATGTCTCTCACAATCGCCTTATATCATACCTGAACCTAGCCTTATGTACTGTTAATTTTACATAACAGCAAAGAACTAAGTCAAAATATAATACTTGGTGAATATCAAGACCCTATATGTATCTCAGGTCTAAGGATAAAATGATATTCGCCTTTACTCAATGTCTCTTATGACTAATCACTAAGATTCCATGCAGAGACAATTGAGAGCGGGTCAGTCCAATATCTATATCCCATAGATATCAATGAACTTTGGTAGCAACAACTTGTTTTATATTCATACCTTATGAATATCAACCAATCCAAGTTCATTATAGTCTTACATTCATAGTTGTTCCCACAAGTATGATCGACACGGACGTTGAGAATAACTTGCTTATTCATGGATTTAAACATGCTAAAAGAATGAAAAAATGAAAATTATAAACATATAATTAAGTTAAATAACATAAGTTCCAATATCCAAATACAAAATTTGATCAAGTCCAATCACTAGAATATCAAAGTCCTAAGGCACAAGTATGACTTTCATGTTTTGACCTATCTAGGAGCTTCGTGAGTGGATCCGTAATGTTTTGATCGGTGTGAACTTTGCGAATACATATCTTTCCCTTTTCAACTTCATCCCTATGTAGTTGAATCTCCGTTCAATGTGCCGAGTCTTTTATGAGCACGAGGTTCTTTGATTTGAGCAATCGCACCCTCGTTGTCACAAAAGATCTCTAGGGGGTCTTGAATGGTAGCAACAACCCCTAGATCAGCAATGAATTTCCTAAGCCACGCAGCTTCTTGAGCTGCCAATGAAGCGGCGATTTATTCTGATTCTGTTGTAGACAGTGCCACCACATCTTGCTTTGAGCTCTTCCAAGAGACTGCTCCTCCATTCATAATGAAGACATATCCGGACTGTGATCGAGAATCATCTTGATCAGTTTGGAAACTGCATCCGTGTAACCCTTTACAATGAGCTCCTCCTCACCAGATCCATATATTAAGAACATATCCTTAGTATTCCTAAGATATTTCAAAATACTCTTAACAGCCATCCAATGACTGTTACCAGGGTTCTGCTGATATCTACTTGTCATGCTCAGAGCACATGACACGTCCGGCCTAGTACATATCATTGCATACATGATGGATCCTATAGCAGATGCATATGGGACTCCATTCATTCTTTCTTGTTCAACCTTTGAACTAGGACATTGAGATGAGCTCAATATAGTCCCGTTTTGAATAGGTACCAAACCTTTCTTAGAATTCTCCATCTTGAACCTTTTCAAGATCTTTTCAATGTATGCACTTTGGTTTAAACCTATCAACCGCCTTGATCTATCTCTATAGATCTTTATTCCCAAAATATAGGTGGCTTCTCCAAGATCTTTAATGGAAAAGCAGCTTCCAAGCCAGTTTTTACACCTTCCAAGGTTGGAATGTCATTTCCAATAGCAGAATGTCATCGACATATAATACCAGGAAAGTAATAATGCTCCCACTAGCTTTCTTATACACACAAGCTTCATCAGCGTTATTGATGAAGCCAAATTTCTTTACTTCATCATCAAAACGGTGATTCCAACTTCTTGACGCTTGTTTCAATCCATAGATTGATTTCTTTAACTTGCATACCTTGTTAGGATGTTTTGGATCGACAAAACCTTCAGGTTGTTTCATATGGACATCTTCCTCAAGATATCCATTAAGGAAAGCGAGTTTTGACATCCATTTGCCAAATCTCATAGTCATAATATGCTGCTATGGCAAACAATATCCTAATAGACTTTAGCATTGCCACAGGCGAGAAAGTTTCATCATAATCAACCCCTTGAGTTTGAGTAACCTTTCGCTACAAGTCTAGCTTTATAAGTATCCAAGTTTCCATGCATATCGGTTTTCTTATTGAAAACCCACTTACTCCCAACTATCTTGGACTTAAGAGGTGGTGTAACCAATTCCCAACTTGGTTATACATGGATTGCATCTCGACGTTCATGGCTTCTTGCCATTTGTCAAAGTCAGGTTTTGACATTGCATCATGGTATGTGGTTGGTTCATCCAAATCTACCACATAGCATCCATCCATGAAAAATCCATATCTCTCAGGAGGAATACTAGTTCTACCAGATCTGCGAAAGTTTTGTGTATTTTGATCATCCATATGATCATTCTCAACATCCTCATGTTGATTGCTAGTTTCAACCAATTGTGTATCGTCTTGTGAATCTTGAATCTCTTCAAGTTCCACTGCTCTTCCAGTAGTTTCTTCCGAAAGAAACTTAGTTTCTAAGAACTCTGCCTTTCGAGCAATAAATACTTTCTGCTCTGATGGATCATAGAAATAGTATCCAATACAATTTCTAGGGTATCCAATGAAGATACACTTTGTGGATCGGGCTTCTAGTTTGTTTTGAGCGTATTGCTTAGGATAAGCCTCACACCCCCAAACTTTTAAATATGATAATGATGGAACCCTTCCATGCCATACTTCAAAAGGTGTCGTTTCCACTTTCTTGGTTGGGGCATATTTAAAATACGGGCTGCGGAGAGCAGTGCGAAACCCCAAAATGATAGAGGTAGTGAACTTCTAGCCATCATAGATCGAACCATATCCAATAGAGTTCGATTCCTCCTTTCAGACACATTATGTTGTGGTTGTTCCAGGTGGAGTAAGTTGTGAGACAATCCCACAACTTCTAAGATACTCTTGAAATTCACTATTCAGGTATTCACCACCTCTATCTGTACGAAGAATCTTGACCCTTTTGTTGAGTTGATTTTCAACTTCATTCTTGAAGATTTTGAACATTTCAAAAGATTCATGTTTGTGTCTTAACAAGTACACATACCCATAACGACTATAGTCATTGGTAAAAGTAATGAAGTATTTTTCACCATTCCTAGTTGTTGGTTTAAAAGGTCCACATACATCCGAATGTATAATCCCTAATAAATCCTTTGCCCTTTCATTAGTCCCATTAAAAGGGACCTTTGTCATTTTACCTTGTAAACAAGACTTGCATATATCAAATGAAACATTTTCATTAGTTTTTAAAAGACCATTCTTTTGGAGTTTTTGCATACGATTCTTGTTTATATGACCAAGGCGACAATGCCAAAGATAGGAATCATTTAAATCTAATTTGAGCCTTTTGGTGGTTGCTTGGTACGTTGAGCTATCATATGTTGTGTTATTATGAACCAATTCATAAATACCATTACAAGGTATAGCCTTAAAACAAACACATGATTTAAGAAACATGAATATCATTGTCAACGAACTTGAAATCATAATCATATTGTCTTAAACAGGAAACGGAAATAATGTTCCTAGTTAAACTAGGAGCATACAAAATTTTTTAAAATAACTTCCAAACCACTTGGAAGCTTCAAAATGTAGTCTCCTTGGGCTTCCACATGAACCTTTGCACCATTGCCCATGAAGAGACTTATTTCCCCTTTTGCATAATGTTCACTTCTTTTGAACCCCTGCAACAAATTGCAAATATGAGTTCCACATCCGGTATCGAATACCCATGTGTTAGAAGAAATAACATTTAGCTCAACATGTATGATAAACATTGTACCTGAAGTTTGCCCCGCGTCCCTCTTCGATCTCAACGCTTTGAGATAGACCGGACAATTGCGTTTCCAATGGCCTACTTCACCACACTCAAAACACGGGTCATCATGAGCAACCTTTTGCTTCTTTTCTTTCGGTTTTGGCGGTTCCATTTTTGCTTTACCCTTACCCTTCCCTTTGACGTGCCCCTTCCCTTTGGCAACATTTGCCCTAGGGTCGTGGAGGTGCCTTTTCCTATTACCACCTTCATTGATCGTAAGGACTGGTAGAACTTTCTACCCATGCCTGCCTCGGCCGGTTTGAGCATTGAATGAAGCTCACCAATGCTCTTGTCCCATTCATTCATGTTATAGTTCATAACGAAGCTATCAACCTTCTTGGATAAGGAGTTGAGGATCAAATCCGTTGCCAACTCATTGGACACACGACAGTTAAGCCTTTCAAGGCGATCAATGTGGCTCTTCATCTTGAGAACGTAAGATGATACCGACTGGGTCTCGTCCATTCGACATGCATGGAGTGCTCGAACTGTTTCGAAGCGCTCCACCCTTGATTGTTGTTGGAATATTTCCTTCAACTGGGTGATCATGTCATAGGCATTGTGGTTCTCAAAGTCCTTTTGCAAATCAGGAATCATACTCGCTAGCATGAGACATGAGACTTGCACAGAGTCTTTGGTGTACTTGACCCAATCGGCAAAGGCCTCAACGTCATTTTCATCGGGTTGATCGGGAATGGGATCGTCTAACACATATGACTTCTTTTCCTGTTTGAGAACAATTCTCAAATTTCGGTACAAATCCATGAAGTTACCATGGTTTAGACGTTCCTTTTCAAGGATGGTTCTTAGTGATAGGTTATGGACTGTCGGGATTGCATTGTTGTTGTTAGCCATCTACAATTTTACAAAATTCAATTTTAGTACTTTTAATATCAATATATTTTGATTATTAATACCCTTTCGTATCATAGACAATTAATAGTCAAAATTTAGAATCCAACGTTACATTTAAATATCGGTTAGGTGACCTTTATCCCTTTATTTAAATTAACAAGGTAGTCAACGTTTGAAAATTGTAACCTATTACAATTTCTAGTGTATGGGATCGGTTAAACATCTTATGTTGTTTGGCATGTTTATCCCATCAACAGCCTTTGTACGTCATGCTTCGGTGATCCTAATGCATGATTTCCAAATTAAGTCGTCCTACTTAGACACACGTGTGGATTTGCTAATATTAGTGGTTAGGTGACCTTTATCCCATAAATGTGGCAAACCCACCTCAAAACCATAAGTTCCCTTTAATGTGGTTAGGTTACCTTTATCCCACATTAAATTCTCAAATGATTCGAGTGTTGTATAATAGGATGGTGTTTGACTTGATTAAAAGGGATTTATGTTTCACAAAATTCTAGTTTGGAAAACAATTTTCATACCTTGCATTTGTATGCATTCAAATGCATGGTAGTTTATTTGAAAACTTATTTCAAAATTCCTTTTAATAGCCCAATTAATTATGAAAACAATTTTCATTTGGTAAAACCCATTTTATTACTTATTGATTTCTAAGGAACCAATTTTATGCGAGTTGTTGATTTCGAGTTGTTAACTATCCAATTCCATAATAAGATAAGATGAACGTAAATCAACCATACATGCATAATAAAACAACCACAAGTTCATAACCATAGCCAATGGATTTGGCAACACTTGTTGGCCAAAACAAGTGTGCCAAGGGGTCAATAATAAAGCATAAACATGACACAAGGCATTGAGATGGTGTGCTCCCACTTGATCCCGCATCCTAATGCATCAAGTGTCCATTTTGTGTTGTCACCATTTTGCTTTATTTGGGCTTTCTTTTGGGCTCCAACTTCAGCTCCTAGCTTCCTTGGGCCTTCATGCTTTGGGCTTTGGTTATTGGGCTTAAAACCAATCTTGGGCTATGAGGCCCATTTGGCCTAAAATGGCCCAAACCAAAAACCAAAGTCTTCTTGAACTCCTTTTACAAAATATATCCTAATACAATTTTTACTAGTAAAAGAGATACAACTAATCTACTTTATTATTACAAACCATCATAAATAATAAATAGATTACAAACCCAAATAAATAATCATACAAATCACAACACAAAACACATCCATATGCAAGGTATTGGCTAGGTTATGAACATCTATATACACATCCAAATATGCACATAACAATCGATTTTGGCAGCCCCTTTTCAACCCATATTCTTGGCCAACATAAACCAAGAACAAATGGGTTTGGTTCAAACAAACAAACAACCATTACCCAAATTTTAAAGATCCTAATCTGAAAAGAGGACCAATCCAGCCCACAAAACTCTTGGCCATATGGTGTTATACACCACAAAACCGTGAACAAGAGTGTCATATACATGTATGCATTCGTATAAGTGGCTCTTGATGCCATTTGATAGGGTTTAACAAGATTATCAAAGTCCTTATAAGCCAATATATATGAAAAACGCAGCGGATTAAGAGTTTAAAATCTTGTTAATATGTAGATTATCAAACCCATTTGAAAAGCTAAACCCAAACCATAGATCCATATACGAAATGCATACAATAAAGATAAACATAGGATGTTTAGAAGACAACCTTTCAAGCTTCAAGAAAACGAGTTTGGGGAGATGTTAGAGATGATCTTTGTGGCTGAATCTTCAAGCAAGAAGACCTCAAGAGATGATACCCACAAGCTCCTTCAAACACCCACTTGCTAGGTTGTGAAACACCAACTTGAAAGCCGTCTCTACAACCGTTTTTCCCAGCCAAGAACACTTGATTCAAAGCTGAAAATCAGCCTTGTTTCAGCTCCAAAAACCCGTTTTTAGAGAGAGAGTAGAGAGGATTTTGCTCTTGTGTGTGAGAGAGAAAATGTGTTAGAGATGGAAGAGTGTTCTACTGGTTCAATAGCTTGCATGTTACAAGAACAAAAGGGATTCCCAAGGCCAAGGGGGCGGCCGAAAATGGGACCCTTTTGTTTCCCTCCCATTTGAATTTATTTTGTAAAATACACTCTTGTTTTATAAAATTAAAACCAATTTTAATTTTATAAAATATAACACACTTTTGTTTTATATTACTTAACCAATTTAAATAATAAAACAACTAACATCTCATGAACAAATTATCCATATAATATTGTTCATTTACAAAAGCAATGATTTAGAAAACCCGGTTTCTAAATTGGTGCTAATATTTATTTGTGTGATCTTATCAGTGAATAAATATTTATCGGTGTTTGTTTGACTTGTTATTGGGTATGACCCGACTTGGATCATATCACACTAGCCACATGAATTTAATATGTATCTTGGGCACATGTATTCCTTCACATATATCACAGTACTTGTTAAAATAGCACTCAACAGTATTGTGATTTTTCATATCACATATTTCATAGTACTTTTGTGGAGTTTTAAACAATTGTTTGTTAACTTTTGACATTGACACTTTGTTCGATTCATTTTTATATTTTGATGTCAACAAGTTAAACTGTTGTTTTTCGTGTTTCACATTTTGATGTTGTGTCATATTGTTTTTCATGTGTTTAACATGATCTTCCTTCTCGAATTTCTTATGAACAAATCTTTTTGCTACAGCGGAAGTCTTAGAATCTAAACTTGATTTCAGATCAGAGTGATATTTGTTCATAGAATTCACCTTGTTGTTTTGAGGAGAATTCATATTTAACAAACCTGCTCACACAAATTTTATCAGTTTGAGTTTAGTTGTTTGATTTGTTGCTTTGATCAACTATTCTAAACTTTTGTTTTGTTCAGATGTTCCTTTGGTGATTTCTTTCTTCTTCTTTGATTCTTTGATTTAGAAGAACTTGGTTTATTTTGAGATTGAACATCATCACAAGAAGATTCCTTTTCTGTTTGGCTTTGTTTCAGATTGATGGTGTTTGAATCTTCTAATGTTCCTATCTATTGTTTATCCTTGTTTTGAACTTTCACTTCTCTATTACATCATGAATTTGATCATAAATATTTTGTTTTGGTTGTTTTGGTTCATATGATTTTATCTTGATTGGATGACCATTTTTTATTTTTTCTTGATCTTTTTCCACAAACACTTTAACATTTTCTTTTTCTTTTTCTGCATTCTTTTTTATGATATGGAAGGCTTTAAGTTTAGCATTATTTTCAGGAGAATGATCAATAGTATTGAAGTTCTCTGGTAGTGTGTTTGTAATAGATTCAGGCATAGGTTCATAAGTGAAACTTAACCCTGTTTTTTGTTTATCTTTCCTTTCACTGATCAGTTTTTCTACTATCATTTTTGAACTTTTTACTTTTGCCAGATTCATTTGAGTAGCAGCATGTGCTATTTATTCCTATTCAAGATTCTTGGTCATCTCTTCTAATTATTTACAAAAAATTTCTAAATCTTTTATTGTTTTGTTCCATGAAGTTTGGAGAGAGATACTATTTTGATCTGCAGTTTTATGATGAGATTTAAGTTGGTTATGCATAGATTTTTCTTGTTTTAGCTTTTCACAGATTTTGAATGAATAGTTTTTGGTGCAATGTTTTTCTCTCACTTCTCATGGGATTTCAAAAAATTTTGGAACTGTGATTTCAGTTTTTGAAGTTGAAGAGTCAACCTTTGGTTGATCAGACTGTGCCATTAGAGCTATTTCCTTTGTATCCTCCTTAGGATCAGACTTATCGCTCTAATCATAGTCATCTTCTTCTTCATCACTTTCCACTTTTGGGTCATAGTTTTCTGACCAATCTTCTCCCTGAATTTCTACAATAAGAGATAAACTTGATGTTAATTCATTTGTAAACTGATCTGCATATGCACTCCAATCATAGCCATCTTTTATGCTGACTACTAGAGCTTTCTTTGTTTCATGAGATGATTTGGTTTTATCTTTAAGATCTGGCTTAGGAAAAATTTTATAAGGTTTTTGAAAAGTCTTCTGAGCTTGTTGAAACCTTTGATTGCTTGAGCTTGATTGAGCACTTCCTCCATTGTTCCTTGGAGCTTTGCATTCTCTTGAGAAGTGTCCATAACTATTGTAGTTAAAACATCTAACTTTTGACTTGTCAAATCCAACAGTCTTGCATGCACTTGGCTTGTATTTCTTGTTGACATAAGAATGTTTTTGAGTCCTGTAGGCAATCATCACCATCTGCCAGTTCAGGTCCATCTCTTCAACATCTTCAGGATCCACGTCAAAAAAATCCTACAAAACAAAATCTAGTTGAGTTAAATGGCTACCTTGATATGCTTGAAAACTGGCCATAAACGCAGTGAATGCAGTTTTGGACTCTTCATCCTCTAATAGGATATTAATCACATCTTTAACTTTGCTAGATTTAGCAGAGTTAGTTGATGAAGAAGTCTCTGTTTGAATATTTGATGATTGGGACGGTGGTTTTAGGAGGAGATTGAGAATGAGACTGAGTTGTATAAGCAGGTGCACTCGTAAATGATGAGTCAGTGAAAAATCCTTCTCCAACAAACACATCTTCGTCTTCTTCAAAACTTTTCTCTCTTTGCCATGAATGCATTCTCTATAGTAGTTGTTGGAGGAGAAACAAACTGGTATTGAGACATTGATGCTGCTCTATCATTGTAAGGTTACTGTTTGTTTCCATGATAATGGTAAAGCATTGAGTAGTCTAAGATTTAGATCTTCAAGATTAGGCTTAATACCAGCTGTTGACATCTCAGTAGTAAGTTGGACAAATCTGTTCTTCATCTGGTTTATAGTTTCTCGAGATAAATGTTGAAACAGTTCGAGTTGCCTTTTCAACTTTTGTTTCTTGAGATTTTGAATCTCCTTTCCTCCTTCCCATATAGTTTTTAACTCTTTATACATGGTATATCCAGTTTGATATCCATCAAGCCTTGCAAGAACTTCGAGAGGTAGTCGTTTGCACATCAACGAGTATGCCCTGACATCATTTTTAACTCTTCTCAAGTCATCTCCTTGAAGACCATCTTCAGGATAGGGTTCCTGAGAGTCTTTAGTGTATACCAATCCTCTGTCAGGTCCATCAATGATTATTGGAATGAATGGTCCTTTTTCTATGGATTTCCAAAGATCAGTATCAATGGAATTTAAGTGATGTTTCAACTCAAGTGACCATTTTTTAAAATCCGCTCTGTTTTTAAGTTTTGGAACTCTATTTTCAGAATCTTCTCATTTCACCATTTTTATATTTTTGTTATTTTCTTATATTTTGAATTTTAAAAAAATTGAAAATGTTTTCAAAGAATTTTCTTCAAAAAAATTCTAAGTATCGAGGTTGAAACATCTGAACAGTATTCAAACGCCTCAACAGTTGATGCATCTAAGTTGAGAGTTGTCTAAGGGAATGCCTTAGAAAATTTTTCCAAAACCCCTAAAATTGATGCGTGTGAATAGTTGTAAAATGTCTGAACAGTTGTGATGCGTCTACACAGTGTTGATGCGCCTACACAGTTGACAAACGTCTAAACAGTTCAAATACTTCTCAACAATGATATGTCTGGACTCTCTCGAACAGTGATCAAACGTCTCAACTGAAAACCTCTACACAGTGTTGGTGCGAATAAACAGTAGTCAAACGCCTAACACTTGGACAATTTTTTAGCAAACTTCAACCCTAATGCGTCACATTCATCATGTTCATATAAATGTAACAGACTCAAATCTTCTGAAAATCTTCAAAAGTTGATGAAATTGATGGAAACTTTTCAATTAGATGAGTTTTATGCCCATAATCATTCTTCTGAAATCAATTTCTATTGATATCAACAAATTCATTTGCAATTTTCAGTTCGAAAAAGCAATGAATTTTGCGAACACAAATTCACCAAATTAACTCAAATTTGATGAATTCAACTGCTAATTGTGGTTCAAATCATATTTCTGATGATGAAACACATCTGAAATCCATAAGTTTTCATCTGAATTGTCTATCAATCATAGATTCAGTAAACTTTTTGAGTTTCAAAGTTCGATAAACTTCAAAATTACTCAATTAACAGCTACCAACAGCTCTGATACCATTTGATAGGATCAAATGAATCAATCTGTGATAATTTGTGAACACAATTCAATAAAAATCACATAAAGTAATCAAATCAAAACAAGATATCAACAAATTCAAGTTTTCATTAATATCAAGCTATGACAATTACAAGTATGAAAGCAGGTTCGAACCTCTATCTTCAAAAACTCTACTACTAACTAACAGTCTAAGCTATTTATAATGAAACACAAAGGAACTAACAATTACAAAAATAGTCCGTATATTATTACAAAATGTTAAAGGACAACTAAAGACAACATGTTAATCTTTCTTAGAGCACTAACAGATTTTGCTCGGATTATCGCCTTCCTATGGAGATCAAGGATCTTCAATGCTATATCTACTTCGTGCACAAGTTATCGATTAATTCAACAGGTGTTCTGGCTAAGCGAGATAGTCGACAAGTCTGCTGAACCACATTCTATTAGGAGTACCATATTTGGAGAAGAAATAGAGATTAGTGAGGAAGACATGCCAAGGGTGTTAGAGTTCGATAATGATAGTGATGATGATGAGACTAGTGAACATGAAAGGCCAAAGGGAAAGAAGGATGATGATAATGATGAAGAAAGAGATACAGCTACTTCTACCTCAGCTCAAGGTCAAGAGAGAAGGACAAAGAGAAATCAAGACCAAGGAGCATCATACTCTGCCCCACCTACTGAGAAGCCTGCCATTGAAGACAAAAGTAATGTTTAGATGTGTGTGTATTTGAAAACTTTTGTACTTGAATCCTGTATTAAAATTCAATAAATAATGTTTATATATCTTTATCAAATGTTTAAATGTCTTGATTAATTACTAATGATTGATGTGTTAAATGTATAAATCAAGCAGATCAAACATCTCAGCAAGATGAATATGATGTTGCTCCCCTACAGCAAATCAAGTCTCATCTCACAATGATTCTTGATTTGCAAGGGATAGTCAGAAGGTTGATGAGCTATACTACCGAAGAAAGAGAAATCATACATGACATGGCTGACGAGCAACATGCTAAGATGTTCAGGCTAAACCCAGACGCGATTGTCAAGGATGCGCCTACTTTTGATGTGACTGTTGGATCTTGTATGCCCAAGACACATAGAAGATTGATGTGGCTAGTGAGTTATGATCCAAGTCAGGTCATACCCAATAACAAGCTAAAGAAACACCAATATATGTTTATTTGTATGATGAGATCATACAAATAAATATTGACACCAATCTAGAACTTTGTTTTGTAAAAGAACAATATTATACGGATAATTTGTTCATGAGAATTTTATTTGTTTCATTATTTAAGTTGGTTAAATAATAAAAAATAAAAGTGTGTTAATGTTATAAAATTAAAATTGGTTTTAATTTTATAAACTAATAACTTATAAGAGTGCAATTTATAAAATTACAAAATGGGGGGAACCCATTTTGTAGAAGGATTTCGGCCGCCCTCTTGGTTATGTGAGAGGTCTTTTCTTTTGTCTTGGACACTTAAAGTTTTAATCACTCTTGCACTCTTCTATGAACACACCTTCTCTCTCACACACAAGACAAAGTATTCTCTCCAAACTAGGGCTGAAAATTTCGGATTGAAGCATTCAAGGGCTGAAAATTTTGGATCTTTCAAGGAGTATTGGTAGACAGTTGAGGTGTTGTGTATCCTAACTTGCAAGGTTTTTGTAAGAACTTGTGGGTATTACAACTTGAGATTCTATCTCTTGAGGGCTGGACATTCAACAACACCTTCATATTCATCTCATACATCTACAACATTTGCACAAGAAAGGTTGTTTTCTATTAACACCCTATGGTTGTTTTTGTGTTGTTTGATAGCATATTATTTCACACACACTTGATCCTTATTCTTGGGTTTTGTTTGTAGTTTAATAGGGAAAAATTTTCTGATTACAAGACATATGTTAAACTCCTTTTTCTGCTGCATTTTCATAGTTTAAATCGTTAAACTAGCTTGTTTTACATGTGACAAAAAGAGCCGGTTATGTGGAATATGTGCTTCAAAAGGACTTGAGAAGTTAGTTTTCATGGACCTTTTCAACCCATTAGGTGCTCTTTTGTTGTGGATGTATGAATCCCCTATGTTTCAAGGTTTAATCTTGCATGCTTTAGTATAAACCTTTAAAGAATTACATCAAATGGTTGATTGTGTTGTTTGGACAACCTTAAAGTTTTAGTTTATGTTGGCTGAAACTATATGGATGAAATAAGGGATTCATTGTTGTTCTTGGATGTTGAATGTTTTTCATATTATGGTGCATAACATTGCCTTGGCCTTAAGTGTTTGGTTTTGGTTGATTATGTTTTGTCATGTTGGTTTGTTTCTTGAAAGGGTTGTAATTTGTGTTTTGTATCTTGGGTTGTAATTTATGTATTCATTTGGTTGTGTAATAAATAGATTAGGTGCATTTCTTTTATTAGAAAAATTGTATTAGGATAATATTTTTGTAATAGAAGATGCACAAATTGAAGACTCAAAGAAGGACACAAAAGACATGGACACTTCACGCTTTTGAATGTGGTTTTAAGTAGGAGTTCATGGACACATTTTGATGTGTCATCTTCACCCTTAGGAAAGACCTTATGACAACACTTGTGATGGCAAACAAGTGTAGTAAACTTATTGTCTATGGTTATGTACTTATGTTTGTATGTTTATGCTTGTTTGGATGTTTGTTGTTTGATTGTTTGGTTGATATTTGGATATGCATTACAAACTCATTAACAAGCTGAAAATTTTATGGTTCTTTATCATTAAATGGTTAATAAAGACTTATTAAAAGGATTAATGGTTTTAATGAAAGGGTTTTTATTAAAAGTGAACCATAGGGTACCTTGTATTTCAAAGCATGCAAATAAAAGGTACATAGAGTTTTCTAAACTAAGATTATGAAAACTATAAATTTCTTTTATAAACAAGTTTTACACCATCCTTTGGCACAACACTTGAGTCATTTGGAAACTCTTAATGGGATAAAGGTCACCTAACCATTTTTAGGGAACTTGTGACTTGAGGTGGAGATACCATATTTGTGGGATAAAGGTCACCTAACCACTTATGTTGGAAAACTCACATGTTTATGCAAGTAGGGTAACTTGATTTGCAAACCATGTTAAATGGATCACCAACAATATGGTTTAAAAAGGTGTTGATGGGATAAACATGCCGACTATACATATGATATTTTAAAGTCGATCCATAACATAGAAGTTGCAAAGGGTTGCAATTGTCAAAACGTTGACTACCTTGTTAATTCTAATAATGGGATAAAGGTCACCTAACCACTAAATAAATGTAATGTTGGATTCTAGATTTAAAGTTGTGTAAGACACTTAAAAGGGGTTTTAATTATTAAAATATGAACATAATCGAAATTACTAAAATTGAACAATAATGTTAACAATGAAATCCCGACCGCTCACTCACTATCACTAAGGACCATTCTCCAAAAGGAGGGTCTAAACCATAATAACTTTATTGATTGGTTTCGAAACATGAGAACTGTTCTCAAGCAAGAGAAATGACCATACATATTAGATGATCCGATTCCCGATCAACCTAGTGAGGATGATGAGGAGGCCTACAATAATTGAGTAAAATACACTGAGGAATCGGTCCAAGTGTCTTGCCTTATGTTGCCAAGTATGACTCCAGATCTCCAAAAGGAGTATCAACATCATGGAGCATACGACATGATAACCCAGTTGAAGGAAACGTTCCAACAACAAGCACGGGTTGAGCGCTTAGAAACAGTTCGAGCACTCCATGCGTGTCGTATGGACGACACCCAATCTGTTTCATCTTGTGTACTTAAGATGAAAAGTCAAATCGACTGCCTCGAAAGGCTGAATTGTCCCGTCTCGAAAGAGTTGGCTACTGATTTGATCCTCAACTCTTTGTCAAAAAGGTTTGACAACTTTGTCATGAACTATAACATGAACATGTGGGACAAGAACATAAGTGAGCTTCACTCTATGCTCAAAACTATTGAGGCGGACATGGGTAAAAGGGTTTTACCCATTCTCACCATTAATGAATGTGGGAACAAGAAGAGGCCTCACCCCGCACCCAAGGCAAATGTTGCCAAGGTAAAGGGCACGTTAGGGGAAAGGGAAAGGGAGTAGTAAGAGCGCCACCACCAAAATCAGAGGAGAAGAAGCAAAAGGTTGCTTGAAATGACCCATGCTTTAAGTGTGGGGAGATTGGACATTGGGCAAGAAATTGCCCAGTCCATCTCAAAGAGTTGCAAACAAAGAGGGATGCCGGGCAAACCTCAAGTACAATTTTCATGATCCATATTGATGTAAATTAATATCCTCTAACACATGGGTATTGGATACCAGATGTGGAACTCTACTTGCAACTTATTGCAGGGGTTCAAAAGAAGTAAGGACTTCAAGAAAGCGGATGTAAGCCTCTACATGGGGAATGGGGCAAAGGCTCAAGTTGAAGGCCGAGGGGACTACATATTGAATCTTCCAAATGGTTTGGAAGCAATTTTGAACAATATTTTGTATGCTCCTAGTTTGACTAGAAACATTATTATGTTGCCCAATTAAGACAATATGGTTATGTTTTGTCATTTATTGAGAATGAAATTCATGTTTCTTTAAATGGGACATTTTATTTTAAAGCTATTCCTGTTAATGGTATTTATGAATTGGTTTGTGAAAACACATTATATGATAGCTCAATGTACCAAACCACCACTAAGAAACTCAAATTGGATTTGAGTGATACCTATCTTTGGCATTGCTGTCTTGGTCATATAAACAAGAAGCGCATACAAACACTTCAAAAGAATGGTCTTTTAAAAGCAAATGAATATGATTCATTTGATGTATGTGAATCTTGTTTACAAGGTAAAATGACTAAGCCACCTTTTAGTGGCAAGTCCGAAAGGGCAAAAGATTTATTGGGCATCTTACATTCGGATGTATGTGGTCCTTTTAAGCAAATGACTAGGTACCATGAAAGATACTTCATTACCTTTACCGATGACTATAGTCAATATGGTTATGTGTACTTGTTAAGACACAAAAATGAAGCTTTTGAAATGTTCAAAATCTTTCAAAATGAAGTGGAAAATCAAATCAACAAGAAACTAAAAATTCTCCGCACCGATAGAGGAGGTGAATACCTTAGTGATGCTTTTAGAGATCATCTTAGAAGTTGTGGTATTGTCTCACAACTATCTCCTCCTGGAACGCCACAACATAATGGCGTGTCCGAGAGGAGAAATCGAACTCTATTAGATATGGTTCGATCTATGAGGGCTAGAAGCTCACTGCCTCTATCATTTTAGGGTTTCGCTTTGCTCCCTACAGCCTGTATTTTGAATATGGCCCCACCCAAGAAAGTGGAAATGACACCTTTTGAAATATGGCATGGAAGGGTTCCATCACTGTCATATTTAAAGGTATGGGTTTGTGAGGCTTATGTTAAGACTCACACCTCAAACAAGCTAGAAAGTCGTTCCACTAAGTGTATCTTCATTAGATATCCGAGTATGGGATATTATTTCTATGATCCATTGGAACAAAAGGAGATTGTTGCCAAGAAGGCTGAGTTCTTAGAAGCTAAGTTCCTTACGGAAGGAACTAGCAGTAGAACTGTGGATCTTGAGGAGGATCAAGAACCACAAACCGATACATGTTTGGTTGAGACTAGCACTCATCATGAGAATGTTGAGAATGATCAAGTGGTTGATCATATACACAAAACGTTTGCAGATTTGGTAGATTTAGTAATCCACCCGAAAGATATGGATTTTTTGTAGATGGATGCTATGTGGTAGATTCCGATGAACCAACCACCTAGCATGATGCAATGTCCAATTTCAATGTCCAATTTGGATTGTGACAAATGGCTTGAAGCCATGAACGTAGAGATGCAATCCATGTATGACAACCGTGGGACTTGGTTGAACCAGCTCTTAACTACAAGATAGTTGGAAGTAAGTGGGTTTTCAAGAAGAAAACCGATATGCATGGAAACTTAGATACTTATAAAGCTAGACTTGTAGCAAAAGGTTTCACTCAAACTCAAGGATTTGATTATGATGAGACCTTCTCACCAGTTGCAATGCTAAAGTCTATTAGGATATTATTTGCCATAGCTGCTCATTATGATTATGAGATTTGGCAAATGGATGACAAAACCGTTTTTCTAAATAGATATCTTGAGGAAGATGTCTATATGGTTCAGCCTCAAGGTTTTGTCAACTCAAAACATCCTAACAAAGTATGCAAGTTAAGGAAATCAATCTATGGATTGAAGCAAGCATCAAGAAGTTGGAATCACCATTTTGATGAAGAGATAAACAAATTTGGGTTCATCAAAAACACTGATGAAGCATGTGTATATAAGAAGGCTAGTGGGAGCATCACCATTTTCTTAGTATTGTATATCGATGACATGTAACTATTTGGAAATGACATTCCAACCATGGAATGTGTAAAAGCATAGCTTTGAAGTTGTTTCTCTATTAAGGATCTTGGTGAAGCAACCAATATTTTAAGAATAAAGATCTATAGGGATAGATCAAGGCGGTTGACAGGTTTGAATCAAAATGCGTACATTGATAAGATCTTGAAAAGGTTCAAGATGGAAAACTCTAAGAAAGGTACCGTACCTATTCAAAGAGGAACGATATTGAGTAAGACTCAATGTCCAAGCTCAAAGGATGAGCAAGACAAAATGAAGGGTATCTTGTATGCGTCTGCTATAGGATCCATCATGTAAGCAATGATATGCACTAGACCGGACGTGTCATGCGCTTTGAGCATGACAAGCCGATACCAACAAAATCCCGGAAGTAGTCATTGGATGGCTGTTAAGAACATACTTAAGTACCTAAGGAGGACTAAAGATATGTTCCTAATCTATGGGTCTCGTGAGGAAGAACTCGTAGTAAAGGGTTACATGGATGCAAGTTTCCAAACTGATCGGGATGATTCACGATCACAGTAGGGGTACATTTTCATCTTGAATGGAGGAGCAATCTCTTGGAAGAGCTCTAAGCAAGATATGGTGGCATTATCAACTACTGAGTCAGAATACATTGCCGCTTGATTAGCAGCTCAGGAAGCTGCATGGTTAAAGAAGTTCATTGCCGATCTAGGGGTGGTCCCATTCAGGACCCCCTAGAAATTCTTTGTGATAATGAGGGTGCGATTGCTCAAATCAAGGAACCCTGTGCACATGAGAAGACTAGGCACATTGAATGAAGATTCAACTACATAGGGGATGAAGTCATGCTTATGCCATGGGGCTTCAATATTCTAGTGACCGGATATGATCTTTAATTTCTATAATGAGATATTGTAACCCTTTATTACTTGAATGAATTATTCCGTTATAATGATTCAACTAATATTCCTATTTGCATGTTTAAAATCCATGAGTAAATTATTTACTCAGAATGTCCGTAGTTGTTCATCCGTGTGGGAACAAGTATGAAAGTAATGCTATTATGTGTTGGGTTTGTTGGACCATATCAAAATATTTTAATCATTTTAAACTATGAAAACACAATGGATTAATACCTTAATATGTTCTTGTAATCTGAATAATAAGGCTAATAACATATCATCAACAAACCCAAGAACATAGGATCATTTATATGTGTTTGAACTAGCTATCAACAAGAAATAACAACCCAAAACAAACCATACATACTACCTTTAGTAAAGTTGTAGAAAAACGAATATTGATGAAGAAGGTGAGGTTCTTGAATGACCAAAACACCAAGGAGAGGTGTCCTCAAGCATCCATACCCACAAGCATCATGCAAAGACCACTCTTGCTAGGATTTGTGCACCAAAATCGGATCAAGAAGGCTGCTGGACCCTTGTTCCATCCGTGAACAATCAAGAAGTCTGCTGGAGCCTTTTTCAGCCTTGAACTCTTTCTTCCAAAAGAAGAGTTGATGTTCTTGTGACCCTTTTGCATATGAGAGAGAGAGCTGGATGGAGTGTGTGTGTGTGTTCAAGGAGTTTCAAAGTTTCAAGACCACACTTAAAAACAAAAGGAGACTCCTTTCTAAGGGCGGCCGAATTACAATTTAGTTTTGGGTTTTCCCCCCAAAACTCCCTTTTACTTTGTTAAACTAATAACTAGAATAAGTTATGTAATTACCCTTTTAATTATATAACTTATACACACACTCCTATTATTTGATGTTATTTAACCAATTGAAACAACATTACAAATAATATCCATGAACAAAGTACCCATATAGGTTGTTCAATCTCATATGCAACTTATATAGAAAACCCATTTTCTAAATTGGTGAATTTATTTAATTGCATGGTCATATCATCAATAAATATTAATTGGTGTTTGCTAAGCTTGTTACTGGGTATGACCCGACTTGGATCATAACGTACTAACCACATCACTGTTCTATGTGTCTTGGGCATAAAGAATCCAACATTATGAACTTGGATTGGTAGATATTCATATGGATGAATATATAGTGCAAAAGGTTGCTGCCAAAGATCATAGGTATTTATGGGATGCAAATATTGGATTGACCTGCATCTCAAACATTACTACATGGAATCTTCCTCGTTGATCAAAAGTAATTTTGAGTAAAGGCCATCATTTGGCATCCTTTGACCTGAGATACATATTAGGTCTTGATATTTACCGAATATTATACTTTGACTTAGCTCTTCGCTGTTCTGAAACATTGCAGTACATAAGTTTGAGTTGAGGTATGATATAGGGTAATTGTGACAGACGTATGTTGTCAAGATTGGATTTGTCCCTCTTATTCGTTGAGAGTAAGTTGTCTAAGGCCTTATAAAGTTAAATCAATGGAGAATGATCACTTTGTGTCTCTAGGATTTAACATGACATATGTGACCAAAGGATAGATGATTGATTCACCTAAATCATTTCAAGTATGGTACTTGAAGGAGATGATGTTATTGAATGGCATTAGTCATACGTATTAAGGGTAGTAAACCATTGTTAGACGGTATTTACTGCTTGCATCAATCTTTTATGAATCTTGTGCAAGTGGGAGATTGTTGGATCTTGTATGCCCAAGACACATACAAGATTGATGTGGTTAGTATGTTATGATCCAAGTGGGGTCATACCCAATAACAAGCTAAACAAACAACAATATATGTTTATTTGTATGATGAGATCATACAATAAATATTGACACCAATCTTGAAAATTGGTTTTCTAGAACTTTGTTTTGTAAAAAAACAATATTATACGGATAATTTGTTCATGAGAATTTTATTTGTTTCATTATTTAAGTTGGTAAAATAATAAAAAATAAAAGTGTGTTAATGTTATAAAATTAAAATATCTTTAATTTAATAAACTAATAACTTAAAAGAGTGCAATTATATTAAATTACAAAATGGGGGGAAACCCATTTTGTAAGAGGATTTCAGCCGCCCTCTTGGGTGTGTGAGAGGTCTTTTCTTTTGTCTTGTACACTTCAAGTTTTAATCACTCTTGCACTCTTCTATGAACACACCTTCTCTCTCACACAAAAGAGAAAGTATTCTCTCCAAACTAGGGCTGAAAATTTCAGATTGAAGCATTCAAGGGCTGAAAATTTCGGATCTTTCAAGGAGTATTGGTAGAGAGTTGAGGTGTAGTGCATCCTAACTTGCAAGGTGTTTGTAAGAACTTGTGTGTATCACCACTTGAGGTTCTCTCTCTTGAGGGCTGGACATTCAACAACACCTTCATATTCATCTCATACATCTACAACATTTGCACAAGAAATGTTGTTTTCTATTAACACCCTATGGTTGTTTTTGTGTTGTTTGATAGCTATTATTTCACATACATTTGATCCTTATTCTTGGGGTTTGTTTGTAGTTTAATATGGCAAAATTTTCAGATTATAAACCATATGTTAAGCTCCTTTTTCCGCTGCGTTTTCATAGTTTATATGGTTAAACTAGCTTGTTTTACATGTGACAAAACCCAATAGTGACAAGTGACGATGACTCAACGATGTTGATGAAATAGAGATTGAGGATGTCACCGCTAAGCACTATTCAGAGTACGCTGACTGAGACGGCAATGTGGTCCTCAACATGGGTGTTACTCTTGGTAGTGCTACATTTGACAAGCTGGATGTGATGGAGAAGAGACTGAGAAGGGTAAGAGTCAAGCCCAAGCCTCAAATGTTGATGTTCACATCAAGAAGGCTGAATGGGTGGCTAGTTTTGCTGATATCCCAGACCTACGCACTACACAAAAGCCAAATGCCTACACCAAGCTATACAAAGTCAATAAACACCTAAAGGTGTCAGGCAAGATCATTGCATGGGCGTATTTTAAGGATCTGAATGTGTATGAAGTTAAGAGAGAGAAGGGCATAGGGTACTTAGATTCCCACATGATCTGAAGACACTCCCTAGCTTTAAGCTGAACCAGCTGGCACGTCTAAAGTTGTTATATGCTGATCCGAGGAAAATGTCAGGCTGGTTTGAGGCTACACTAAGGAAAGAGTACCATACCAGGTGGGTAAACTTCGGACCTGAACAACCAAAGAGGTACATCAAAAGGTCTGAAGTGGATCCCATTTCTGGAAAGCCTAAGGTAGTGCTGAAGTGGAGTCTTCCGCGTACAATGTCCAAAATCCCTCTAAGGGAAATGCCACAGGACTTCACTCCACACTTCAAGTAGTGGCATTATGATTGGAGAGTAGGTGAAACAGTCATAGTCTTACAAAGAGAGAGCAAAATGGAAACTATCCTGGTGTTCGACCCTATATGGTCCAACTTGTTTGCAAACAATGTCTATACCTTATACAAATGGCCACTATTCTATGACTTACAAGATATAGTAGAAGTCCACCAGTTGCAAAACGTGATAAGACTCTATTTTGCATTCGAGATACATGCCAGAGTTACAAGAGAGGAAAAGTACAAGAATTTGAAGAGCTAATGAAAAATGTTAGATTGATCTGAAGTGTGTTCTCCATCATTGGATCGCCAATCAAATAGGATTCCATATTATTTGATCCGTTATACGCGCAGAATCAGTTTGCACTTCATCATACATGGTCCTCCTAACAACCTCATCGTACCATTCATCTGGTAAATCATACTCTATTACATCAAGGGCTTCTATTTGTGTGGAACTTCTTGTTCTACAATTAATGTGTCTTCAACAATATTTTTAGCTTTTGCCTTACGTATTGATTAAGTTTCCATTTCATTCATCTTTCTTTTACCTTTCTCAGCTTCTATATATTTCTTAACTTCTATGGCTTAAGATTCTTATGAAGTTTCTTTCTCAACTACTATTACCTTAGTTTCCTTTTTTGATTCCTTTAGACTTTCTTTTAATTTTTCTATCTCTTCGAACATTCTTTTCACCTTTTCTTCAAGTTCATTCATTATGATGTTTTTCTTTTCATCATTTGCTTTTACCAAAGTATTTTCTTGTTTCACTCTCTCAATTTCTTTATTTTGATCTGCAATCTGAGACTTTATCTCATCAATTTCATCTAAGACATCATCAGTTTCTGTTTGAACCAAACATCAGTTGTTTGTTTCATTTCTCTCTTTCTCTTTCACAATCATAACTTCAACACTTGGATATTGCACAACAGAAATTACATTCCTATGATAGGCTCAGACCAATAGCATAAAAAACAATGCTTGGTTGAAATAAACTTCTTAACATTCTCATTTTCTACAAAATCATCATTTCATTCATCATCCACTTCAGTATCAATATCAGCATCTACATTCCTTTCCTCATCATCACTATGTTCACAAAAAGTTTGCTCACTATCCATCTCATGCATAGATTCTTCATTATTCCCTTCTACCTCACCACCTTGATCACCGCCTTGATTATCATTTTCATCATTGTCATCATCATCATCATTGGTAGAACTATCATCATTATGATCCTCTTCATTATTATCATCATCTTCTTAAGATTCTTCAACAACCACTTCTTCTAGTACATCTGCTATAAGCTCATTAGGATTTACAGGCTCATGCTTAGTCAAATGAAAATGTTGTTGATGAATATCAACCTCATTATTGGCAACATTCCTCAAGTAATCAAATAGAGGCACATTTTGAGCTCCAGGTATGATAGCCAATTTCTATAAACAATCTCAGACATATTTTCAAGTTCAAGTCTTTCACTTTCTATACCGTTCACATACATATCTAGATGTTCTTCACTTATAATTAATTGAAGAAATCTTGGATACATGAGATACTTTTTCCTTTTCCATTTTTCTAAATTGAAAATGAATCCATTCATGATCCATTTTAGCAGTTGAATCTTGTATTAGTGGCTAAAGCAATGATAGGAGAAGTAATGTCCACTGGAATGAATTCCATCTTGCACTTCTCTGGACATGCAATGTCGGAATATGTGGCATGGTAACATCCAATGATTGGACCCTCCCATGAAGAATTGTTTCTTAGGGAAGTTATCTGGACAACCATCAACATGAACATCTCTCAAGATTAAATGTGTATTATGACCTCTATAATTCTTTCAGTAACAAAAAAAACCTCTCAATACTTGGTGTCCTTTATCATCTCTTTCTACCTCAGCTATTCTCTCGAACTTTTTATCAGTCTAGCATTAATAGTTGGTGGTGCACACATGGAAAATATATACTTAGTCCTCATAATGAATCTAATCATCTCTTCATAACCAGTTGCTTCTCTAACATCGTCATCTAGAAAAGCAGCAACATTGTGCTTTGGCTCAAACTTTAATTCAAACATCTGTCAATCACAAAAAAACAATTATTATTAAGAAGGCATTGAATTAATATAACACACAAGATATTTTGTCAATTTTATACACAAACACTTTTGAAAAATATTTAAGGTGTTTTAAACACTTAACTTCTCAAAAGTTTTGAATAAAAATCAGTCAATCTTATGAGATTATTAGCAAACATGTAACAAGTTATAAATCCTTCATTAGTTTTATATTTTAAAATTTGATCATTTTTGTTTTAAAAAATATTCTAAGTGTTTAATATATTATAAATCCTTGATGATTTTTAAAGATTAGCTGAGTTTTAATGATTAACAAGCACACTTTATTTGAAAATTTGATTTGTCAATTCAGTTCTATACAATTTTTTTTTTATTATTTTACTCTCATGAACACATGAATCATCCAACAATTTTTTGATAATATTCGGAATTGATGATATTAAACAGGTCGCAATCTAGTATCATTAACAATTTTAGATTACATTTTTAACATACAATCACATTTGAACATCAATTTCAGATTTATTCAAGTGTTAGGGTTCGAACGCCCAAATAGGGTTCAAACGCCCGAATGATTGTGATGATTAAGAACACTCATTTAATGAAATAAGGTCAATAAGTTGTTTATAATCACTAAATTTACCTTCGAATGACAACTATCTCATAAAATCAGAGTAAACAATGAGTAATATGTGTGTCAAGTTCGTCAGAGTAAGAACAGAGAGAATAAGAGAGTGAAAATTTCGAATGAAATGAAATCTGATCAAGTGTAGAATTTATACAACTGTGAAAAACTCTTAAACGCATTGCAACTATATAGGCGTATGAACATTGTTGAGACACATGAGGTTTAGGCGCATGAGCACTATACAAGTGTATTACCCCTGTTCAGGCGTATGAGACCTAGACGTATGAGTTACATGTAAGGCCCCGTACCCGGGCACCTCACAGTTGGTCTTTCATTGCACATAAAACATTATGAAACGTACATTTATTTTGCAGCATAATTTAAAACATTCATTAATAACTAAAAACATGTCATTTCATTCATTTACAACATCTGTTTTCATCTGCAAATATGAAGACATGTCAAAATATGGATGACGGCCTCAAAATGCTCCTAGTAGCTTATGCATCCATGCCTGCAACTCCTCAGCATCAACATATACCTACCAACTATCATGCATACAAAAGTCAGCGACGCTGAGTGAGTTCTAGTTTTATAATAAAACATACTTTTCTTTGTTAAAACCGTTCTTTACTTTATTTCAAAACATACTGTACATTACAATCGTTCGTGATCATACATCATACGTACACATAGATAATATCATTATTATCTTTGTCATTATGTTCATTAACTTGGTTCATTCAATGTATTACATTATTATTCACTTCTCTTTCTAGATCCGGTTAGACTTTACCCTTTTCGTGGCACTCAGCCACCATTACTGAGGTCGAATGACAAGGATCCTATTCAGTGCGTTATTACGATAATTCATTTATGTTCATTCATCTCTTTGCTCATTACTCTTTATTACTCGAATCTTGTCTTGTGCAATATCCCCGACTCATGCTTGAAACTTAATTCTATGCCGGGGCCTACTCACAAACCCTCAACTCATGTCCGAAGACTGACACAACACCGGGATACGCGACAAAGATCCCATATGAGTCAATCACAGGGATTGAACTCTATCCGAGTCTGTTGCAACACAAAGTTTCTCACCGTATTGTCTCGTCTCATTCAATATCCCCGACTCATGTTCGAAGACTGACACAGTACCGGGATACGCGACATGGATCTCATCATCCGTCACTTTCGTCATATGCAATACTCCGACTCATGTCCGACGACTGATACTGTGTCGGGGCCTGCTCACAAACCCCCAAATCATGTCCGAAGACTAACACAGTACTGGAGTATGCGATCTGCATCCTATCTCATGCAATACCCCCGACTCATATCCGAAGACTGATACTGTGCCTGGGCCTGATAAACAAATCCCCGACTCATATCCGAAGACTGATACTGTGCCTAGGCCTGATAAACAAATCCCCAACTCATGTCCGAAGACTGGCACAGTACCGGGATACGCAACAAGGACCTCTTTCGATTCTGTTGCGACACAAAGTTGCTCACCTCATATGTGTGCTTGCAAGCCTTTCTATACTTTCTCTTTTATTCACATATTCATGCATGCATTCATTCATTACGTTCCTCTTTTCATTATTATCCACTTTACGTTACATAATTCTTTCATTACATTCATTAACATTCAACGCAAAGGCAAGGTAAGACATACATACAAAATAAGGAACATACATAAACATACACCATCACCATACAGGCAACATCATGCATGCACAACACACATCAAACATAAGCCATTACATCATAACCAGGCCTATCTCCCCATTTACCCCTTAATAACCACTTAGAAAACCTCAAGTCCAAATTGGGCACATGGACCTTCCAAGCGCATGTGCATCAAAATTCTAAGTGTAAAATAGTCTAGGTGCATGGGCACTATTTGGGCGCTTCTGCCCTGTTCAGGCGCATGACCACTATGCAGGCGCATGGCATTATTTAGGCACATTAATACTTAGCCGTTTCAATCACTTTAGGCGCATGACACTATTTAGGCGCATGGCACTATTTAGGCGCATGGCCAACACTTGGGCGCATGGCTAAGACTTAGGCGCATGGGCCACTGTTTAGGCGCATGGACCCCCTCTGGGCACATGGCCAACACTTAGACACATGGGCCAACATGCTGGATGCACGGGCCACTATTTAGGTGCATGACCCACTCTTGGGCGCATGAGCCACCTCTAGGCACATGGACCACTGTTTATGTTCATCAGAACATTCTGAAATTTTTTCTATGTTATCAACATCACCCGATTATCATTCTAATCATACCCAAATACAGATCTAACATACTAACGCCATCTAAGCATGCTATTCATCATCATTAACCCATAATCATCACTATAACATACATACATACATACATCATTTCAAACATAAAGCTGTAAACCCATGATTTCTTTCAAAATATTTACTTAGTTTGCATAATAGCCCCAAATCAGTTGAAAATCAGTAAAAGAGGGGGTTCTAGAAACTCACCTTGAGCGGCCATTGAACAACATACTTCAAGTTCAAGACCCACCTTTGATTCAGCTCTTGTATCCCGAAAACAAACACTAAACCACCAAAGCTTCGGTCAAGGACTCGAAACCCAGCTGAAACCGAGCTCATATAAGAGAAGACTTACCTTTGAAGCTGCTTCTTCCACTTTCTCTCTCTAGAACTGGGGCCCTCTCTCTCTTCTTTCTTCCTTTGAGAGCAAAAGCAGCTTTCTGCTTTTAATATGGGTGACCATGCCCCTTTAAACCATAAAATAATAAGGTTTTGTACTTTGTATGCTCTATCCCCCTCCACTTGTGCTCATTATCTATTCTTTCTATTTACTTTTCTTTTCCTTTTGTTTAAATAGAAATTCGAGGTGTTACAATACAATTGGTCAATTTTTGTTTAAGTACATAGGTGCATTTGCACTATATAGGCGCATGAGCACTGATTAGGCACATGACCTAGTATGAAACGCCTAAGACTTGTTTTAATATCAATATGAAACATCTAGTATTGTTTAGGCGCATGAGCTAGTACAAAACGCCCAACACTTAACCAAGATTTTCAGACTCATGACCATTGTTTAGGCGCATGAGTTTGACTCAAAACGTCCAACACTTATCATTAAACTGAAAATTCATCATGTGTCTAAACCTAGACTTATGGTCAATGTTTAGGCGCATGAGACGTTCATATGTCTAACACTTGAAAACTTTTTTCACACAAATTTCATTCCAACCCTAATTTTGACCAATTTCACTATTCTTGATAATAATTTCAAACTTTGGTCAAACTTAGAATAATGACAAAGACTTTGACTATTTAACCAAAACTTTGACTTTTTGACTAAATTTTGACCTTTTGACCTTTTTATTTTTAGTTAATTTTCCGTCATTTTAGTTTAAAAAATTTAATAAAAATACAATCACTCTCAATTATTTGCATGAAGCTTTTCCACATTTTAAAATAATTTGAAAATTATTGTTTTTAGGTTCGTTTTTATTCATATCAAACACATACTTGCTTGAATATTTTGGCTTCATCCTTTTTCATCCAAACATTTATTTTGATATTCTCTTTTTGATCTTTACTCCCCCTAAACTTTTATGTTTGAGGAATGAATAGATTATGATGAAGTGTTTGCTCCAGTTGCAAGACCAGAAGCAATTTGTGTCTTTCAGGCATATGCTTCTTATATGAATTTCAATGTGTATGAAATGGACACTAAAGGTGCATTTTTTTATGGACAATCACTCATGATGTGTATGTTTAGCAACCTCAAGGGTTTGAAGATGTTGAATTTCCTCGTCGTGTGTACAAGCTCAACAAAGTTCTATATGGTCTACGTCAAGCCCCAAGAATCTAGTATGTTACATTGTCCAGCATTTGATTCAAGATGGATATACACGAGGGAAGATTGATCCTATTTTATTCATATAAGGATGCAGCTGATCTCCTTTGTGTGAAAGTGTATCTGCATGGTATCATTTTTGGATCAACCACTCAAAAACTATGCTCAGAATTTGATGAAATTATGAAATCACAATTCTAGTTGAGTTCTATATGAGAAATCAATTTCTTTCTTGGATTGTAAGTAACGCAATCTGCAAATGGCATCTTCATCAATCAAGAGAAGTTTGTCAATCCATCAAAACTCCAACCAACATAAAAACCAAGATTGATCCTGATCTAAAAGGAGAATCTACAGACAAAGCATTATATAGATCTATGATTGGATCCTTGATGTATTTAACTGTATCTAGACTTGACATAATGTATGTTGTTTGTGTGTGTGTCATGTATCAATAAGACCCGAAGGAATCTCACCTTATCACCGTCAAACACATATTCAGATGTTTCAAAGGAAAACTAGCTCTAGGGTTATGGTATCCTTATGAAGGAATCTTCGAGTTGCATGGATATACTAATAGTGATTATGGGGATGTAGTCAAGCTAAAAAGTCTACCACGGGTGATTGTCACTTTTTAGGTCCTCGATTAGTCTCATGGCAGTGTAAGAAACATATAAATGTCTCAATCTCAACTGAAGTAGTTGAGTACATTGCCGCATCAACAGGACGTTCTTAAATCCTTTGGTTGCAAAATCAGTTACTGGATTACGAGTTCAATTTTCTTAAGGCTCTTATTTACATTGATAGCACTGCTGCTATGTTTATTACAACTAATCTTGTCGAACATTCTAAAACAAAACATATCGAAATTCAGTATCACATTCTCAGAGACAACTTTGAAAAAAGGTCAAATCATTTTGATTTAGATATCAACTGAAAAAGAGTTGGATGATATGTTTACTAGGAAGGTTTGAGTATCTAGTTGAGTCAGTTGGTCTTATTATATCAGTTTTAATAAGTTGCATACTTCACTCACTCATAAAGTCTGACATGATCAGATTTCCAGTCAAGATCATGTAACTATAGTAAAAAGTAAATTCTTGTGATTACACTAAATCATTTATGCATTTGTCTGTGCTCATCTTAGTTCTAATGAGTAGTATTGACTTATCAGATTGATTGCTTGTAAAGTCATAATCTCACACCTGGTGATAATATGAATAACTATGAGATTTGTCTACCGCAACTGTTCACTTCTTTGTTATGAGTCATCATAGACCTGAGGTGACGAGGTATCCTTTGTTGTCAGTCATTACAGACCTGGATTTTCTCATCTCATGCATAAGATGCCAATGTGCACAATCCTGTCAAAAGTCCAAAATGGATGCCCTATGATTCTTATGAATCATATCTATCTATTTCTTCATGAAACAGATTCGGGGAATACCTAATGGCTTGTCCATGGTGGTTTTCTCGGAGATTATCAACCGGTTTGACCATGATAATTCTCACATTGACCTAAATATGAGATCTGGTTATACATATATGACAGGTTTTAAGTTGAGTAAAAGTGCTTGCTTGTATACCTTGACGTGGGTCGGACTCTCTAAGTCTAAGTGTGGATTACATAATGTTATATCTAATGTAACCTTAATAACTCCAAGAATTGAAAAAGTAACTGTACTGATTCTTTTGCCAAAGCACTCATTGTCTGCCCATAGATCTCGTGTCTCCTTTACTGTGGTAACACTGACCTAGAACACACTTGATCAGGATTTAATCATTGTCTATGACTATACACAATTTCTTTATTTCAATATGCTGATTATTAACAGAGATGATCGCACTACAGGCATGTGATTCAGTGTGTAGAATTCTATTATGCTTTATTTTGATTTTTGCATGATTTTATGTGTGCATGCATGTTAATAATGACTAGTTTTTCTTAAACTTTCAACTTTTACGAACTTCTAAGTTTTTATAGTGTAACCCTAAGCGACTAATCGAGCTTTGTTTGGAATAATTATTCCCCTGTCATCTGAGTTGTTCCTCAATCAGCATTTTGTGCTAATGGCACTCTCTTCTTCAGGTAATCCACCAATGTCCACATTTCTTGTTTTAAGAATTGTAGTGATTCCTCTTGCATTGCATCAATCGAACTATTGTCCTCAATGCTTCAGTAATGTTTTTAAGGACAATTTGAGAAAGAAAACCTGAGTACAACTAAGATTTGCTCATTCTGAGTGACTTCTCATTGTTCTAACATTCAAAGGACCAATAATCTCAGAGATGGGATGTTTCCTGTGAATTTGAGTTATTGGAATCTCATCTTGTTGAACATATACATCTATATTGGTTTGATTTAGGTCGGAGAGCTGGTGCAACAGAGTTGAAGAATGTGGAATGAATTCGGAACTTTAGTTGGTGAATTGATAAAGTAATCAAGCTTGTCATTAACATCTTTATCTCTAGATACTTATGAAGTTCCAAACACAGGATGGTGAATTTCATGTCCATCGTTAGGAATAGGTTGAGAAAAATAAGAATTTTTAGGAACTTGTTGATGCTTAGGATTTTGTTGATCATGATTCTCTGTAGTGAATAGAGGATCTCTCACAAATAAGAAAAACGGATAGTCTAGGCTTGTATCATCCATATCATCAGAATCAAAATCTTCACTAAAGATTCCAAGATCTTCTGCTTGTTTCCTGTTGATACAAGAAAATTCAAATAGATTAGAATCAAATGAGTTTGTTAGTGAGTGTAAAACAAATAACCACTTTAGACCACTTGCCATGGATGGAAAGGAGTTTTCAAGGAATTTAACATTGAACGTTTCAATGATAACGTTCCTCTTAGAGTTATAGACTCTATACGCTTTCGAAGTAGATGCATATCCAAGAAAGAATCCATTATGAGACTTTGAATCAATCTATGTTGGGTTTCGTGCCAAACATTAACTCATAAGGAGTTTTCTATTTTTCTTTAACCAAGAGAGTACAATTTTGAATGAAACGGGCAGTTGATATTGCTTTATCCGAGAAAGTGATAGGAATCATTGCATCAGCTAGAATTGCATGAGCTGTTTCAATCAATGTTCTATTCTTATGTTCTGCAACTCCGTTTTGTTGTGGAGTTTGAGGAGCACTAAACTGATCAGCTATTCCTTTTTCTACACAAAAACGTTCAATATTACCATTTTTAAATTCAGTTCCATTATCACTTCTAATTATTTTGACATTTTATTACGACTACATAGGGAGAAGCAAAGCTTCGTAGACAGCTTCGCTTCCTCGTCGCTTCTTTCAAGCGACGAACTTCTCAAGTTGGTGGCTTGGTAAGCTGATCGAGTTGATTTTCTACTTTAGTGATAAACTCTTTTAAAAATTCAGTTGTTTTGGATTTTGCATGTAGAAAGTAAACCCAAGAAAATCATGTTTAATCATCAATGATGACTAAACAATACGATTTCTTCCCAATGCTCTGTATGTTTATAGGACCAAATAGATCCATTTGCAACATATGTAGAGGCTTTTAAATTTGAGTTTATTTGCTCTTATAACACGCTCTATGTTGTTTTACCTTCAAACATGCTTTGTAGAGGTCTAATGCTGCGAACTTCTTTATAGGAATTCCAACTACATGATTTCCTGCTACAAGTTGTTCATGTTCTTGAAGCTGGAATGACCGAGACGTCTATGCCAAAGCTGGCTTTCATTATTTGACGCATGAGCAATGAGGCAAGTTGTTTCTTTTGAAGGATCAACATCAGACATATCTACTTTGTAAACAATCTATCTCAAACAACTTTAACAACAATCCACTCCTTGCTAGTTTGAAATTTTGGCTTTAAAATATAACAAAAAGAGTCATCAAATAAAGTAGTATATGACTTATCGCATATTTGTGAATCACTTAAATGATTAAAGTTCAAGTGTTCACAAAAGTTGACTTTATCAAAACTTATTATTCCATTAGATACCATTCCTTCACCGGTTATATTTCAACCTGAATCTCCACCAAAAGCTACATAAGTACCATCTTTTAGCTTAAAATCTTGAAGCAAGGCTTGATTTCCTGTCATTTGCCGGCTACACCCACTGTCAACACACCATGTGTTTACTGGTCTCCGCGGGCGTACCTGTATTTAAAGACATTTAAGACAAGTTAGCAACCTAAGACGAAATGGTCTTGGGGTTTCCAAATTTGTCTACAATGGTAAACTGTTTGAAATGGAGTTGATTTACGTCAGGTTTCCTTTGAAATTTATGACTTTCAAATCCTCTTTGGAAAACAATTCTTTGTTTTCGTTTCAAATCATTAAATCTGTTTTCAAGTTCATCCTCAAGAAATTTTAAACTATTTTTTCAAAACATTATAAACATTTTTCTTTTTATATGTTTCATTTTTCATTCTCACTTTGTGTGGAACGAAATGTCCTTGATTATACTATTGTGATCTGACATTATACTGAATATCATAATCTAAATTGATTCTTTTGAATGATCTCAAATCTAGAGAAGGTGTTTTTGATAGATGTTGAATTCCATTATAATGATTATTTTGGAACTATAGATTAGCATATCCCTGATTATCAAAATCCTTTGTAGGTGAGTTCTTCCTGAAGAAACAATCCTCTGTATTATAATTCCGTTCATCACACAATGCAAAGTATTTGTTAAAATAACAATTAGCTATGTTGTGATTTGTCATATCACATATGTGACGGTATTTACTAAAATAATACTCAGATTTGTTATGATTGTACATGTCACATATATGATAGTATTTTTGTGGGTTTTTTAACAACATTTGCTTAACCATAAATGTAGAGGCCACATTAAATACTTGTCTAGATTTAGAAGAAGACTCATTAAGATTTTGTTTTTGTTGTGTGAATTTGGTCTTTTGAACTTTAGGATTTTTCTTTTGAACACTCTCATAATTCGTTAATTCCTTAGATACAAATCTAGTTTGAACAACGGAATACTTTGGACGTGAACCTGTTTTTAGATCAGAGTTAGATTTCATGTGAGTATTTGATATTGTTAAAAGTTCGTGCTCACACAAACTTAACAAGTTTAATTTGACTTGAAATTCGTTTAGCTTAGCTTTTCAATTTCACCTTTAATATTTTCTTGACCAAACTTTTTCTTCTCTTGAAATTCGTTTAGCTTAGCTTTATTTTCTAGTGAATGGTCATGACTATTGAATTTTTCTAGTAAAGTATTAGAGATAGATTCACACATAGGTTCATGTGTAAAACCTAATCCTGTTTTATCTTTATCCTTTCTTCCATTTACCAGTTGCTCAACTATAGTCTTTGAGCTTTTTACTTTGGCCATGTCAATTTGAGTTGCAACATCTGCTAATTTTTCTTGTTCATGTGTTTTTGTCATTTCCTCAAGTTGTTTGTTAACAAATTCAAGTTCTTTTTGAGTTTTGTTCCAACTTGAAGTGACATGATTTTTTCATGAGCAACTTTATGATAATCTTTTAGATTTCTATGCATTGATTCTTCTTCCTTCAATTTATCACATATTTTGAACGAGTAATTTCTATAATGTTCAACTTGTTCATAACATGCTTTAGTGCATAGTTTTTCAGTTATTCCAATTGGGATTTTGGGATATGAACTTGAAGACTCAGTATCAGATGTAGAATTTACAACCTTTGGTTGTTCAGACTTTTCCATGAGTGAAATTTCTTCTATGTCGTCCTCTGGATCAGACTTGTCACTCCAGTCATAGTCTGTCTCATTTTCTGATTCATCTATTTTTAGATTATTGTTTTCAAACCACTCTTGGTTCATCTCAGAAATAAAATGCTAAACCTGAAGTAAGATCAGCTGTAAATTGTTTAGTATAAGCACTCGAGTCATAACCATCCTTTATGCTTACAACTAGTGCTTTCTTTGATTTTTTTAGCTATCTTTTGATCATCTTTTAGTTGTGGCATAGGCAGAGTTATATGGATTTTGAAATGTATTTTGAGTCTGATGTTGACGTCTCTGACTATTTGAACTGCTTTGGCCATTTCCACCTTGAGTTCTTGGAGATTTACATTCTCTCGAGAAATGGCCAAAACTGTCGCAATTGAAACATCTTGACTTTGACTTGTCAAAGCCAACTATGTTGTTGGCACTAGCCTTGTAGCTCCTGTTGACATATGAGTGCTTTTGTGTTCTGTAAGCAATCATCACAATTTGCCAATTAAGGTCCATTTCTTCTACATCATCATGATCCATCTTAAACAAATCCTACAAAATCAAATCAACTGGAGTTAGATGACTACCCTGATAAGCTTGAAAGCTTGCCATAAAAGCTGTAAATGCAATTTTGGACACTTTATCATCTTTGACTACCCTGATTAGTAGAATTAGAAAATAGAGTCTCATTATGAGTTTTAGGCATTGTAGATTTTGGAGGAGACTGTGGTTGTGGCTGAGTTAAATGGACTGCAGTACTAATGAAAAATCTAGCTCCCACGAACTGATCACCCTCATCTTCAGGAGTTGCATCATCTTTGGCTAAAAAGGCATTCTCTATAGTGTTTGCCGGAGAAGAAAAATACTTGTATTGAGATTTTGATGCAACTTTGTCATTGTTTCTCGAGCTCTCATCAATTTCCACACATTCAATCTTAGCAAAGAGAAGATCAAGATCCATAGGAAACCTTTCGGTATGCATTAACAGGGTTATAGTCTGTTTCCATGATGATGGAAGTGCATTCAAAAGTTTTTCATTTAGGTCTTTAAGATCAATTTTAATTCCTAAGCTTGACATTTTGGTTATGAGTTGCACATATATTCATCATCTAGTTTATAGTTCTCCTCATGTATGCTAAAAAATTTCAAGTTCCCTTTTTAACTTCTGTCTTTTGAGATCTTGTATCTCTTTTCCTCCTTCACAGATAACTTTCAGTGCTTTATACATGGTATAAGTAGTTTGATAGTTCTCCAGCCTTGAAAGTACCTCTAAAGGTAACCCTTTGCACATGAGAGAATATGCTTTAACATCATTCTTCACCTTGTTTAAATCATCACCATGTAAGCCATCTTCAAGATATGGCTCTTGAGTATCTTTTGTATATACAAATCCTCTGTGAGGACCATGAGAAGTGACTGGCATGTGAGGTCCGTTCTCAATTGATTTCCACAGATGAGTATCAATTGACTTCAAGTGATGTTTTAGCCTGGGTGACCAATTCTTGAAATCGGCTTTATTCTTTAGCTTTGGTACTCTATTCTCTGAATCTTGTGACTTAACCATGATTAATTTTTGAATTTAAGAAAATATATTAGTTTAAATGTTTTTAGATTTAAATTGAAATAAAGAAATGAAAATATTTTGGATTTTATATTTTTGAAAAATTTCTAAAGTGTTGAGTGAAAAGTCTGAATTAGATGCGCCTAAATAGTAGTGAGATATCTAAATAGTAGTGAAACGTCTATATAGTAGTGAAACGCCCAACTTGAATTAGAAACACCTAAGGGATTGTCTTAGTGGACTTCTGAAGTTTCCAATTGTAGAAACTGCTAAATAGTATCAAAATGCCCAAACAGTTCTTAAACGCCAAAGAGTGTTGAAGCGTCTGAAACAGTTCCAAAGCCCCTGAATAGTTCCAAAGCGCCTGAGATTTAGTTTTCTTTAAAACATCTGAATAATGCTGAAACATCCACACAGTGTCAAAATAACCACTCTGAAATGCCTAAACAGTGTTAAAGCATGTCAAATGTTCATGCGCCTCAACACTTAGGTGATTTTTCATATGATTTCAACACCTCAAATGCCTGATTCATCTTCTTCGTAACAACCTGATCTTAACAAATTTTCAAAACTAGATAAAACAATTTGAAAACTCTTCAATCAAGTGACGAATACACCGATAATTAATCCTTTAGCATCATTTCATTCCATTAACAACAAATTAATTCTCAATTTTGCAGAATTAGAGTTCGACTTTTGAAGAACAATTCGAACTCAAATATGCCAAAAATTCAGATTTGAAGACGTCAATTCACTCAATTGTGATTCAAATCATGTTTCTAGTGATGAAATATAACTAAAGCAACAATTAATTGAATAATTGCAATCAAAACACATATTCAAGTGATTGAAAAGTGCTCAAAAGTCGATTTTAAACTTCAAATCACTGAACCGAAAGTTCTGATACCATTTATAGGTTCAAATGGATCGATTGTATTTGTTATCAAGCAACTGACAATTAAATGAAATATGTAATCAACACAAACAAATATCAAAAGAATTCATAGAGTTTCAATTGATATTATTATGGATTAGAATGTGCAAAATGACAGAACTAACAACAGTTTATGAAAAGTATATCAAATAGTCTTTTCAATGTCTATTCAATGTCTACCCTGCACAAAAACAAGCAATGCTATTTATACTAATAAGAAGAAACAAAAAGAACTTATATTTACATAATAAGTCCCTACACTATGACAAAAACTAATCTAAAGACTCAAATGCTAATCTTTCTAGGGTTCCAATACCGTAAGATCAGACAACCTTATTTCATCTTTATCCTTCACCCTCACTTTTGGTTCTCTTGTCTAGATATCATAGAACCTTTCTTGAACTTCTACAATCTTGAAGGCAGTTAATCAGGTATCCTCAACTTGTTGATGATCTTTGAAGTATTTAATTTTTAGTGCAATCTTTTCCTTACTTGTCATCCAATCACATCCCTTCTTTGACCTTGTCCTCTCAGGCTTCATATATCTGAAAGCATTAAAGTTATCCTAGGTGCCCTGATGGATCTCGGCCTTCACATATGGCACATTCACTTAAAGCTGAGTCTAGGAGGGGAATCTCTGCTAGTCTCCTTATATCCCACTTAGGAAGGGTCTTAAACGCCTTCCTTTTATGCATGTATGAGATCCCATCTCCACACCTTTTAATCGTAAAAACTTTCAGCTTCAAGTTGTTCTTCTAGATAACAATATTTTTGTCCATCTCGTTCCTCCCTAGTTCTTGTATGTTATGGAAAAGTGGTGTTAGTTTCTTTGGTTCTTCCACCTTAGAGAACAAGTCCTCTCTATCCATCTCAACCACATTATCTTCAACTGAACTCCTCTAAGCTACATAAGTCAATGGCCACTAATCAACTATAGAAAATTATAGCTCAAAATCATGTTGACTAACTACTCCTCCACCTCTTCCTCCTCCTAATCAATCAAATTCAGTAAACATGCCCTTTCTCTTATCCTTACCACTCATCCTTTAACATTTTATTCCGTGACAGATCAGTATCTAAAACAAATCCCATATCAATAAACGCACCTTCAACCACTTTATAAAAAAAATTCATCACCAACTTCTTCACCACTACCTATACCGGTCTCAAATCCAGCACCACGATAGCTAGCCACACCTCCACCAACTTCAACATTAGCTAAACCACTGCCACTAGTTCCTGAGGTTCTAACACCACTACCACCAGCTCCCGATCATCCATCAATAGTAACACTAACACTAGGTCCTCTAACACCATTAACGCCAACTCATGATGCTCTAACACCACTAACACTTACTCCTGATGTATTATGAATAAATAGGAACTTAGATGTGTCAGCCATTTCCTGGATCTGCATAACATTTGGTACATCAACTACACTAGCACTCCTCTTTCGTTCAGTCACCTCTTCAATTAACTTCTAATCATATCATGTTGCCTGAGTATCACTTTCTTCATCACATCAATCTATAAATCCTCAGCTTCTCCCTCTCCTTTGAGTTAAACAACTTGGTCTTTATCACGCTTCGCTCATTTGATAGGGATGTGTTGGCATTCCTCATCACATCCCTATCAAGCTCTTATCTAATAACCCTCCTTGGCATCCCAACTTCTTTTGCAGCCCCAGTCTCAGGAATGACTGACTACTTACGTTTACTCTTTATATCCAATGTAGGGGAATAATCTCTAGCATGGGAGGATCATCTCTCCATACCCTTTTTCTTCTACTTCGTCAACTTTTCCCCTATCTCATCCGTTCTTCTTCGAATGTCATATCAGTCTCTTTTGTTTCATATTTTTCTTTTTAATCACTTCCATATTTCTTCCGATCTATACTGCTCTCAATTCTTCCAAAGGGATCAGAGTCTTAATATAGTTCCATCTTTCCTCTGTATGAAGGGATCGAGATCTAGTTTGATCAATTAGATTAGGATTTGCAGCGGAATAGCACACAAATTAGACGAAATTATAGCTAGAATAATATGAATATTCAATCAAATAGTAACGGTTATACAGAGAGAAAGTAATCTGCCAAAAGAATGTTTTCATTCATGCACAAGCTTCCCGTCCAAGGAAATTAGGTCAACATTCCTTTTAAGGAATGTGACATCAGTTGACGTCACTTGATAGTGACATCTAACTGATTTAGACAAACAACTGAAAGTAAACTAAACTACTGAAGATGTCCACAACAACTGAGGACACCTTCACTAAAGGCTAAGTATAAGCTAACATTACAACTACTGAAGTTATAACATCTGAAGTGTAAGAACTTCAGATGTTTTACATAATATAAAACTACTGATTACAAACTACTGAAATGTAAACCATCACAACTACCGAAGAGAACTACTTCAGCTGTTGTGACAACTTCTGAGAACTTGGTCTTCAGACTTTGTCTTTAGACTTTGTCTTCAGCTGTTGTCTTCAGCTGTTGTCTTCAGACTTTGTCTTCAGACTTTGTCTACAGACTTTGTCTTCAGACTTTGTCTTCAGACTTTGTCTTCAGACTTTGTCTTCAGACTTTGTCTTCAGACTTTGTCTTCAGCAGTTGTCTTCAAACTTTGTCTTCAGCTGTTGTAGACCACTTTAGTTGTTTTGATGTCTGTAGGACTTAAAGGTTTTTCTAATCTGGCTCATTGGTTCTTTTGGTCCAACAAACTCCCCCTGAACCAATGCAGCCAAAACCTTTAAAATTGTTGAGGTCCCACTTATTGGCACAACCATTATCTGGATCAGCTCAGAAATCTTTAATATAAGCTCAGGTCAGGGAAGAGATTTCAGAAGGTTTGATTGGCAAAGGATGAATGGGAACTCTGTCTTGGGGAATCGGACATAGAGCTGTTACCCCATCCATGAAACTTACTTCCCAATGATAAGTTTGTAAGACTCTCTGACATAGGCCTCAAGGAAAACAACTTGTTCTTCCATTGTGAGTTCTTCAGCTCCACTTTCAAAGAAGAACTCATGCCCATAGTACTCACATAAGTACTTAATATGCTTTCCATTTTTCAGCTCCATAGTTGTTATTTCTCTGTATGCAAACTCATCCGGATGAGTGCCTTCAAGCAGTAACTGGAGCTCATTTCTTCTTATTTCCTCAAGCTTCTTGTAGATTAACCCCTTCTTTACCATTTTGTTTTCTAGTAAAGTTTGTGGGGTTATCTTAGACTTGTAAGCTCTCTTGAAGTCATTAAGGATTTCCCAGGGTGACACTACAATGGCCAACATTATTACAGCATCTACAATCTTGTTTACTTGGCCATTGTATCTGCTTGGAATCTTCTTTTTGTGAATTCTGTCACTTATTCTGGGGTCAGGCCAAATTCTCACCCTCTCTTTCTAATATTGAAATGTAAATCTGAGAGCATACAACCTCTGAGCATGTTTCTTCATAGCTTGTATGGATGAAGACTTGGGAAACTCTTTATCAATCATCCTTAACAGCTGCTCATCATGTTATTTGTGTTGTTCTTCTTCTTCAAGTTTGACTTTTACCATTTGCCTTTGGAAGTCAGGTGTGATTGTTGTTGGTTGACTCCTGGGCTCAGGCATCTTTATTTTGAGAACAACAGAGATTGGCAGACTATCATCCTCATCATCTTCTTCTTCTTCCATCCTCAACACCCTTCTCTTCCTCTTAGCTGCATTATTGGTAGTGGGTTGAGTAGGTTTATTGGGTAAAGGAGTTGGTTTTGAGGGTTTTGAGGGTGGTTGTTTTGGTTTGGGTGATTGTGCAGGCTGCTCTAGCATCTTGGATGTGAGTGAAGCTTTGGATAATTTTGCCATATCAGTCATTTTCCCAGCACCAGCTTCATCAAGAGCTTCTATGATCAATCCTTTCTTAAATACTTCAGAAGAACAGATTCTGGTGGTTATCTCCAAAATACTATCTCTGGACCATGACTTTACTTCAATGATTGATCTTCCCAGATGTTTTGATATAAATCTTGCCATAGCTTCCAACCTTTCCTTTCTTTCTCACTCCAACTTGCCCATCTTTGTTCAATCTCTTGAATCTCTAACCTTCTGATTTCAGAGTCAAGTTTGGCAGTGTAAAATCCTTGTCTGAAGAGTTGATCAATAATCTTATCCATAGATCTGCAATGTTGCTCATCAGCTTCTTTGATCAATTATTCTAACTTTTTCTCACCTTCAGTCTTTTTAGAGCTTTTCTTCCTCTTGTAGGTGATCATTTCCTTTTCTTTCTTCACCTTTTCTTCTTCCTCTTCAGCTCTCTTTCTTTTGTCTACTTTCACTGACTTAGACTCCCCCTTTTTGGTTGCATTGGGTTCAGGGGTGTGAATGTCACAAAGTCTCTTAGAAACAACATCATCAACTAAGGATTGAGGAGTTGAGGAAAGCCTCTCATCAATGGCTTGATGTATAGTGTTTGTGATTATGGGAGTGATGAGAGGTAAGGATGATTTAAAGGCAACAACCATTAGCGCAGAGGGGTTCTGTCCCTGAGAAATAGTGCCTGAAGCAGAGGCTGGTGGCAAATTTGTTGGGATTGGCTCAGTGTTTGGTATAGTTTGAGGAGAAACTACCATCTATGGGTGAATGTGGGCAGATGGACTTGATTCTTGTGACATTTTGGCAAGCAGTTCTTGAAGTTCTACAAGAGAACTAGTAGGAAATTCCCAGGACTCACTGGGAAAACCAAAGTTGGTTTTGACAAGAGTAAGTTGAGGTGTCACAAATGCCACAGGCTTCGGCACTTTGCAAGAGAGTGTAGATCAACTGGATCTAACTCCTCTGCACCCTTTGTGACTTTTGGTCATCACTCACAACCTCTATCTCCTGCATATTTTGTCCCTCAGGGTCAATGCCATATCCATATCCCTGCTATTATATGCCACAGCCAAATCAAGTTCAAGTTCCTATTGCACAACAACCTCAAGCCTTACCTGAGCCTCAACCATCTCAACCATCTCAATCACAACCTCATCACAGCTTCTTCACCCCTGGTGCTGTTGACTGGAGCAGTTTACCAGATGATCTTTCTGGTAATGAGCAATTATTTGCTAGTGATGGTCAACATGGTGGTGAACATCCTTTTGGGTTCTTGCACTCATGGCCCTGGAGTCTACTGAGGGTTCATGCTCCAATGCATCTTTATCACACGTAACCCAGGTATCCTCTGAGGCTAAGGCCAAGCTATGTTCTGAATCTTGCATAGTTGCATTTATCTCTATTAGAGAGGCAAATGTAGCTTTAATAAATCAAAATCTTGAGCTTGAGCAAACCCTTTCCAAAAGAAAAGCTGAGTATGAGTGTGTCCTTAAAGATAAAGATGATGAAATTTATAAGCTTAAATGCCAATTAAATGATGAAAAGGCTATGGTTGAGGTCATTCTTGAGAACCACAGAGATCTGAAAGAGACACTTGCAGCTACCGAAGTTGAGTGTGACCGCTGGATATCATCTTGCAAGGGATTTGAAATGCTTCTCAGCAAGCAAACAGCTTCGAATGTGAAGTTTGAAATAGGTTACAATCACATTGCACCACCTACATATTTTACTCCAAAATCAATAGTAAAACCTGAAGGTGAAAGTAATTTCCAAACCACATCATCATGTGTATCATCCTCAAGAGATCACCCAAAATCAGAAGATGAAATCAGTGTTGATACCTCAGCAAATCAATTGCCTGATGGGTTAACTACTGATAAGCACATGAAGTTGAGTACCTCAAGTACTCAAGGGCAAGTCACAACATCTGAAAGCATTTCTAATCAACTGAAATAAAAGGATTAACAACTGCTGAGGAATGTATCATACGGTCTTTCAAGAGGGATAGAGAACAGCTGAAGAACAAGTCTTCAGTTGTTACAGATCCTTCTGTACTTAACACAAGTACTGAAAGGAGGAAAGTACTGAAGATCACACCTTCAGTATTTCCACTTCAGTAGTTGATCAAACCAAGATGAAGAATAAGCCATGTGACATATGTGGTAAATTCAATCATCTTTGTGATGAATGTTGGTACAAAAAGGGTTCCAAACTCAACAGAGATAAGCTCATTAAAATGCAGATGGATCAAATGAAAAATGAGTTTGAGACCAAGTTTGTACCATAGTCATCCCAAAGTGATAAACCCAAGGCTTCACCCAAATCCAAAAAGAAGGATAGGGTTTATCATAAAACAGCTGATAGTGTTCCTCATAATAAAAATCAGACTAAGTCTGTGAATTTCAAGGAGGAAATGGTGGGCCACAAGAACTCATCAAAAACAAGTACTGATGTGTCACAAGAGCTGAAAGCTTAGCTACAAATCAGACACAACTTGTTGTGATGGTTCAACATTTGTTGGGGAGAGTTAACCAACTAGATGCACCTGTCATCAAACCACTCAAAAGGTACTCCAAGCCCAAATCCAAGGAATCCATTTCAGCACCATCTCACCTTCATCAGCTGTTAATCATGAGAAACAAGTTATGGTTAAATCTGTTGATGAAAACACACCCAAAACCAAAAAGGTTTGGGTCTCAAAACCTAATTAGTTCCTTGTGATGAATGCAGGTTCTTCAGCATGCGAAAGAAGCATCTAGTATGTAGACAGTGGAGGATCTATGCATATGACATGGAGCAGTTCTCTTCTTAATGACTACTCTCAAGGAAATAAGGGATTTGTTTCATTTGGAAATGATGCTAAGGGTTACATCATCGGGAAAGGATATGTGTCTAATGGAGAAATGAGATTTGATGATGTTAACCATGTGGAGAATCTTAAGTATAATCTACTGAGTGTCAGTCAGATGTGTGATAAAGGGCATGTTGCACTTTTCACAAGCCAGAACTGCAGGATTCTATCTTCCACAGTTCTGAGGTTGATTGACAAGGTATTGGATGAACATACTCTCCTGAAGGCCAACAAGATTGGAAGAGTATATGCCCTGGATTTGTCAAAGAAGATTGATTTGAAGGGTCATCCTTGCCTGTTTTCCAAAGCCTCTCCTCAGGAATCTAAACTGTGGCACAGAAGGCTAGGTCATGTAAATGTCAAAAACATGAATTAGTTGATCCACAATAGTTTAGTGCGAGGTCTACCAATAAAGGAGTTCCACTGTGATGAAACCTGCACTGCTTGTTTGAAAGGAAAATAGCACAAAGTCTCATTCCCTCCAATTGAAGAACCTAAGTCCACTGCCTGCTTGCAGTTACTACACATGGATTTATTTGGTCGTGTGAGAGTGATGAGCATGGCAAAGAAGAAATACTGTCTGGTAATTGTGGATGATTACTCCAGATTTGTATGGACTTTCTTCTTGCATTCAAAGGATGAGGTTACTCATACGATTATCAACTTTGTGTTGTATGTTGAGAAGCAGTATTCCCTATCAGTCAAGTGTATAAGGAGTGATAATGGAATAGAATTCAGAAACCATACACTTGATGATTTTTATCTCTCAAAGGGAATCAAGAGGCAATTTAGCATCCCAAGGATTCCAGAACAAAATGGAGTAGTGGAGAGAAAGAACAGGACCCTAATTGAAGCTGCAAGGTCCATGTTGGCTGACTCTAGTTTGCCATTGACCTTTTGGCTGAAGCTGTCAACACAGCTTGGTACGTGCAGAATAGAGTTTTAGTAGATCGGAGGTTGATGAAGACTCCATATGAAGTTCTACATCATTTGGCTCCTCTAATTTCATTCTTCAAAGCCTTTGGGTGTCCTTGTTTCATTCTTAACACAAAGGATCAACTCCACAAATTTGATCCTAAGGTGGATGCAGGGTATTTTGTAGGATATTCATCCATATGCAAGGCTTACAGAGTCTTCAACTGTAGAACAAAGATAGTTGAAGAAACCTTGCATGTGAAGTTCAATGAATCTCCTAAGGATAAATTTCCACAAAACCCTGTGGAGTTGTTTGATCTGGATAGACTGCAATATGTTCCTTATCAACCTCCAGCTGCTGCAGCTCATGTGAATAAATCATCTTCTGCATCAAGTCTTCCACCTGGTGGTACTGATGATGATCATGATGATATCAGTACTCACCTTTTCAAGTTTAGTAGTCTACTAAACTTGATGTTCCTGTAGCTTCAGCAGCTCCATCCATAACAAATGCTGATGAGATTTCTGACTCCTCTACATCATTTGAATTGCCATCTCATACTTGGTTTCAAGAGTCTGGATCAACATCTGTTGCTGCTTAACCTACTACAAACACTTGCACTCATCTTGTAGTGTACCAAGAGCTGAAGAATCACCCCATGTCTCAAATCATTGGTGATATCAATGCTGGTGTCTCAACCAGAAGTCAATTGTCCAACTTCTGCTTCTATGCTCTCTTCATCAGTCAGCTAGAGCCAAAGAACTATCATGTTGCTTTAAGAGACAATGGATGGGTTGAAGCCATGCAGCTTGAGCTACTTTAGTTCAAAAAGCAGCAAGTGTGGGAACTGGTTCCTCTACCCCCACGTAAGTGTGCAATAGGCACTAAGTGGGTGTTTAGGAATAAAACTGATGTAAATGGGCTTATTGTCAAGAAGAATGCTAGACTGGTTGTACAGGGGTTTTCACAAGAAGAAGGTATTGATTATGATGAAACCTTTGCCCATGGAGGCAATTAGATTGTTCTTAGCCTATGCTGCATTCCACAATCTTAAAGTTTTTCAAATGGATGTCAAAAGTGCTTTTTTATATGGAAAAATAAAAGAAGAGGTTTATGTGTGTCAACCACCAGGTTTTGAGGACAATAAACATCCTGATTAGGTGTATAAACTTGATAAGGTTCTTTATGGGTTGAAGCAAGCTCCTAGAGCCTGGTATGAAACACTTTCAAATTTTCTTCTTCAAAATAATTTCACTAGAGGCTCCATAGATGAAACTTTGTTTATTAAGAAAGTGGATGAGCATAAGCTACTTGTTCAAATTTATGTTGATGACATAATTTTTGCATCCTCTGATCCCTAGTTGTGTGATGATTTTACAAGTTTAATGAAACAAAAGTTTGAAATGAGTGCAATGGGAGAATTACAGTTCTTTCTAGGCTTGCAAATCAAACAAAAGGCTGATGGAACCTTCATTCATCAGTCAAAATATACAAAAAATCTTTTGAATAAGTTTGATTTACAAAACTGTAAGCCCTGTTCTACTCTCATGTGCAACACCACACAACTAGATGTAGATCAGAAAGGTAAAGCTGTTAATGAACACTTTATAGATGTATTATTGGGTCCTTGATGTACTTAATAGCTTCTAGACCAGATATTATGTTTGCAACTTGTGTTTGTGCTAGATTTCAGGCTGCTCCTAAAGAGTCTCATTTGATTGCAGTCAAGAGGATCTTTAGATATCTGCAAGGTACACAATCTCTAGGTCTTTGGTATTCCACTAGACACTCTTGTAAATTACTTGCTTTTTCTCATAGGGACTATGCAAGGTGTAAGTTAACCAGAAAGTCAACTTCTGGTGGATGTCAATTCCTAGGCAACTATTTGATTTCTTGGCACAGTAAGAAACAAACATCTGTTGCTACATCCACTGCTGAAGCAGAGTACATTGCTGCTGCAAGTTGTACATCTCAGGTACTCTGGCTTCAGAACCAATTATTGGATTATGGCATTGCAGAGACTAAGACTCCATTGTTAATGGATAGTGCTTCAGCTCTGTGTATTGTCAAGAATCCAGTCTAGCATTCTAGGACCAAACATATAGAGATCAAACACCATTTTATTAGGGATTGTTTTGAAAAAGGTCTGATTGATCCAAAGTTTGTGCCAAGTGCTGATGAGCTTGCAGGTATATTTACTAAGCCTTTGGAGTGTTCAACTTTCCAAAACCTTGTGTTAAGGCTTGGTATGCTGCAGCTAGAATAAGTGACAACTACTGATGATCTCAGTAAACAAGTACTAATGACCATTAGTAAACATGTCACCAATAAGTACTCATAAGTTTTATTTTCAGTTAGTTTCATAACTACTGAAGATTAAATTACTTAAAATTTACTGTACGTTCTGTTAAAAAAAACTGATGCAGTTACAACTACTGATGTAGTTATAACTACCGATGTCAGTAAAAACAGATAAATACTGATGTCCTATGAAACAACTGAAAATAGCTAAAACAGTCTGATGAGTAAGTGTTGAGGACAGTATGAAACAGCTGAAAAGCTAAGAATTGATGAAAACTACTCCTGAGAATTTTCTCTTCAATCGTTTCCACAAACTGTTGTTTCACCTTAAACAACTGATGACAAAACCATGTCTTCAGTAGTTTCACAACTACTGATGACTAACACCAAGTCCTCAGTTCTTTCTACACCTGAAGCCAAAACCAAGGTTTTCAGTAGTTCATAACTACTGATGACCAAAACCAAGTCTTCAGTTGTTTCAAATGTTTGATAGTTAAAACCAAGTCTTCAGTTGTTCATAAAACTAATGACAACACCAACACTTTCAGTCATTTTCTTTTCAGCCTTTTCTTAACCTATAAATACCTGCACTTATAGCTGAACGTTTTATTAGCCGTTTTCTATCCTTTTCTCTCTCAACAATGGTGACTATGAAACTCAAACCCAGACACAACTATGTTGCCTACCTCTCGAAATCGGCCTTTTGGAACAAATTTGATAATGCCATCGATCTTATGGTGGATTCCCAATACAAAACCACCTTTCTTTTGAATCCTACCATATACCCCGATTCCTTAAACTAATTCTGGACCAACATCTGTGTAACAACTGGTGAAAATGATAGCCAAATCACTCTCTAGTCGTTGGTCAACCAGAAACAGGTGGTAATCACCCCTGACATCATTCACAAAACCCTAAATTTGCATGATGCCACCTGTATTATAGAATACCCTAAAGGCACCATTGATATGTCTTTCATCAACAACGGCTATAAAGGAGACTTAAGTGCTACAACCATTCTCAAAAAGCACTTCCATGATGCTGAAAGACTTATCTTCCACATGGTGAATGTCTGCCTTGCTTCAAAGACATCTTCATGGGATGAGATGTCCTCACGATGGTAACAGGTATTGTACTCTATCTTTGAACGACAAACTCTAAATTTTTCTGAGATAGTGTTTCTGGAACTTAAGGATCTGGTTGAGAAACCCATGACAAACAGATGGCTACTATATCCCAGGTTTCTTATGGCCATAATTTTAAATCAATTAAAATCTGAAGGCCTTGTGGGTCTTGGAGTCCATGCTCCAGCTGTCTTTGCTGAGGTATACTCCAGGCATAACTCTAACCCTACTCTCAAAGGGGCTGCTCGGCTGCTCAAACCCAAGCAGAGGGAACCCACAGCCTCCACCTCTAGATCCAAAGTCCCCACCAAACCCAAACCCCAAAAGCCCAAAAGGCTACTCAAGGAGATGAGTCCCTAAGGATGCCCCTGTACCACCAATACAGGAAACACATACTGGTTCTAACCCCCCAGTCATGTCAGAGACTCAACAAGCTGAAACCGCACAGGTATCCTCTCCACACGATCCTGTTGCAACCATATTTGGGGATACCACATTACTGGAAGCTATCTCAGTTGAGAAGGTTACCATTGAAGGGAACCTCTCACCCCGGGTGCAATCTGCTTCTGACCAATCTCCAAATGCAACCTCCCCTCAAAGCCCAACCCTTATAGTTGCTAAAGTGTAGAGTCAGCTGCATTCCTCACCCCCTCCCCAGAAACCAATTAACACTGGGAATACCTCTACGATTGAGGGGGAGGACCAAAATGCTATTGAAAACCCAGAGCACAGGGGTTATAATGTTCACTCTCCAATTATTGAAGAGGAGGTTAGAACATCTGGTCAGGCTGCCACTTCTACTGATTCAGCAAATGAACAGGATGAAGTTGGTAACATATATAAGACCTCACCAGAGGCAACTGCCAATGAAGGACAAAGTCCAGAGGCAGGAAGTCCCCAGACCAAGAACAAGGGGCACATGCATATACTGATCTACACTCATGGCATGTACATCCTGATTTAATCTGGAGGCCAGATGATTTAGCAAAGACTGATGATGATCTGGGCTTTTTCTTTGATGTCTTAGTCCATAACACAATCCTAGAGACTGAGGTGAGCAGACTCAAAGAACTGCTAGCCAAATGTCTCAAAATAAAAGTCTATCTGCCCCAATAAACCCACAGATGGCACCTTCATTTGAAGGTTCACCAAACACACAGCCAATACACTTAACTAAGCCACCAACCACTGCTTTTGGCACCACCTCTCAGGGACAGAACCCCTCTGAGCAGATGGTTGCAACCTTTCAAAGCTCCTTACCTCTCATCACTCCCATCATCACTGAGATAGTATATAAAGCCATTGATGAGAGGATCTCCTCAAATCTCCAAACACTCCTTGATGATGCTATTCACAAGTCACTTTCTGCCTTTCAAGCCCCTCATCCCAATACACCCAAAAAGGGGGAGACTACTAAGTCTAAGGCAGTGAAAGAAAGGAAAAGGAAGAGAGTAGAAGATGAGAAAGAACCAGAAAAAGAAAAGGAGTTAGAGAATGAACAAGAATTGATCTCAGAGAAACAGCTGATCATAATGCAAGAGCTGAGCACAGACAAAGAGCCGAAAGATCAGCTGATCACTTACAAAAGGAAGAAAAGTGCTGAGTCAAAATTTGATGCAGAAAAGTCCTTAGAAGATCTAGTCAAAGAAGCTGATGAAGCTCACATCAGATCTATGGACAAAATAATAGATCAGCTCTTCAGACAGGGTCATGACACAACCACCTTAGAGTTAAGATGAGAAGGCTGGAGATAAGTGAAATTCAAGCAAGAAAGGCTAGTTACAGTGTGATGGATAGGGAAAGGTTGGAGATTATGATCAGGTTTATTCCAAAATATCTAGGAGATCATTGATAGAGATGGAGTCTTGGTCCAGAGACAGTATCTTGGAGATAACCAAGAAATCTGTTCTGCTGGAAGCTACAACAAAGGATTGATCATCGAAGCACTGGATGAAGTAGGTGCTGGGAAGAGAACTGAGATGGCAAAGCTGTCAAAAGCCAAACTCACCACTAAATTGCTAGATCAGCCTTCTCATACTCCCACTCAAAAAACCCTCAAAGCAATCATCTCTAAAATCTGCCAATACTATCCCTAAACAAAACCACTCACAACTCAACCCACAAAACCAATTCCATTACCCTAAAAACCATCTCAAACCACACCCAGTGATACACCCAGAAGGAGGAGAATGGTGTTGAGGGTAGAAGAAGAAGAAGAAGAGGATGAGAATGAAGACAGTCTACCAATCTCTGCTGTTCTCAAACTTAAAACACCTGAGCCCAGAAGTCAACAATGATCACACCTGACTTGCAAATGCAAATAGTGAAAGTGAAGATTGAAGAAGAAGTAACAGTAGAAGCAGCATGATGAGCAATTTCTCAAAATGGTTGACAAGGACTTCTCTCAGTCCTCATCCATTCAAGCAATGAAGAAACAAGCTCTGAGGCTGTACATTCTTGGCATACATTCCAACATCAAAGAGAAAGAGTGAGGATTTGGCCAGACCCCAGGGTAAGTTCCAGAATACACAAGAAGAACATACCAAGTAGATATCATGGCCAAGTGAAAAGACTTTGAATGCTGCAATTATGTTGGCTATGGTAGTCTCACCCTCGGAGATTATAGAACAATTCAAGACAGCACACAACTCAAAGACAACCCCTCAATCTCTACTTGAGAACAAAATGATCAAGAAGGGGCTATTATACAAGAGACTTGAAGATCTTCAAAAGAGTGAACTCCAGTTGTTGCTAGAAGGCTCTGATCCAGATGACTTTGCATACAGAGAGATCATAACTGTTGAGTTGAAGAATGGGAAGATAGTAAGGTATCTGTCTGAATATTATGGCCCTGAGTTCTTCTTTGATGGAGAAATAGAAGAACTCATCAAGGAGGAACAAGTTGTTCTCCTTGAGGCCTATGCAAGAGAGTCTTACAGACTCATCATTGGGAATTAGGTTTCATGGTTGGGACAAGACTCTGTGTCCAGTTTCCCCAAGACAGAGTTCCCTTCCACACTTAGCCAATCAAAAGATCAGAAACCTTTTCCTGGCCTGTGCTTACATGATTACCTCTGAAGCTGATCAAGAGGGTGTTTCTGCCAAAGAATAAGTGGGATCATCAATAAACTTAGAGGTTTGGCAACATTGGTTCAGGGGGAGTTTGTTGGACCAAAAGAACCAATGAGCCTGATCAAAAAAACCTCCATGTCCCACAGACATTACAACTACTGAAGAAGATCACAACAGCTGAAGACATCAGCTGATTAGAAGGTCTAAAGACAAAGTCTGAAGACAAGATCTGAAGATTTCTACTGAAGACAAAGACTGAAGACTAGAGTGATCAGTAGTTGTCGCAACAGCTGAAGTTATTAACTTCAGTAGTTGTCGCAACAGCTGAAGTTATTAACTTCAGTAGTTGTCGCAACAGCTAAAGTTATTAACTTCAGTAGATGTGATGGCTTTCTTTTTCAGTACTTGTAATTTATCTTTCAGTAGTTTATAGTTTCAGTAGTTTTAGTTCTGTAGTTTTATGTTCTTGTACTTAGCATTCTCTGAGATGTGATCGGTTGTTGAGAACAGTCTCAATAGTTTGCATAGTTTCAGTTGTTTGTATAATTCTGTTAGATGTCACTATCAAGTGACATCTGCAGATGTCACATTCCTTATATAAGGAATGTTGACCTAGTTGTAACATGTGACTTTCAGCCACCAAAAGCATTTGAATGAAATATTCCTTTGCAGAATTCTCTCTCTCTAACCGTGTATTATTCCATTGAATATCAATTGAGTTCTTGCTAAATTGTCTAATTCAATGTTCGAATTCCGCTGCAATCTACTCTAATTAATCAACATAAATCACTGATCCTAACAAAAACCTTGGATATAATAGCCATCTGTTAGCCACAGGTTTCATTGCCAGATATTTTATTCTAAAAATATAATTTCAAAAAAAATTAAGCTTTGGCGTTCAAGGATAGAATACAATACCTGCTGCCACCTGGATGACATTTGATCCCATGAAGAGTTTTAGGGGCAAGGAAAACATTGATCATGTGGAAGATTAGGCGTTCAGCATCATGGAAGTGCTTCTTTAGAATGGTTGTAGCACTTAGGTCACCCACATATCCATGGTTGATGAATGATAGATCAATGGTGCCTTTCGGGTATTGGGTGATAAACATGGCATCATTCAGATCTAGCATTTGTCGAATGATAGCAGGAGTGATTACCACCTTCTTTTGGTTTACAAATGACTGCAGAGTGATCGCGACATCATTCTCAACAGTATGGATAGTGACATTTGTCAGAATTGACGAAGAGTATCTGGATAGATGGTTGGATTCAGAAGAAAAGCAGTTCGATACGGGGAATCAACCATCAGATCAATGGCATCATCAAACTTAGTCCCAAAGGCTGATTTTGTGAAGTAGGCAACATAGTTGTGTCGTGGTTTGATTTGGCATGGTCGCCATTAATCAATCAGACCTTAGCACTAGATTTTGGAAAGTTGCACTGTCCAAAGGTCTTAGTAAATATCTGCAAGCTCATCAGCATTAGGAACAAACATTGGATCAATCAGACCTTTTTCATAACAATCCTCATAAATGATGTCTGATCTCAATATGTTTGATCCTAGAATGCTGGACAGGATTCTTAACATACAAAGAGTTGAAGCGCTGTCCATCAGTAAAGGAGTTTTAGTCTCTATAATGTCATAATCCAGTAATTGATTCTAAAGCCAGAGTACCTGAGATTTACAACTTGCAGCAGCATGTACTCTGCTTCAGCTGTGGATGTAGCAACAGAAGTTTGTTTCTTACTCTGCCAAGAAACTAAACATTGCCTACAAACTGGCATCCACCAGAGGTTGATTTTCTGGTTAATTTACACCGTGCATAGTCACTATCAGAGTAAGGAACTAATTTGCAAGAGTGCCTAGTAGAATACCAAAGTCCTAGAGATTGAGTTCCTTGCAAATATCTAAAGATCCTTTTGTCTGCAATCATATGGGATACTTTAGGTGCAGCCTGAAATCTAGCACAGCCATAAGTTGCAAACATAATATCTATCTAGAAGCTGTAAGGTACATCAAGGAACCAATCATACATCTGTAAAGAGTTTCATCAACTGCTTTACCTTTCTGATCAGCATCCAGTTGTGTGGTGTTGCACATAGGAGTAGAACAGGGCTTACAGTTTTGTAAATCAAACTTTTTCAATAAATCCTTTGTATATTTTGACTGATGATGAAAGTTCCATCAGCATTTTGTTTGATTTGCAATCCCAGAAAGAACTGTAATTCTCCCATGACACTCATTTCAAACTTTTGTTGCATCAACTTAGTGAAGGCATCACATAACTGTGGATCAGAGGATGCAAAAATAATATCATCTACTTAAATTGAACAAGGAGCTTATGCATGCCTACATTCTTAATGAACAAGGTTTTATCTATGGAGCCTATAGTGAAATTATTTTGAAGAAGAAAGTTAGACAGTGTTTCATACCAGGCTCTGGGTGCTTGTTTTAGCCCATAAAGAGCCTTATCAAGCTTATACACCCCATCTGGATGTTTATGATCTTCAAAACCTGGTGGTTGACAACATAAACTTCTTCTTTTATTTTACCATATAAGAATGCACTTTTGACATCCATTTGAAAAACTTTGAGATTATGGAAAGCAGCATAAGCTAAAAACAATCTCATTGCCTCCAGTCTGGCTACAGGGGCAAAGGTTCATCATAATCAATACCTTCTTCTTGTGAAAACCCCTGTACAACCAGTCTGGCCTTGTTCTTGACAATTTCGCCTTTTTCATCAGTTTTATTCCTAAACACCCATTTAGTGCCTATTGCACACTTACCTTGGGGTAGAGGAACCAGTTCCCACACTTGCTGCTTTTGAAATGGAAGAAGCTCAAGTTGCATAGCTTCAACCCATCCATTGTCTCTAAATGCAATATGATAGTTCTTTGGCTCTTGCTGGCTGATGAAGAGAGCATAAAAGCAAAATTTTGATAATTGACTTCTAGTTGAAACACCATCATTGATGTCACCAATGATCTAAGACATGGGGTGATTCTTCATTCTTGATACTTAATAAGATCTGTGCAAGTATTTGTAGGTTATTCAGCAGCAACAGATGGTGATCCAGATTCTTGAAACCTAGAATGAGATGACAATTCAAATGAAGTAGAGGATTCAGAGATCTCATCAGCATTTGTTGTGGATGGAACTATTGAAGCCACAGGAACATCAAGTTTAGTAGACTCAGTAGTTGATCACTAAAACTTGCATTTATACCAACAGATGTATAACAAGTGGAAGGAGATGACGGATTCACAGAACCTGCAACAGTTGGAGACTGATAAGGAACATATTGCAGTATGTCCAGATCAAATAACTCCACAGGGTTTTGTGGGATTTTCTCCTTTAGAGATTCATTAAACTTTACATGCACGGATTCTTCAACAATCTTTGTTCTGCAATTAAAAACTCTGTATGCCTTGCACGTAGATGAATACCCAACAAAGTACCCTACATCCACCTTTGAGCCAACTCCTGAAGTGGATCCTTTGTGTTGAGAATAAGAAGGACACCCACATGCTCTAAAGAAGGAATCAGAGGAGCCAAATGATGTAACACTTCATAAGGAGTCTTCATCAACCTTTGATTTACTAATAATCTATTTTGCACATAGCAAGCTGTGTTAACAGCTTCACCCAATAGGTTAGTGGCAAACTAGAATCAACCAAGATTGACCTTGCAACTTCAATAAGGGTCCTGTTCTTTCTTTCCACCACTCAATTTTGTTCAGGAGTTCTTGGAATGCTAAACTGCCTCTTGATTCCCTTGGAGGAGTAGAATTCATCAACTGTGATTTCTAAATTCTGTGCCATTATCACTCCTCACACACTTGACAGAAAAAGGGTACTGCTTTTCAACATGCACATAAAGTAGATGATAATTGAGCAGCCTCATCTTTTGAATGTAAGAAGATGGTCCATACAAATCTGGAATAATCATCCATAATTACCGGACAGTATTTTTTCATTGCCATGCTCATCACTCTTACTGGACCAAAAAGATCCATATGCAGTAATTGCAAGCAGGCAGTGGACTTTGGTTCTTCTATTGGAGGGAATGATACATTATGTTGCTTTCCTTTTAAACAAGCAGAGCAGTTGTCATCACAGTTGAACTCCGTTAATGGCAGACCGCTCACTAAACCATGATGGATCAGCTGGTTCATGTTTTTAAGATTCACATGACCAAGCCTTTTGTGCCAAAGTTCAGATTCCTGAGGAGAGGCCTTGGAGAACAGACATGGATGGCCTTTTAGATCAATTTTCTTTGATAAGTCTAAGGCATATACTCTTCCAATACTGTTGGCCTTTAGGAGAGTATGTTCATCCAATATCTTGTCAATCATTCTCAAAACATTGAAAGACAGAATCTGACAGTTCTAACTGTGAAAAAAACTGCAACATGCCCTTAACACACATGTGACTGACACTCAACAAATTGTACTTGAGATTCTCCACATGGTTAACATCATCAAACCTTATTTCACCATTTGAAACAAGCCTTAGCCGATGATGTAACCCTTAGCATCATTACCAAAAGATACAAATCCCTTCTTTCCTTAAGAGTAGTCATGAAGAAGAAATCTGCTCCCTGTCATATGCATAGATCCTCCACTGTCCACATACCAGATGCTTCTATGGCATGCTGAAGAACCCTGCATATATCATAACAGCTAGTTAGCTTTTGAGACCCAATCCTTTTTGGTTTTGGGTCTGTTCTCATCAACAGATTTTATACTAACTGATTGTCATGATTAACAACCTTTGATGATGGAGATGGTGCTGAAAAGGATTCCTTTGATTTTGGCTTAGTTTTCCTTTTCAGTGGTTTAATCACAGGTACATCTATTTGGTTAACTCTCCCCAACAGATGTTGAACCATGATAACAAGTTGTGTCTGATTGGTTATTAAAGCCTTCAGTTCAGCAGACACAACAGTACTTGTTTTTGATTGGTTCCTGTGACGCACCATGTCCTCCTTTTGAAAGACACAGACTTAGTCTGTTGTTTTTGATACTCCTTGACGAATATTTTCAGCTGTTTTATGATAAACCACTTCCTTCTGTTTAGATTTTTGTGAAGACTTTGGTTTATTAGTTTGAGATGTTTGTGGCACAAACTTGGTTTCAAATTCATCTTTCATTTATTAATTTTCTTTTAATGATTTTATCTTTGTTAAATTTGAAACCCTTTCTGTACCAACATTCATGAGTGAGATGATTGAATAGACCACATTTTCACATGGCTTTTTCTTCATGTTTTGTTGTTCAACTGCTGAAGTAGATGAAACTACTGAAGGTGTGTTCTTCAATACTGACAGGATCAGCTATCACAAGTTTGATGTATTAGAGTTCAAAGCAGCAGAATACGAACAGGAATTAGACAAATTGTAGCAAGCAATCGATACTTGTATGCATTAAGAGCACATACGGTTATAGGGAGAGAATATATATTTCTGATTTCAAGGAATGTTTATAGATATAGAATATTTCTAATCAAATCATTCAACATTCATTCATTCATTCAAGTACAATAGGTTGTCACTCCTTATATAGAGTGCAACAATCACTGCTGTTATCACGGAAAGTGACAACTGGCAGATCTAATACAAAAATAACTAACTCTTAACAAACTACTGAAATGTTCACAACTACTGAGAACATAACAAGTGTTAAGTACAGAATATAAAACTACTGATTAGAAACTACTGAAACTACAACGACTGAAGAACAAGCTCTTCAGTCGTTTTACAAAACTACTGAACATAAAACTACTGAAACTAGAAATATAAAACTACTGATATCACAACTACTGAAGAAGTACTCTTCAGCAGTTGTGACAAAGTACTGAGGCTTGAGTACTTGATCTTCAGACTTTGACCTTCAGGTGTTTCATCAGCTGATGACTTCAGTATATCATTAGCTGATGTCTTCAGTCTTTGTCTTCAGACTTTGTACATCAGTTGTTGATCTTCAGCACTTGTAAACTCTTCAGCTGTTGTACTTCAGTACTTTGGTCTTTCAGCTTCAGCACTTGTGTTCTTCAGCTGTTGTACTTCAGTATTTTAGTTCTTCAGCTGTTGAAGTCTTCAGCACTTGATCTTCAACTGTTGAAGTCTTCAGCACTTGTCAAACTGCTGATGAGGCTTTCAGCAGTTGTTGTGATACCATGTGGACTTAGAGGTTTTCTGATCTTGGCTCATTGGTTCTTTTGGTCCAACAAGTACTTTCTTCCTCTCAGTACTTATGTGAAGTACTGAAGGATTTGTAACAACTAAAGACTTGTTCTTCAGAAGTTTTCTATCAGTACATTTGGATTTTCTGATAGACTCTTCAGCAGTTGTCAAACCATGTTTGGTTTCATTTGGTTTAAATATTCTTTAGGTGTTGTTACTTGTTCTTTAGTACTTTGAATACCTTGTGATACAACACCTGAAGTACTCAAATTTTCTTTGATCATGTGTTCATGAGTAGTAAGACCATCAGCAGATTGATTAGCTGAGGTACTATTACTGACTTCATCCTCTAATTGTACATTATCACTTGAGGATGAGACACATGATGATGTGGTTTGGGAATTGATTTCACCTTCAGATTTTACTACTGTCTTGGGAGTAAAATCTGTAAGCGGTTTAGTGTGATTACTGAGAAGCATTTCAAACCCCTTGCAAGATGTTACCCAGCTTCACACTCAACTTGAGTAGCTGCAAGTGTTTCTTTGAGACTCTTATGATTTTCTAAAATGACCTGTACCTGAGCCTTTTCATCAGTGATTTGGCATTTTAATTTGTAAATCTCATCATCTTTTTCTTTTAAAACAAACTCAAACTCAGCTTTTCTTTTGGAAATCACTTTCTCTAGGTCAAGATTTTGATTAATCAAAGCTACATTTGCTTCTCTAATTGAGGCAAAAGAAGCTATGCATGACTCAGAACACAACTAGGCCTTAGCCTCAGAAGATACTTGTGGTACCTGTGATGATGAAGCATTTGAGCATGAACCATCAGTACACTCCAGGGCCATAAGAGAAAGATTTCCAAAACGATTTTCACCACCATGTTGCCTAGCACCAGAAAACACTTGTTCAGAATAACCAGAAAGATCTTCTGGTAAACTACTCCAGTCAACAACTCTAGGAGTGAAAAAGCTTTGATGTGATTAAGATTGAGATTGTTGACATGATTGAGATGGTTAAGGCTCAGGTAGGGCATGTGGTTGTTGAGCTATGGGTACTGGAACCTGATTGGACTATGGAATGTAAAAACAAGGATAAGGATATGGCATTTGACCTTGATGAAAAAATATGCAGGAGATGATTGAATTTGTGAATGATGACCAGAACTGGTAGAATGTTGCCCTTTGTTTTGTGAATTCTTGCGTGGAAAGGTCACAAAGGGTGCAAAAGAGTTAGATCCAGATGATCTACACTCTTTTGCAAAATGTCCTAGTCTATGGCACCTGTGACACCTCAACTTGCTCTTGCAAAACCAACTTTGGTTTTTCTAGAGAGACTAGGGAATTTTCTACCTGTCCTTTTGTAAAATTTTTGAGATATGATATTAACTAATGCCATTTGGCTCAAAATATCCTTCTCTTCCAAATTGTCATCAGCAATTCCTTTCAAATCATCCATCAAAAAGCACAGATTGTCACTATTACATCCTGAATTACTATCAATACCAGCAAAAGCATGATCTCCACTGTTTGAAGGGAAATCTATATGCTCATCATAAGAAAACTCTGATGTAGCATATTCTGACTCATGACCAACCAGAGTAGTATTCCCTTGTACAAAATCATCAGTGAGCTTCCCAGATGAAGTCAGTTTCCTTTTCTGTTCTATCTCTCTTTCAAATGTTAACACTTTCCCGTGAAGTTGGGTGACAGATAGATTGTGTAGATTTGCACTAGAGCGTAGGACAATAATATATGTGTCCCATCTCCCAGGAAGGGATCTGAGAAATCTGTTGTTCATCTGACTATTTGTATATTCATGTTTAACCATTTTCAACTCAGATATCAAACTGTTTGGCAGTGACTCACCCTTTCTATGAGAGAATGTCTCTTATTGCTACGCAAGGATTTCTCTATTGTTTGCTAAGACCTCATTAGTTCCTCCTGACAGGATCAGTGATCACAAGTTTGATGTTTATCAGAATGTAAAGCAGCAGAATACACAACGAATTAGACAAATTGTAGCAAGCAAACAATATATGTAAGCGTTAAGATCGCATACGGTTATAGGGAGAGAATATGAATTCTGATTTCTAGGAATGTTTATAGATGGAGAATATTTCTAATCAAATCAATCAATCAAACATTCCATTCAATTGCTCATATCGCTCTATCATTACAATGGGTTGTCACTCCTTATATAGAGTGCAATAGTCACTGCTGTTATCACGGAAAGTGACAACTGGCAGATCTAATACAGAAATAACTAAATCTTAACAAACTACTGAAATGTTCACAACTACTGAGAACATATCAGCAGGTTAAGTACAAAATATAAAACTACTGAAACTACAACGACTGAAGAACAAGCTCTTCAGTCGTTTTACAAAACTACTGAAACATAAAACATAAAGCATAAAACTACTGATATCACAACTACTGAAGAAGTACTCTTCAGCAGTTGTGACAAACTACTGAGGCTTCAGTACTTGGTCTTCAGACTTTGACCTTCAGGCGTTTCATCAGCTGATGACTTCAGTAGATATCATCAGCTGATGTCTTCAGTCTTTGTCTTCAGACTTTGTACATCAGTTGTTGATCTTCAGTACTTGTGAACTCTTCAGCTGTTGTACTTCAGTACTTTGGTCTTTCAGCTTCAGCACTTGTGTTCTTCAGCTGTTGTACTTCAGCACTTTGGTTCTTCAGCTGTTAAGGTCTTCAGCACTTGATCTTCAGCTGTTGAAGTCTTCAGTACTTGTCAAACTACTGATGAGGCTTTCAGCAGTTGTTGTGATACCGTGTGGGACTTAGAGATTTCTGATCTTGGCTCATTGGTTCTTTTGGTCCAACAAACTCCCCCTGAACCAATGCAGCCAAAACCTCTAACTTATTTAAACCCCACTTATTGATGGCAAAAATGTTGGTCTTTTTCCTTCTTGATCAGTAGAGAAGATGACCCATGTACGCTCCGGCCTGGGAAGAACCTCAAATATTTGTTTGGCAGAGTATGAATGGGAACTCTGTTTTGGGGAACTGGACACAGAGTTGTTATCCCATTCATGAGATTCACTTCCCCATAATGAGTCTGTATGACTCACGGACATAGGCCTCAAGGAGAACAATTTGTTCCTCTTGAGAGAGTTCTCAGCTCCTCTTCGAAGAAGAACTCTGGACCATAGTACTCTGATAAGTACTTCATGGTCCTGCCATTCTTCAGCTCCACCGTAGTTACCTCCTATATACAAATTCATCGGATGGTTGCCTTCAAGGAGTAACTGGAGCTCATTCTTTTGGATGTCTTCAAGCTTTTTGTATAACAACCCCTTCTTAATCATCTTGTTTTCTAGTAAGCTTGAGGTGTCTTCTTGCTTGGTGAGCTTTCTTGAATTCATCAATGATTTCCCAGGGTGAGACTACAACGGCCAACATGATGGTAGATTCTATTGTTTTTCGTACTTGGCCGTTGTATCTGTGTGGGATAGTTCTTTTATGGATTCTAGAACTCACCCTGGGGTCTGGCCATACTCTCACTCTCTCCCTCTGATACTGAAAGGTGTGTCTGAGAGTGTACAGCCTTTGAGCATGCCCTTTCATGGCTTGAATAGATGATGACTGAGGAAATTCCTTGTCAACCATCTTCAACAGTTGCTCATCGTGCTGTTTCTGCTGTTCTTCTTCTTCTATTTTGACTCTGACCATTTCCCTTTGAGAGTCGGGTGTGATCATGGATTGACTCTGGGGCTTTGGTAGCTTCAGAACAGCAGAGAGTGGCAGACTATCATCTTCATCCTCTTCTTCTACTTCTTCTAGCCTCAACACCCTTCTCTTCTTCTTCTTGGGTGCATCATCGGCTGTGGTTTAGAGGGTGAGGGAATTGGTTTTGTGGGTTGTGGTTTTGGTAGTTTTGATGTGGGAATGTTGACAGGCTGTTCTAGCATTTTGGATGTGAGTTTGGCTTTTGACTGTTTGGCTAGTTCAGTCCTGCTCCCAGCACCAGCTTCATTTAAAACTTCAACAATTAAACCTTTTGTATATTCTTCAGATGAACAGATCTTGGTGGTTATTGCCAAGATACTGTCCCTGGACCAAGCTTTGATCTCGATCAATGATCTTCCAAGATGTTTTGCTATAAATCTGATCATGATCTCCAGCCTTTCTCTTTCTGACACATCATAACTTGACCATCTTGATTGGATTTCTTCAATCTCTAGTCTTCTGATCTCAGAATCAAGTTTTTCAGTGTCATGGCCTTGCCTAAACAACTGATCAATGATGTTATCCATTGATCTGCTGTGTTCGGCATCAGCCTCTTTCACCATCAGCTCCAGGCTTTCTCTTTTTCATCCTTCTTCTTTTTCTTGTATGTGACATGAAAGTCTTTTGAACTTTCAGTCACTTTCTCCATGGTAGCCTCCTCCTTCTCTTTTTCCTTCTCTTTCTCAGTCTCCTCAACCAACTCCTCAGTTTCCACTACTGTCTCTTCTGTTCTTCCTCCTTCTCTTCCTCTTTCTTTTACCTTCACTGCTGAACTCTCCCCCTTTTTGGGTGCATTGGTTGCAGGGAATTGAGTAGCAGAAGTTGTTTGCTCAGAACATTCTCCACCATGGGTTGTAAGACAGAAGAAAGTCTCTCATCAACAGTTTTGATCACCAATTCAGTTAGCTGTGGGGTGATGAGAGATAGGGGATTTTGAAGGATAGCAGCCAGTTGCTCAGGGGGGTGCTGTCCCTGAGGAATGGTGCCAGAAACAGAGGCAGGTGGTTGAGATTTTGTGAGTGTTGTGTGTTTAGGAGACCTTCAGAGGAAGGTGCCATCTGTTGGGTTGATGTGGTGGCAGATGGTCGTACTCCTTGAGAGAGTTGGTCAAGTAGGTTTTGCAGCCTACTGACTTCCTCCTCTAGGATCGTGTTCTGGGCAAGAACATCATAGAAGAAGCCCAGGTCATCATCAGCAGATGCTGAATCACCTGACCTCCTGCTTGTAGCAGGATATACATGCTCTGGGTGTAGACCAGATGTAGCATGTGCCCCTTTGTCCTGGAACTGGGGACTTCCAGCCTCAGGACGTTGTCCTTCATCGGCTGTTGCCTCTGGTGAGGTCTTAGTTATGTTACCAACCTCAGTCTGATCATTTGCTGATTCAGAGAGTTGGCAGCCTCACCAGAAGTTCTTATCTCCATATCAACACCAGGAGATAGAACAGTTAAACCCCTGTGCTGTGGTTCTCAGGTGCACTGTATTCCTCCCCCTCAATGTAGAGGTATTCCCAGTGGTAAGTGGTTTCTGGGGAGGGGGTGAGGAGTGCAATTGAGTCAGCACTTGTGCAACTATTAAAGCTTGGGCTGTGAGGGGCGTTGGTTGGGGTACAGGGGAAGAAGCAGTGTGCACCTGGGGTGGATGGTGCTCTTCAATGGCAATCTCCTCAAGTGAGGAAGATCCCAGATAAGTAGGTGCCCCTTGGGTTGCTGCAGGTTCCTGTTGAGAGCCTGAGCGGCTGTGGCTGGAGGAGTCATTGTATCCACTAGGGGGTTTGGACTAGTGGATATATCCTGCGTTTGTTGTGCAGGAGCATCCTCAGGGGACTCAATTCCCTGAGTAGCCTTTTTGAGTTTCTTTTTGGTGGGTTTGGTGGGGACATTGGATTTGGAGGTGGTGGCTGTGGGTTCCAGCTGCGTGGGTTTTCGCAGCTTGGCAGCCAGTTTGAGTGTCCGGTCGGAGTTGTGCCGGGAGTATACTTCGGGCAAAACAGCCGTAGCAGGGACTCCCACGCCAACAAGTCCCTCAGCATTAAGCTGGTCTATTATAATGGCCATGATGAACCGTGGATAGAGTATCCAACGGTTGGCAGTTAATTTTTGAGCCATATCTTTGAGCTCTGAAAATATTATTTCGGAAAAGTTCAGTGGTTGTTGCTCAAGGATAGAGTACAATACCTGCTGCCATTTGGTGGACATTTGATCCCAAGACGATGTCTTAGGGGCCAAACATACATTGACCATGTGAAAGATCAGGCGCTCAGCGTCATTGAAGTGTTTCTTCATAATGGTTGTGGCACTGAGATCACCTTGATATCCATGCTGAGCAAATGATAGATCTATGGTGCCCTTCGGATATCCAGCAGGAGAGGTAGCATCACTCAGGTGAAGAATTTTTCGTATTGTTGCAGGAGTAATCACTACTTCTTTGTTGTTGACTACAGACCGGAGGGATGGTGTGTTGCTTTCCTCCTCAGTTGTAACCGTTGGTTCATCCAAAAATGGTTCAAGGATTCGGCATGTAAAACAGGTTCAGAAGGAATGCCTTGTTGTAGGGGACTGAACCATAAGATCGATAGCATTATCGAACTTAGTCCAGATCGGCGATTTTGTGAGGTAGGCAACACAGTTGTGTCGCGGTTTAATTTGCAAAGACGCCATGGAAATTTGTTGGAGAGGAACGTTAGTTTTGAAGAAGATGAAGTATGGAGAGCTCAGGGTAAGGTATATATAGGGTACGGGTGAGGAAATGACTGAAGGATGTGGTGTTAGTCATCAGTTGTTTTAACCGACCGTTGACATGGTATTATCCTTTCAGACGTGGAAACAGCTGAAGTCGTGGTGTGGCATCAGTAGTTTAGAAAACTACTGAAGACTGTGGTTTGGACTTCAGGTGATTGAAACAACTGAGGACATGGTGTTTGTCATCAGTAGTTATGAAACTACTGAAGACAGTGGTTTTGTCATCAGCTGTTGTAAACAGCTGAAGACTTGGTATTAGTCATCAGTAGTTATAAAAACTACTGAAGACGTGGTTTTGCTCCAGTTGTTTAAAATGAACAGCAGTGGTACAAACGACGAGGAGAAAGTTCTCGTCAGCTGTTTTCGTCAATTCTTAGCTTTTCAGCTGTTTCAAACTGTCCTCAACACATTCATCAGTCTTTATGGCTGATTTCAGTTGTTTCATAGGACATCAGTACTTATCTGTTTTTACTGATTTCAGTAGTTATGACTACATCAGTAGTTGTAACTACTTCAGTAGTTTAGAACAGATGAAGTACTTCAGTACTTGTGAGAACTTTTAGCCTTCAGTAGTTATAAAAACTACTGAGGTTAAACGAGCTCATCAGTACTTATATGTGACAGGCACTCATGATCATCAATATGAATTACTGAGATCATCAGTAGTTGTCACCTATTCTAGCTGCAGCATACCAAGCCTTACACCAGGTTTTGGAAAGTTGAACTATCCAAAGGCTTAGTAAAGATGTCTGCAAGCTCATCAGCACTGGGCACAAACTTAGGATCAATCAGACCTTTTTCAAAACATCTCTTATAAAATGATGTCTGATCTCTATATGTTTGGTCCTAGAGTGCTGACTGGATTTTTGACAATGCAAAGAGCTGAAGCACTATCCATTAACAATGGAGTCTTAGTCTCTGTAATTCCATAATCCAAAAGTTGGTTTTGAAGCCAGAGTACCTGAGATGTACAGCTTGCAGCAGCAATGTACTCTGCTTCCGCAGTGGATGTAGCAACTGAGGTCTGTTTCTTGCTCTGCCAAGAATTAAGCAGTTGCCTAGGAATTGGCATCCACCAGAAGTTGATTTCCTGGTCAACTTACACCCTGCATAGTCACTGTCAGAAAAAGCAACTAATTTACCAGAATGGTTGGTAGAATACCATAAACCTAGAGATGGAGTGCCTTGCAGATATCTAAAGATCCTCTTGACTGCAATCAGATGAGACTCTTTAGGTGCAGCCTGAAATCTAGCACAAACACATGTAGCAAACATAATATCTGGTCTAGAAGCTGTTAAATACATCAAGGACCCAATCATACATCTGTAAAGTGTTTCATCAACCACTTTACCTTTCTGATCTAAGTCCAGTTGTGTGGTGTGCTCATGGGAGTAGAACAGGGCTTACAGTTTTGTAAATCAAACTTTTGCAAAAGATCTTTTGTATATTTGGATTGATGAATAAAAATTCCATCAGCCTTTTGTTTGATTTGCAACCCCAGAAAGAACTGTAATTCTCCCATGGCACTCATTTCAAACTTCTTTGCATCAACTTTGTAAAGGCATCACACAACTTTGGATCAGAGGATGCAAAAATGATATCATCTACATAAATTTGAACAAGTAGATTATGCTGCCCAGCTTTCTTATAAATAAAGTCTTGTCTATGGAGCCTCTAGTGAAATTGTTTTCCAGAAGAAAGTTTGATAATGTCTCATACCAGGCTCTGGGAGCTTGTTTTAACCCATAAAGAGCTTTATCAAGCTTATACACCCAATTAGGATGTTTGTTGTCCTCAAAGCCTGGAGGTTGACATACATAAACCTCTTCTTTAACTTTTCCATACAAAAATGCACTTTTGACATCCATTTGAAAACTTTAAGTTTTTGATAAGCAGCATAAGCTAAAACATCGAATTGCTTCCAGTCTGGCTACAGGGGCAAAGGTTTCATCATAATCAATACCTTCTTCTTGTGCAAACCCCTGAACAACCAGTCTGGCCTTGTTCTTAACAATAAGCCCATTTTCATCAGTTTTGTTCCTAAACACCCATTTAGTGCCTATTGCACACTTACCTGGAGGTAGAGGAACCAGTTCCCACACTTGCTGTTTCTTGAACTGAAGAAGCTCAAGCTGCATGGCATCAACCCATCCATTGTCCTTTAAAGCAATGTGATAATTCTTTGGCTCTTGCTGACTGATGAAGAGAGCATAGAAGCAGAAGTTTGACAATTGACTTCTTGTTGATACACCAGCAGTGATATCACCAATGATTTGAGACATGGGGTGATTCTTTAGATCTTGATACACAATGAGATCTGTGCAGTGTTTGTAGCCGGTTCAGCAGCAACAGATGGTGATGGTGAATCATTTCCTTGAAACCAATCAGTGGATGGTAATTCAAAGGAAGTTGAATTCGAAGAAATCTCATCAGCATTTGTTGTGATGGTGCTACTGGCGCTACAGGAACATCAGGTCTAGTTGACTCAGGCAGCTGATCACTAAACCTGAAGAGGTGTGTACTGCAATCATCATCATCATCAGCAGTACCACCAGGTGGTGAGCTGTTGACAGGAGCACAGCAGGAGTTTGATAAGGAACATATTGCAGTATGTCCAGATCAAATAACTCCACAGGACTTTGTGGAATCTTGTCCTTTGGAGATTCATTAAACTTAACATGTAGAGTTTCTTCAACAATCTTAGTTCTGCAGTTGAAGACTCTGTATGCTTTGCAAGTAGATGAATAACCAACAAAGTATCCTGCATCCCCTTAGGATCAAATTTTGGAGTTGATCCTTTGTGTTGAGAATAAAACAGGGACACCCAAATGCTTTGAAAAATGAAATCAGTGGAGCCAAATGATGGAGAACTTCATATGGAGCTTCATCAACCTCTGATTTACTAAAACTCTATTTTGCACATAACAAGCTGTGTTGACAGCTTCAGCCCAAAAGGTCAATGGCAGACCTGAGTCAGCCAGCATGGACCTTGCAGCTTCAATGAGGGTCCTGTTCTTTCTCTCCACTACTCCATTTTGTTCCGGAGTCCTTGGAATGCTGAACTGCCTTTTGATTCCCTTTGAGAGATAGAAGTCATCAAGTGTATGATTTCTGAACTCAGTTCCATTATCACTCCTAATACACTTGACGGGAAGGGAATACTGCTTCTCAATGTACAGCACAAAGTGGATAATCTTCTGAGCAGCCTCATCCTTTGAATGTAGAAAGAAAGTCCATACAAATCTGGAGTAATCATCCACAATTACCAGACAGTATTTCTTCTTTGCCATGCTCATTACTCTCACAGGACCAAATAGATCCATATGCAGTAATTGCAAGCAGGCAGTGGACTTGGACACTTCAATAGGAGGAAATGAGACCTTGTGCTGTTTTCCTTTTAAACAAGCAGTGCAAGTTTCATCACAGTGGAACTCCTTTATTGGTAAGCTCTGACTAAACTATTGTGGCTAAGCTGATTCATGTTTTTGAGATTAACATGACCAAGCCTCCTGTGCCATAGTTTAGATTCTTGAAAAGAGGCTTTGGAAAATAGGCAAGGATTACCTTTGAGATCTATCTTCTTAGAGAGATCTAAGGCATACACTCTTCCTGTCCTGTTGGCTTTCAGGAGAGTGTGATCATCCAATACCTTGTCAATCAAGGGCAAAACTTTTGATGACAGAATCCTACAGTTTTGACTTGTGAAAAGGGCAACATGGCCTTTATCACACATTTGACTGACACTCAAGAGGTTGTACTTGAGATTTTCCACATGATTAACATCATCAAATTGATTTCTCCATTGGAGACAAAGCCCTTACCGATGATGTAACCCCTAGCATCATTGCCAAAAGAGACAAATCCCTTCTTTCCTTGAGAGTAGTCATGAAGAAGAGAGATGTTCCCAGTCATGTGCATGGATCCCCCACTGTCTACATACCAGATGCTATTTTGCATGTTGAAGAACCCTCAATAATAAACAATCAGTTAGTTTTAGAGACCCAACCTTTTTGGTTTTGGGCCTGGTCTCATCAATAGATGGTAAACTAGCATGTTTATTTGTAACAACAGCCTGAGAGGAAGAAGATGGTGCAGAGAGGAGTCCTTTGGCTTAGACCTCCTTTTCTGTGTTTCAACATAGGAGAATCTAGTTGGTTACTCTACCCAGATGTTGTACCATCATCACCAGCTGTGTCTGATTTTGTGATAAAGCTTTCAGCTCATCAGACACATTGCTAGTGGAGTTAGATAAGGTCCTATGTTGCACCTTCTTCTTTTGAGCACCCTCAGCTGTCACCTGTTTAACACCTTCCTTTTTGAATTGCTTTAAGGACTTAAGGGTTACAGGATTTGATGTTGCTGATACAAATGTGGTCTCAAACTCATTTTTCATTTTTACCATTTTCTCATTAATTTCTTCCTTTTGTTGAGTTTGGAACCTCTTTTGTACCAGCAATCATCTGTAAGATGATTGAACAAACCACATACTTCACATGGTTTCTTCTTCATCTTAGGTTGATCATCAACTAAAGATGGTGAAGACTTGTTCTTCAATGCTTTGGAAGCATTGGTTGCTTTCTTGACAGCATCTTTAGTGGTCTTCAAACTTTTTCTACTGCCAGTTTTCTTCTCTTCAGTACTGACAGCAGTTGAAGTTTGAACTTCAGGAGTTGAATCCTGCTCTCCAGTCCTTTCAGGACCTTCAGGATTGACTCCTGAGTTGATCAACTTATTGATCATGTGAATGTCAGCATTTGGACCATCAACATCAGCTGATAGGTTCAAAGAGGACTTGATACTGACTGCTACTTCTGATTGTGCTGTATCAGAAGGTAGATCACATGACTTGATGGATTGGTTATCACTCTCACCATCAGATTCTACCTCTGCTCTTGGGGTAAAATCTGTAGGTGGAGCAGTGTGATTGTAACCAATTCCAAACTTCACATTTGAAGCAGATTGCTTACTAAGAAGCATTTCAAAACCTTTGCATGATTGTACCCATCTATCACACTCGACCTGGGTAACTGCAAGGGTTTCTTTGAGATCTTTGTACTTCTCTAGAAGTACATCTTCTCTAGCCTTATCATCAATTATTTTGCAATTCAGTTTATAAATCTCATCATTTTATCTTTGAGCACAAACTCAAACTCAGCTTTGTTTTTGGAAATTTCTTGTTCTAGCTCAATGTTCTTATTAATTAAAGCTACATTTGCTTCTCTAATGGAAGCAAATGCTGCTATGCATGTTCAGAACATAATTTGGCTTTTGCCTCAGAGGATACCTGTGATACCTGAGGTGTAGAGGCATTGGAAGATGAAGTATCAGCAGACTCCAAGCCATAAGAGCTAGATTCCCAAAGGACTGTCACCACCATGTTGACCAGCACCTGAGAACAGTTGATCATGACCAGACAAGTCATCTGGTAAACTGCTCCAGTCAACAACTCCTGGGGTGAAGAAGCTGTGTTGTTGAGATGAAGGTTGTTGATGAGATGGGGAAGGCTGAGGTTCTGGTAATGCATGAGGTTGTGGTTGTCATAGGAACTTGAACTTGACTTGACTGTGGCATGTAATAACAAGGGTACTGATAAGGCATTTGACCCTGAGGAACAAAATATGCCGGAGATTGTTGTTGAGGATGATGACTAGATGTGACAGGATGTTGCCCTCTGTTTTGTTGACTGTTGCCAGGAAAAGTCACAAAGGGTGCAGTAGAGTTTGATCCAGTTGATCTACACTCTCTTGCAAAGTGTCCAAGCCGTTGGCATTTGTGACACCTCAACTTGCTCTTGTCAAAACCAACTTTGGTTTTGCCAGAGAGTCCTGGGAATTTTCTCCCAGTTCTTTTGTAGACTTCTGAGATCTGATATTTATCAAGGCCATTTGGCTCAAAATATCCATCTCTTCTAAGTCATCATCTGCAATCCCCTGAGATCATCCATGATGAAACAAATTGTCATTATTACCACCAGTAAACTGACCATCAACACTTACAAATGCAGAATTAGAAGTGCTCGAAGAGAAATTAATATGCTCATCATACTGGCATTCAGATGCAGCATATTCTGACTCATGACCCACCAAGGCAGTGTTGCCTTGAACAAAGTCTTCAGTGAGCTTTCCAGATGAAGACAGCTTTCTCTTCTGTTCTATCTCTCTCTCAAAAGTGAGCAATTTCCCATGAAGTTGGGTGAGAGATAGTTTGTCCAAACTTGCACTGGAGCGTAGGACAATAGTATATGTGTCCCATCTCTCAGGCAGTGATCTGAGAAATCTGTATTCATCTGAATATTGGTGTATTCAAGTTTGACCTTTTTAGTTCAGAGATCAAACAAGAAAACCGCTCATATTGTTAGTCAGTGTCTCACCCTTTCTATGAGAGAATGTCTCATATTGTTGGGCAAGAATTTCTCTGTTATTTGCCAAGACCTCATCTGTTCCTCCAAATTGTTCTTTCAAAGCATCCAGAGGTCATGGGCAGTTTCATGATGCATTAGCCCAGAATAGATTTCATTGGGCAAGCCATGGCCAGAATTCCATGGGCTTTTGCATCAATCTCAAGCAACTTTTTATCCTCATCTGAGTATTGCTCCCTCCTCTTCGGAACATTTGATTGGTTTCCGGGTTATTCACCATAGGCTTGTGTGGACCATGTACCACTGATGTCCACACCTCCAAATTGTTCTTCCAGAGAAACCCAGAGGTGATGAGTAGATTCATGATGCATAAGTCCAGAATAGATTCATTAGGCAGTGCCATGGCCAGAATTCCATGGGCTTTAGCATCAATTTCAAACAGTTTCAGATCTTCATCTGAGTATTGCTCTTTCTTCTTTGGAACCATTTCTTGGTTTCTGGATTACTCACCATAGGCTTATGGGTCCATGAACCACAGATTTCAACAACCTGAACTGTTGACACAGGTGATGAGCATTCGTCGTTGCCATATGTTTTACTCACTCCTAACAAGCATCAGAGGCTTTGTTGAGGAGCCAGTATTGTGAGGATCATTGATTGATGTAGCCATTTTCACCAATTCAAACAAGTTCAATGACTTTTTACCAGATCTAGCATAAAAACTCAACAACACAGTTTAAAACAAGAAGAATCTCAAATTAATTCACAAGAAGCAACAGAAAAACAAACTCTATAACCAATTCTTGCAAATTTGCTAATTTGATCAAACTTAGATATCAAAAGAACAGTTTCAATGATCAATTGTTAAATCGATCAATGATTAACCTGCTCTGATACCATTTGAAGGGATCGAGATCTAGTTTGATCAATTAGATTAGGATTTGCAGCGGAATAGCACACGTATTAGACGAAATTATAGCAAGAATAATATGAATATTCAATCAAACAGTAACGGTTATAGAGAGAGAAAGTTTTCTACAAAAAGAATGTTTTCACTCATGCACAAGCTTCCCGTCCAAGGAAATTAGGTCAACATTCCTTTTATAAGGAATGTGAAATCAGCTGACGTCACTTGATAGTGACATCCAACTCATTTAGACAAACAACTGAAACTAAACTAACTACTGAAGATGTCCACAACAACTGTGGACACCTTCACTAAAACCTAAGTATAAGCTAACATTACAACTAATGAACTTATAACATCTGAATATAACATCTGAAGTGTAAGAACTTCAGATGTTTTACATAATATAAAACTACTGATTACAAACTACTGAAATGTAAACCATAACAACTACTGAAGAGAACTACTTCAGCTGTTGTGACAACTTCTGAGAACTTGGTCTTCAGACTTTGTCTTTAGCAGTTGTCTTCACACTTTGTCTTCAGCTGTTGTCTTCAGACTTTGTCTTCAGACTTTGTCTTCAGCTGTTGTAGACCACTTCAGTTGTTTTGATACTCTGGGACTTAAAGGTTTTTCTGATTTGGCTCATTGGTCTTTGGCCAAACACTATGTTACATGCTCTTCAGCATTATGTGACTTCCATGACAAATCAGCCTTCAGGTAGCATCGTAACAAAGATCGTCAAGTTCATCGAAGTCAACCTCAGTTCATCTCTGAGCTTAAGCAAGGTTGGCTTTAGGTAATCTAGAATGATCTAAATGAATCATTGATAAAGCAGTACTTATCATTCCTGAAAGCCATGATGTTCTCTAACAAGTAGCCATGAATGATTGGGCTATGTTTGCCTTCTCACCTTAAAAAACATAATCATAGCAATGGTCCATCTTAGATTTTCCCATCGATCCTCCCATCCTATGATAAAAAAACAACTAATGAAGACATGAGCATAAACCTCCACTCCTTCGAGAGAAATGACTTCTTGATCTCCTTCTAGTTCTTGTAGTTAGTACCCTTATATCAAATATCCTGAAAGTATAATGACCCTTAATAAGTCATCTCTATACTCTCTCCAATGTCATCCTCAACACTTAAGGCCTTAGCTACTTGCTTTCCGATATCTCAAATAGTTGTCCCTAAATTGAGCTATAATAATCCTCTGTTTGTGTAAGGCCCCGTTCCGGAAAACTCACAGTTGGTCATTCATTACACAAAAATATTATCATTACATTGCTTACCAAAACATCGCAACGAAAAACAAAAAAATACTTTTCATATCATACAGGGTTTTGCAAGTTAATACAAGCGTTCATTTCAAAAATCATTCCTTCGCATTACAATGCAAAAACATTAAAAAAGAATGCCATCCAAAAGAGGTGAGTAGCCGCCTCGGCCATCCTCAGCAAGGTTACCTGCAACTGAAAACGTATAAATCAGCGTTGCTGAGTGAGTTCTAGTTTTATAATAAAAAATAGATTTCCATCGTTAAAACTATCTTTACTTTCTTTCAGAATCAACTATACTTTTCATTCGGTCGGGATGATGCATAATACGTACAACAGATAACATCATTATATCTTCCATACATTAGTTAACTGTGTACATTTTATACGTTCTCCTTCAAGTCTGTTGGGACAACAGAGTCGCTAAACTCCATTAACAATAACAAATATTTGCGTGCTTATTCGAGTCTGTTGCAACATAGGGTGTTCACCCAATTACCACTTCAATGATAGGCATGCTATCCGGAGTCTGTGGCAACCATGGGTCGCTCGCTAATGGAGGTTCACGATAAGCTCGCTATCCGAAGTTATTGCACCCCATAGGATTGCTCACCCATGCCATTTAATGATAGCACGTATCCAGTTCTGTTGCAACGAACAAGGTCGTTCACCTCAGTGGCAACTTTACGATAGCATGCTGTCCAAGTCTGTTGCAAACATGGGTTGCTCACCTCCATTATGTGCTTGAAAGCCTTTTGTAAGGATTCCTGAAGTCTGATGCAACCCAAAACTGCCTAAGTGTTTCAGCAACATGCACTAAGTACTGAAGTGAAGAATGCTTCGGAAGAATTACACAAAGCATTAGAAAATACTCTAAGTGTAATATCTTCCGAAGCCAAGACCAATATCTTCCGAAGCCTAACATGAAGTCTTCCGAAGCTTGAAGAGACAAAGTCTTCCGAAGCTTCACCTATGAAGACAGATTTCTTCCGAAGACTTTTAGTACACATGCTTTATCTGATGTACTGTTCCATAAAGCACCTTTTCCGCTGCGTCTCTGATAAGTCACCAACTTACAAGAGTTGGTGAAAAGGTCCATGCTTTTGGTAACTGTACATTGAGGTCTTGAGTCTGAAACTTTCCACTTTATGTACTTTATCCTTTTTGTAATGTATAAGGATGTGAGCTATGGCATGTCATAGTCACAAGGTCAAAAGGCAGATATGCCTTTTGATCCTACAATTGATTTTGTTAGTGTCTAGTCAATTGTATCCAGCTGGCTTTCATAGTATAGCCGGCTGTAGGTTGTAGTATAAGTATTCCAAGTTCTTGTATCTTTCTTATGCTTTGTAACACTTGTAAAAGAACTTGAGAAAGCAATATACTGCTCCCTTGAAAACTATACTCTCTTGTTCTGTCTCTTGCTTTACTTGTTTCTTGCATCACCTTTGGTTACCTAGTTCACTGTTTGATTAAGTTTAGTTAATCTTCTCATTGTGTGTTGTGTTGTAATTGTGTTCAAGCCCTTGAACGATCCTGCAATTGGTATCAGAGCTTCAGGCTCGTGATATAAGATCTAACCATCTTAAGATCCCTCACACACACAAAAACTAAACTTTTTCAAATGGCTTCCATCTCAAAGACTGATATGGAGACTGGAACCATGAACAAATCCCCATTGATCACTCTTGATGACTTCGACACCTGGTGCATGAGGATGGAAGGCTTCATCAGGTCTCTTGACTCAAGAATGTGGGAATCTGTTGAATATGGACCTTTCATACCTAGCACCCCCTCTGCTACCGGTGCTGGTATGATTCCTAAAGATGTGGCCAACTACTCAGATGAAGATAGGAAAAGAGTAGAGATTGACAGGAAGGCCATGACTGCTCTTCAGACTGCTATCCCAACTCTGTGTACAGAGGTTTTAAGAAGTGCAAAACAGCTAAACAGCTGTGGGATGCACTGAAGCTGATGTATGAAGGCTCCTCTGAAGCCAAGGAGAACAAGAAAGATCTTCTGAAGCAGCAGTTTGAAAATTTCACCTTTAAAACAGGTGAAACCATGACCCAACAATACTTCAGGTATGTTGAGATTGTGGATACCCTTGTGGATGGAGGAGTTCCTCTTGAGAACAGAGACATTGTAAGGAAGTTCATGTCCTCACTTCCTAGGCAATGGACACACTATTGTGTGGTAATCAAGAGGACTGAGAACCTTAAAACTCTTACTCTGACAGAGTTATATGGGATTCTCAGTGGATACCAGATGGAGATGAACTTACAAGGTTCATCTGGCAACTCTAACAATCAAATGGGTTCAGCCCTTCATGTGGTTGAAAGGGACAGCATAGAACCCCAACATCATCTCCTATGCTACCCTGACAACTCACAAAAGGGTCCTTTCATCACCTTCCCGGAGACACCAAGGGAGAACTTTACTCAAGGAAGCCCATTCCAAGAGACAAGTTCTTCTCAAGCCTTTGTGTCTGCAGATGAAAGCTGTGGAAATTATCTCTTCACTCTTGAAGACCTAGACTGTATCCATCCAGATGACCTGGAATACATGGAGATAGTTCAGCAGATGGCTCTTCTCACTCACAGAGCCAAGAAGTTCTACAAGAGGACAGGAAGAAAATTTCCAAGCAATGCTACCAGTGGTAAGTTTGGCCTGGATAAAAGCAAAGTTAAGTGTTACAATTGTAACCTTATGGGTCACTTCGCCAGGGAGTGTAAGGCACCCAGAGCAAATGGGGGTCAAACACAACTCAGACCAAACTACACCAACAATACCCCTCAGGCTGAGAAGACAAAGCAACATGCTGCGGTTGCTGTTGAAGAGGGAGGATTTGACTGGAGTTTTCAGGTGGAGGATGCTTCTCCAAACCAAGCATTGATGGCTGATCATGATGAAGCCAAGGTATTAGAACATCTTTGCTCCCCTGAATGCATTGCTAAAGTAAATAGATACAGGTCCTACAACCTAGAGATGAGATCTGATCTTGAGTCATTAAACATATTAAAATCTGACTTTAGAAAGTCTGAAAATGATTACAAGTTAAAGATAGAAGACTTGGAGAAAACCATTTCAGTACTAAAACATGAACATACAGATTTTAGAACTCAGATCCAAGATCTCATCACTAAGTTGACTAAGTGCCAGGCTGAGCTTGTGATCAGCAAAGCCCTGGCAGAGAAAAGTGTTCTTGAAGAAGAGACCTTCAAGAACATGATATCCTCATCCCTACACAATAAGGTTTGTTATCAAAATAGACAGGACTGGGATCAAATGAGATAGCTCCTCCACACACAATCTTGTCTGTAAGATCTCCTAGGTGTGGAACTTGTGAAGATGAGCTTCCTCTCATAGATCCATAAGTGAGGATGATGAAGAAGTGATAGTGAGGAATCCCTCTGAGAAGAGTGAAGAAGAGGATTCCTCCAAGGGCCACTATCCTTCTGAGGAGAAGAAATTAACTGTGATGACCAAGTCCAAGAGAAAGAACTTGATCAGGAAGAGCAAAAGGAAAGCAAAGAAGGCTCAAGAAATCAAGGCTACCTTTGATGCTAAGCAGAAACAAGTGTTATCTCTGCAGGTTTCAAAGCAATAAGGACTGAAGACATCCACCAAAGCCTCTTATCAAGAGTTCTGGTTCATGTTCAAATCATCTCAGTACAAAGAAGAAGACTGAGCTGCTGTGTACCACTGCTGCACAGCCTGGACCATCAAATTCCAAGAACAGTTCACAGCCCAAGGGAACTGTATCTGAATCTACCAAGATGAAGGTGAAAAAGGGATGTGACCAAGGCCAGTCTTGCTCTCAAAAGGAGATTTCTTTGAAGAAGAAAATGCTGTGTGTTATGTGTGAAAGTACTTCTCATATTGCCAAGGATTGTCCATACAATCCTAAAAGTACTATCCACATGACCAATACAAAGACTTCAAAGAATCTCAAGAAGTCTCAAGCTTCGGAAGGAAAGTCTGTTTCCTTCGGAAGCTCCAAATCAAAGAAGAAGGTAAATGGAAAATACCTTCGGAAGCAAAGTTGGTCTCGGAAGAAAGGAGTTCTTCCGAAGTACTAAAGTCTACTGCAGTGACTGTAGATTCTTCCGAAGTATCAGTCATTAAAACTTGTGAAGCTCCAAAAGCTTCTAAGGTTTTGAAGGTCAAGTCCAAGACTCCAAAGGTGGTGTGGAAGTCTAAGAAAGACCAAATGACTGAGGTTTCTCCATCAACAACAGCCGAAGATCCCCTCTGTACAACCATAGGATCTATTACTGTTGCATTACCTTCTATTACACTTACTGAACCCAAGACAAGTAAGGCTTGGGTTTCCAAATGTAACTAATCATTTTCTTTGTGCAGGAACAGCTCAAGACAAACAAGAATGTCTGGATAATTGACAGTGGCTGTTCCAGGCACATGACAGGCGATAGGTCTTTACTTCATAATTTTGAGAGAATTGATGGAGGACCAGTTGCTTTTGGAGGAAATGAAGGTGGTTACATTTATGGAAGGGGCAAGGTCACAAATGGTAAGCTCAGCATTGAGAAGGTAAACTTTGTTAAGGAGCTTGGGTACAATCTTCTGAGTGTATCTCAATTTTGTGATCAGAGTCATAACATGCTCTTCACTGAGCATGAGTGCATTGTTCTCAAACCTGGAGTGGTCATTCCTCATGAGCATATTCTGCTCAGAGCCCCCAGGAAAGGGAACATGTACAAGATGGATTTGCAAGAAACATCTCCCTCTGGAGAAGTTTCATGCTTTCTATCTAAAGCAAATAGTGATGAGTCTTTCCTATGGCATAAAAGAATGTGCCATGTAAACTTTAAGAATATGAATAAATTAATCAACATGATCTGGTAACTGGAATGCCAAAGAAAGAGTTTACAAGTGATGATCATTGTGTTGCATGCCTGAAAGGGAAGCAACACAAGGTATCTCACAAGCCTAAGGAAAAGAACTCCATCACTACTCCCCTACACTTATTACATATGGATCTCTTTGGCCCCACCAGTGTAATGAGTTTAGGAAGGACCTTATACTGTCTAGTGATCACAGATGATTTTACAAGATTCACTTGGGTTTTCTTTCTTAGAACTAAAGATGAGACTCCTGAGATTCTAAAGAATTTCATCTTAAAGATTGAGAATCAATGTGATCACAAGGTCAAAACCATAAGATGTGATCAAGGAACTGAATTCAAGAACCAAATCCTTGATACATTTTGTGATGAAAGGGTATTACAAGACAATACAGTGCTCCCAGGACTCCTCAGCAAAACGGAGTTGCTGAGAGGAGAAACAGGACACTTATTGAAGCTGCAAGAACTATGTTGTCTGACTCTAAACTGCCTATCACCTTCTGGGCAGAGGCAGTTAATACTGCCTGCTATGTGCAAAACAGAGTCTTAGTAGTTAAGACACATGGTAAGACTCCTTATGAACTTTGGCACAAGAGGAAACCTTTCATTGGTTTTCTCAGGTCATTTGGATGTCCCTGCACCATCTTGAATACCAAAGATCAAGTTGCCAAGTTTGCTGAGAAATCAGACGATGGACACTTCATTGGATACTCTTCTCAAGCTAAAGCTTATAGAGTATACAATCTCAGAACTAGAATCATTGAGGAGTCAGCCAATGTGACTTTCAATGAGCACACTCCCAGTGTGGCTGGTTCTGGTCCGGATTGGCTATTTGATCTTGATTTAGTTACCAACTGTTTTAATAAATCTTGTGAGCATGTTTCAGGATCTGCAGAAAATTTAAATACAGGTGATCCTGATCCAAGATTTGAGCTTGGAAGACCTTCAGCTCCAGTTGAAATACTTCAGCAAATGAGGTTTCTATCAGCACAACAATGACAAATCCAGCTGATACATCTGGCATGCCTTCAAATTCCAGTTCAGAGGCCTCTCAACCAGATAAAGACATCTCAATTGCAGAAGATAACAATGGTGATGGTGAAAGTGATCAAGAATCTCTTGATGCTAATAACCATACCATAGATGATAACATCAATGATGTCACACACTCATTGGATCAAGTTAATCTTGATAAGTGTGATAATGTGGAGGATCAATCTTCAAGACCAGATCTAAATTTCTCAAATTTGGATCTATCTCAGCAACTTGCTGTGATCCCTCAGCTAAGGATCCACAAGTCTCATCCTACCACAAACATCATTGGAGATGTTATCTCCGGGGTAAAGACAAGAGGGCAAACCCATGAAGCAAATGTTTGTCTTCACTCTTGTTTTCTATCCCAGTTAGAGCCAAAGAAAGTTGAGGAGGCTCTAAAGGATGGAAGTTGGGTTGAAGCTATGCAACAAGAGCTGCTTCAATTCAAAAGACAGAAAGTTTGGAACCTTTGTCCTCTTCCTCATGGGAAGACTACCATTGGAACCAAATGGGTTTTTAGGAATAAAAAGGATGATAGAGGAATCATCATCAAGAACAAGGCTAGACTAGTTGTTCAAGGATACACACAAGAAGAAGGGATTGACTACACTGATGTCTTTGCTCCTGTAGCTAGACTAGAAGCTGTTAGGATATTCCTGGCATTTGCTGCATCCAAGAACTTCAAGGTCTACCAACTTGATGTAAAGTGTGCTTTCTTATATGGAGTGATTGATGAGGAGGTTTATGTCAAACAACCACCTGGTTTTGTAGATCCTGATCATCCTGATTATGTCTGCAAGCTTGACAAAGCTCTCTATGGGCTGCATCAGGCACCCAGGAAGTGGTATGAGACACTGTCTGAGTATCTCTGTAAACATGGTTACAGGAGAGGTACTATAGATGGAACTCTCTTCATCAAAGGACAAGGAAACGACATTCTGCTAGTTCAAGTATATGTGGATGACATCATCTTTGGCTCAACCAATTCAAGGCTCTGCAAAGACTTTGAAAAGCTGATGAAAGATAGATTTGAAATGAGTTCAATGGGAGAACTTAATTTCTTTCTGGGAATTCAAGTGAAGCAGGTTGAAGATGGCATTTTCATAAGTCAGTCAAAGTATGTTCAAGATATACTCAAGAGGTTCAACATGACTGATTGTAAAACTGCTAAGACACCCATAGCCAGAAACCACTCCTTGGTCCAGATCTTGAGGGGGAGTGTGTAGATGAGCACTTATACAGGGCTATGATTGGGTCTCTTATGTATCTTACAGCTAGCAGGCCTGATATCATGTTTGCTACATGTATTTGTGCAAGATATCAAGCTAATCCTAAGATGTCTCACTTAATCACTGTGAAAAGGATTTTAAGATACCTCAAAGGTGCTTCAACACTTGGTTTATGGTATCCAAAGAATTCTAATTTCAATCTGTATGCCTATACAGACAGTGATTATGGTGGTTGCAACATGACTGCAAAGTCTACATCTGGGGGATGTCAATTCCTGGTGGAAGGTTGTCTCATGGCAATGCAAGAAACAAACCTGTGTGTCTGCATCAACTGCTGAGGCTGAATACATTGCTGCTGCAAGCTGCTGTGCTCAAGTGCTTTGGATTCAAAATCAGATGCTAGACTACGGATTTAACTTCAAAGAGACTCCTATCCACATAGACAACAACAGTGCTATCTCTATCACTGAGAACCCTGTGCAGCACTCAAGGACCAAACACATCAACATCAGGTATCATTTAATAAGAGATAACTATGAAAAGGGGTTAATTAAACTAGTCAAAGTTCACACAGATGAACAATATGCTGATCTGTTCACAAAAGCTTTTGATGAACAGAGATTTAAGTATCTGATATCAGCTATTGGGGATTAACTTTGAGTAGATTTTTCTTAAAACTAATTCTAATTATTTCTTCTTAAAATATGTGTGTCCTAAGTTGTCTAGTTCATCACTTTCATAAGCTCATGTTTTCTTTGAATGAAAAACTCTTTTTGAAGACTTTCCTTGGATTCTTGAAAATTTTCTGATACTTCGGAAGATAACATTTTACCTTCGGAAGAAAAATATGTCTTCAAAATAAATGACTGTCTAAGAATTTTACCTTCGGAAGAAGTCAAAATTATCTTCCGAAGCTTAAAATTCTAACTTAGACACTTATTCATTTTTAAGGACTTTTTCCTTCCGAAGCAAAATTACTTTCGGAAGCTTTGTTCATTCTTATACAAAGCATCAAAAGTTTATTTCTCTTCCGAAGCATAAATCTTTAAGACTCTCAGGAAAATTCTTCCGAAGTCACTTTAGCTTCGGAAGCTTTTTCAATCAAACTTCCGAAGACAAATTACTTTCGGAAGCTTTTCGAATTCCAAGAAAACTACTTTTTGAGCAAAAAGGTAAACTACTTTTTCAGAGGTGGGACCGACATACGGATTTCAAAGTTTATCCTCTTTCATTAAACTTTATCTGAAATCCTTCTCTCTCATATAAACCCAACGGTTTCCCCCTCTTCTATCATCTGCTTTTCTTCCATACCTAAAACCCAAAGCTTTCTCTCTGAAATTTCCTTCCATTCTTTTCTCTTCATCTCTGAGCTACCTCACAATGGCTGACCTTACACACAGAAATGATCCTCACTTTGCCATGCAGCTACACAGACAACACAATCAGGTTGCTCTGTTATGCTCTGACAAAGATCCTCATTTCTCAGAGGTTTGCCGTTTCTTGTCTTTGTCTCACTACTTCACCTCCCTAACCATTGATCCTCCTCTATATGAGGATCATTGCTTGAATTCTGGAAGACCTGCCAAGAGGTCATTATGGATGGGGAGAAGGCACTGTCTGCCACAGTGCAGGGGAGAACAATTTTCATCACTCCGGCCATCATCAACCGACATCTTCAGCTGGATGATGAAGCAGGTGAAGTGTTCTTCCAAAAGAAGCGGTTAATCATTCCTTCGAGCAGATGGGCTATGAAGGAGATTTCTCTGTAAAGACCTTCAGGAAAGGGAAGGTCTCATCCCAGTGGAAATACCTGCTCCATGTGGTTATCCACAGCTTATCAAACAAGCATGGTGGATGGGACCAGATTCCTGAGGATCTCTCCTTTATAGTTCATGGGATGGTTCAGGGGGTCAAGTTCAGGTATTCACAATTTGTTTATACTATTTACTTGCAAACTTAGACTCCTTAGAATATTACATGTTTCCTAGATATGTTCAACACATTCTTAACTGTGAACTGGGCTCACAGTTGAGGGAAACAGGCAATATTCTTAAACTGGGACAGATGAAGCCCGGCATCTTTAAAATTATGAAGAAGCCAACTGTAGGCTTCTCAGGGGTAGAAACAGCCCTAGTCCCAAAAATGTTAGAGCTCATTGCTCAAGGTGACAACATAGCAGTCCAAGCTAGTGTTGAACCCACACCTACTGCTCTCCTACCTCTTCACAACCTCAATATTCATCACCTACAAAAGAAAATCCCAACGAACCCCTGCTCAGGCTATTGAGTCTGTGCAGGCCCCAAATACTCAACCTTACAGGAAGAAGTGGACTCCAGAGCTCCCACTTCTCCTGAGGAGCAAACCACTCCCATTACTTTACCTATCAGGGCTGAGGTTCCTCAAGCTCAACCTGATGAGCTCATTAGCCCAACAACTGTAAGCCTTCACTCTGAGTCTCAACACTCAAGTGAACAACCTTCAGGGGATAGCTACCATCCCCAGCCTTTGGATCTAAACCAACCAATTCCCAACCTATCCTTTTACACTGATGAAGACTTAGGATTCAGTGAGTACCATGAGTCTCTCTTCTCCTCCCCTACTCAAAGAGAGATGAGTACCTCTGACTCTCCTCAGTCTATCCCTCATCAGTCACCTATTACTGAGGTGGACACATCTGAACCTGTTCAGGATGTCCATATGGAAGAGGCTCTCACTTTTGAAAGTGATTACATCATTAAGACCTCAACCATGGCAACTCAGCCCATTGGCATCTTAACTGAGGTTGCCAGTGAGCAGAGGAAAACCAGCAGCCAAGAAACTCAAGCTGGTGGTGAGAGAAGGGACTTTGGTCCAATCCTCTCATCCCCCAGTGATTCTTCTGATGAAGATGAGGGGAATTTGAGACTAAAGGTACAAAATTGTCACAAACATGCACCTATCTAGTCTCTAAGGTTAGTCACTTGGAATCTCAGGTGACTACCCTGCAAAACAGGGTCAATGATCAGCAACTCCAGATTTCATATCTGCAGGAAAAACTAGCTGAGACCTTTAAGAGAGCTCAACCAGGAACACAAGAACCTGTGGAAGTGACTGATTTATCCTCCAGCTCACCTATGCAAGTGGGTGATGCTACCAAAAAGGGGGAGAAAGTTATCACAACCACAGAACCTGGGAGTTCTTCAAAGAGAATGGACATAGAGGACTCACCATCCTCACTTGCTGTTGTGCATTCTCAGCAACTTCCTCAAGTTCACATTAATGTGGACTCTATAGACTCTCTCATCAGGAGTCTCTTTGAGGAAGGTATACCAAGGGCTGTCTCATCTCCACCACATGGAACTGGCAACTACATCATCAGATGGAGGTATGATGATGACAGAAGAGCCCTCATACTTCACAGAGTTCAAGGTCAACAAGAAGTCTTTCAGTTCCAAAGCCTGAGCTTCTATGAAGGACTGGATTTAGTCAACATGCCACTTGTCAATCCAAGCAAATCTAGACAAGCTGACAGGCTGGCTCAAAGAATCCAAGACAGGATCCTTGCAGAGTTCTCTCTAAGAAGGAGACTTAGGCAATCAGGCAATGTCATCGGTCAACTGGATGTTGAGGTGGACCCTAAGATTAGTTTCATAGGGGAAACCTTGGCTGAAGGCCCAGTGGCAGAACCTGAGACCCTTGTCTCACCATCAACAACTGCTGCAGAGGTCCAAACTCCATCTGAGACACCTGCTGGTGAAGGTGTCTCTCAGCCTCTCTGGCCAGAGCATGGAAGCTACACCAAGCAATGAAGGCCAAGCCTCAATCCACCCTGAGTCACAAAGGTCTGTTGGTGACAAAGGGAAAAGGATAATGACTCCTGAGGAAATTGAGGAGGAAGAGAGAGAGAGGAAAAGGAGGCTAAGGGGAGAAAGTTCTTCTGGGTCATCAAAATTCATGCAAGCTGCAATCAGGGCTGCCCCCAGACCAAATACTCAAAATGATGAACAAAGGGCAGTCAGGATTAATTATTTACAGACCAGGAACTATGATGTTGATGAAATCATCCCTCCCCTTAGAAGAGTTGAATGAACTGGCTGACATGGAAGTGTCAAGAGAGATAAAGGAGAAAGAGGATGCAAGGTTACTTCTCCAATTCAAAGAGGAGAGGAGACAGAAAAGACTTCACAAGCATACTCCCACTCTCTCTCCAGTTCAAGAAAGTCCTGCACAGGAAGATGTGGCTCCACAAGAACCTCAGGTAGATAAAGAAGAGGATAGAATCAAAATGATAAACTACCTGAGTGCCACAGGCTTCTATCAGGCAAATACACTTCTTCCCTGTCCTATGACTTCATTGAGTTCGAGTACTTAAAGCAACTTGAGCTTGAGTTAGTCAAAGAAAGAAAAACAACCAAAAGGAAGCTAAGGGAAGAAGCTGCAAAGTCAAGAGCCATCATTCAAAAGAATGCAAAGAAGTCTGCTGACAGACAAAGAATGATGAGCTTCTTGAAGTCATATGGATTCTCCGGAAGGAGACTTGGTCCCATGTCTCTATCTACAATGGATGAGCATATAAGGGTAATCAAGCAGAAGATTAAAAGTGGTGAACTCATTGACTTGCACTCTCTTCCAAGTCAAGTCCACCTGAAGTGGAGGTCAAGTTTGAACAACCAGAGACACCTGAACCAGAACCTCCAGCTGAGCCTCAGCAAACTTCATCTTCTGATCCAAGACAGGGTCAAACTCCCTCTCCTTCTGAACCTGTGAGGGAGGAACACCCAACTGAGAAAGACACTGATGATCAACATGGTGCTGCAGACCAGTCTTCTCAGTTAAAGACATTAAAGAGGAAGAAGAAAATGGCCTCTAAACCAAAGACTAAAAAGAAGAAGCCAAAGTCATCTACCTCTACACCCCAGGCTGAATCAGATCAACCTGAGGAAGTGCATGATGAGGCAGCCCAATCAACTCCTATGCAAGTGGCTCCTCTAGCAACCGAGACACCCATCTTATCCTGGACTTACTCTACCAATCCAGAAAGATGGAATGTTATCAGAGATCAAGGTGTTGAAAATGTCTACTCATGGCAAGACATAATCAACTTACCTCTGCATGATCTCTTTGAAATGAGAAGATACTATGAGAGTCTTGATGATCCTGACCATCAAATGAAGAAAGGGATGGTCTTGATTATTCTGAAGACTACAAACATTTAAAGATCTTCTAAGTGTTTTGGTAGCATCAGCCTAGGGGGAGTTTGTAAGGATTCCTGAAGTCTGATGCAACCCAAAACTGCCTAAGTGTTTCAGCAACATGCACTAAGTACTGAAGTGAAGAATGCTTCGGAAGAATTACACAAAGCATTAGAAAATACTCTAAGTGTAATATCTTCCGAAGCCAAGACCAATATCTTCCGAAGCCTAACATGAAGTCTTCCGAAGCTTGAAGAGACAAAGTCTTCCGAAGCTTCAACCTATGAAGACAGATTTCTTCGAAGACTTTTAGTACACATGCTTTATCTGATGTACTGTTCCATAAAGCACCTTTTCCGCTGCGTCTCTGATAAGTCACCAACTTACAAGAGTTGGTGAAAAGGTCCATGCTTTTGGTAACTGTACATTGAGGTCTTGAGTCTGAAACTTTCCACTTTATGTACTTTATCCTTTTTGTAATGTATAAGGATGTGAGCTATGGCATGTCATAGTCACAAGGTCAAAAGGCAGATATGCCTTTTGATCCTACAATTGATTTTGTTAGTGTCTAGTCAATTGTATCCAGCTGGCTTTCATAGTATAGCCGGCTGTAGGTTGTAGTATAAGTATTCCAAGTTCTTGTATCTTTCTTATGCTTTGTAACACTTGTAAAAGAACTTGAGAAAGCAATATACTGCTCCTTGAAAACTATATCTCTTGTTCTGTCTCTTGCTTTACTTGTGTTCTCTGCATCACCTTTGGTTACCTAGTTCACTGTTTGATTAAGTTTAGTTAATCTTCTCATTGTGTTGTTGTGTTGTAATTGTGTTCAAGCCCTTGAACGATCCTGCACCTTCCTTGGTAATCATCATTCAATATGCATGCAATTATTACTTGGTGTTCCTCTTTAATATCTTGAACTTTACGTACATAATACTTCGTGCAGTCAAAAATAATCCGTTACAGCCATAGGAAAGATAAACAGTCATTATAAGCCACCATACCATACAATCATACATCACATCCCTCACAACATAATGAATTCAAAAAGTCAATCACATAGCCCCCGGGAAAAACTCCCAAGGTCAAAGCCTACATTACACTTTTTCCCCAAAAAATTAGAAATAGTATAAGCCTTAGGCGCATGGGCACCATGCAGGCGACTATGGGCACTATGTGCGCGCAGGGACACACTTCAGCGCATGGGAAACTTCACGCGCATGAGCACTATGCACGCGCATGAGCTAGGGCATGGGAATCCTGGGAAGTCTGCGAGACTTAGGCCATTCCAGACCAATTCTGGTGCATGCGGTACTATTCAGGCGTATGAACTTGGACGTACTGGCTAATCAGTCGCCATTGGAGATTAGGAAGCATGGGCACTTGGGCGCATGGGCACTATTGGGGCGCATGGACCTACACTAGTTGTTGGACAAAAGAACACAATTAGCCGGATCGAACAAAACCTTAAGTCCCATAGAGTCACAAAAACCGCTGAGCCACCCAGCTGAAGACCAAAGTCTGGAAGAAAAGTGCTGAAGACAAAGTCTGAACACAAGTGCTGAAGACAAAGTCTGAAGACAAGTGCTGAAGACAAAGTTGAAACCAAGTATGAAGACAAAGGCTGAAGACACAAGTGCTGAAGACAAAGTATGAACAAAAGTACTAAAGACAAAGTTGAAGACACAAGTGCTGAAGACAAAGTCTGAAGACACAGGTGCTGAAGACAAGTATCAGACGTTGTCACACAGCTGAAGAGGTCTTCTCAGTAGTGTGAGGTTTTCTTTCAGTAGTTTTATTGTTTTGTTTTCAGTAGTTTTGTAAAATGACTGAGAACTTGTTCTGCAGTCGTTGTAGTTCAGTAGTTTCGTATGAGTAGTTTATGTTTTATACTTAGCACTCTGATATGTTCTCAGTATTTGTGAACATTACAGTAGTTTGTTAATTTAGTTATTTTTGTAACAAACTGCCGATGTCACTATCCGTGATATCAGTAGTGATGCACTCTATATAAGGAGTGTCAACCCAATTGTATCGGGGAATGATTGAGCAGAAACATTTGATATTATTGAACATTCCTTTTCACAGAAATATCTTCTCTCTTTACAACCGTATTTGTTCTTAATGCATACGATATCAAATTCTTGCTATAATTTGTCTAATTCTTGTTCTATTCCGCTGCGTTACACTCTAATCCATCAAACTTGAGATCATGATCCTGTGAAATGGTATCAGAGCAAGGTTAATCACTGATCGATCTAATAATTGATCATTGAAACTGCTATCCAAGATCCAAGTTTGATTGAATTAGCATTTTTGCAAGAAACGGTTATAGAGATTGAATTTTATGTGTTTTTGGTCATTCATCCTGAGATTTATTCTTGGTTTTCATTGAGTTGTTGTGGTCTGTGTAAAATCTTTTAAAAAAGCTTGAATTAAATTGTATTTGGACCTAAAATGACTACTCCTTCCAATGATCCTCACAATATGGTCCTCAACCAAGCCTCCGATGCTGATTAGGAATGAGTATAACATATATGGCAACGACGAATGCTTCATCAACCGTCTGTTACAGCTCAGGTTGTTGGACATCAGTGGTACATGGTCACACAAGCCTATGGTGAATAACCCGGAAACCAATCAAATGGTTCTGAAGAGGAGGGAGCAATACTCAGATGAGGATAAGAAATGTTTGAGATTGATGCAAAAGCCCATGGAATTCTGGCCATGCTCTGCCCAATGAAATCTATATGGGTTAATGCATTATGAAACTGCCCATGACCTCTGGAATGCCTTGAAAGAAAATTTGGAGGAACAGATGAGGTCTTGGCAAAAATAGAGAAATCCTTGCCCAACAATATGAGACATTCTCTCATAGGAAGGGTAAGACACTGACTCTACAGTTTGAGCGGTTCTCTTGTTTGATCTCTGAATTAAAAATGGTCAAACATGAGTACACAAATAGCTAGATGAATAAAGATTCTCAGATCACTGCCTGAGAGATGGGACACATATACTATTGTCGTACGCTCCAGTGCAAATTTGGACAAACTATCTCTCACCCAACTCCATGGGAAATTTCTCACATTTGAGAGAGAGATAGAACAGAAACAAAAACTGTCATCATCTGGAAAGCTCATTTGTACCAGGAAGCACTGCCTTGGTAAGTCATGAGTCAGAGTATGCTAGATCAGAATGCCACTATGATGAGCATATTGATTTCACCTCAAACAATTCTAATCATGCCTTTGTGAGTGTTGATTGTCATCCTGGTAATAATAGTGACAATCTATGCTTTATCATGGATGATTTGATGGGCATTGCTTATGATGATCTAGAAGAGATGGATATTTTGAGCCAAATAGCCGTGATCAATATCAGATCTTAGAAATTCTACAAGAGAATTGGCAAGAAATTTCCTGGACTCTCTGACAAAACCAAAGTCGGTTTTGACAAGAGCAAGTTGAAGTGTCACAAATGCCACAGGCTTGGACACTTTGCAAGAGAGTGTAGATCAACTGGACCTAACTCTTCTGCACCCTTTTTGACTTTTCAAAATTACAATTCACAATCAAAAGGGCAACATTCTGCCGGTTCTAGTCATTCATCACACCGTCATTCTCCTACATATTTTGTTCCTCAGGGTCAAATGCCATATCCTTATCCCTGCTATTATATGCCACAGTCAAATCAAGTTCAAGCTCCTATAGTACCACAACCTCATGCACTACCAGAACCTCAACCATCTTCATCTCAATCAAAACTTCATCACAGCTTCTTCACACCTAGAGTCGTTGACTGGAGTAGCTTACCTGATAACTTGTCTGGTCACACTGAGCAATACTATGCTGGTGCTAGTCAACATGGTGGTGAACACCCTTTTGGAAATCTTGCTCTCATGGCCCTGGAGTCTACTGAGGGTTCCTGTTCAAATGCATCATCTTCACAGGTAACTCAGGTGTCTTCAGAGGCTAAAGCCAAGTTATGTTCTGAATCATGCATAGTTGTCTTTGTCTCTATTAGAGAGGCAAATGTAGCATTGATAAATAAAAAACTTGAGCTTGAGAAAATCATTTTCAAAAGAAAAGCTGAGTATGAGTCTGCTCTTAACAGTAAAAGTGATGAGATTTATAAGCTTAAATGCCAATTAAATGATGAAAAGGCCAAGCTAGAGGTTATTCTGGAAGACCATAGGAGTCTCAAAGAAAAACTTGCTGTGACCCAAGTTGTGTGTGAACGCTGGGTCTCATCATGCAAGGGATTTGAAATGCTTCTTAGCAAGCAAACTGCTTCAAATGTGAAGTTTGGTATTGGTTACAACGATACTGCTCCACCAACAGACTTTACTCCTATCTCCATAGTTAAGTCTGAAAGTGAAAGCAATCTCCAAACCACATTATCGTGTGAGTCATTCTCCATGATAATCTAAGATCAGAGAATGAACTAGTGTTAAGATCTCAACAAATAAATTGACTGATGGTCTAACTACTGAGACTCATATGAAGCTGAGTACTTCAGATGTTGTTCCTCAATGTACCTCAAGTACTGAAAGAGATCCACATCTAAAAAGCATTTCAAATCAGTTGAAATACAAGGACTAACAACTGCTGAGAAATCCATCAAACAGTCTATTAGGACGGATGGAAAACAGTTGAATTACCAGTCTTCAGCTGTTACAAATCCTTTAGTACCTAGTACTGATAGGAGGAAAGTACTGAAGATCACACCTTTAGTAGTTTCCACTTCAGCAGTAAAGATGTCCAAGATGAAGAATAAACCATGTGAAATTTGTGGTAATTCAATCATCTATCTGATGAATGTTGGAACAAAAAGGGTTTAAAGCTCCAAAGGGATGAGCTCATTAAACTAGAAATAAATAAGATGGAAACTAAGTTTAAGACCATGTTTGTACCACAATCATCTCAACCTGATAAACCCAAGGCCTTACCCAAATCCACTAAGAAGGATGCGGTTTATCAGAAGACAGCTGATATTGTTCCTCATGATAAACATAAGACTAAGTCTGTGAAGTCTAAGAAGGAGGAAATGGTGGGTCACAGGAACTCATCAAAAACAAGCTCTGGAGTGTCAAATGAACTGAAAGCTTGAGCTTCAAATCAGACACAGCTTGTTATGATGGTTCAGCATGTGTTGGGGAGAGTTAACCAACTTGAAACCCATGTGATCAAACCACTGGAGAGGAATTCCTGGCCCAAATCCATTTCAGCACCATCTCCATCTTCATCAGCTGTTAATCATAAGAAACCAGCTATGGTTAAATCTGTTGATAAAGTAAGTCCCAAAACCAAAAAGGTTTGGGTCTCCAAAGCTAACTAGTTTCTTATGATTATGCAGGGTTCTTCAGCATGCCAAAGAAGCATCTGGTATGTGGACAGTGGAGGATCCATGCACATGACTAGGAGCAGCTCTCTTCTTCATGATTACTCTCAGGGAAAGAAGGGATTTGTCTCATTTGGAAATGATGCTAAAGGTTACATCATTGGAAAGGGATTTGTGTCTAATGGAGATATTAGATTTGATGATGTCAACCATGTGGAGAATCTCAAATACAATCTGTTGAGTGTTAGTCAGATTTGTGACAAAGGACATGTTGCTCTTTTCACAAGCCAGAACTATAGGATTCTGTCTTCCAAGGTTCTGAGCCTGATTGACAAAGTACTGGATGATAATACTCTCCTGAAGGCTAACAGCATAGGAAGAGTATATGCCTTGGATCTGTCAAAGAAAATTGATTTGAGAGGCCATCCATGCTTGTTCTCCAAGGCCTCTCTCCAAGAATCTAAACTGTGGCATAGAAGGCTGGGTCATGTTAATCTCAAAAACATGAATCAGCTGATCCATAAGAGTTTAGTGATAGGTCTTCCAATAAAGGAGTTCAATTGTGATGAAATCTGCACTGCATGCTTAAAAGGGAAACAACATAAAGTTTCATTCCTAACCATAGAAGAGTCCAAGTCTAATGCCTGCTTAAAACTACTGCACATGGATCTTTTTGGTCCTGTGAAGGTAATGAGTATGGCAAAAAAGAAATACTGTCTGGTAATTTTGGATGATTATTCTAGATATGTATGGACCTTCTTCTTGCATTCAAAGGATGAGGCTGCTCAGTCCATTATGAACTTTGTGTTACACGTTAAGAAGCAGTATTCCCTACAAGTTAAGTGTGTAAGGAGTGACAACGGTACTGAATTCAAAAACCACACTCTTGATGAGTTTTACTTGTCAAAGGGAATCAAGAGGCAGTATAGCATCCCAAGGACTCCAGAGCAAAATGGAGTAGTGGAGAGAAAGAACAGGACCCTCATTGAAGCTACAAGGTCCATGTGGCCTGATTCTGGTTTGCCACTGACCTTTTGGGCTGAAGCTGTCAATACAGCCTGCTATGTACAGAATAGAGCCTTAGTAAATCAGAGGTTGATGAAAACTCCTTATGAAGTTTTACATCATTTAGCCCCTTTGGTTTCATTCTTTAGAGCATTTGGGTGTCCTTGTTACATTCTCAACACAAAGGATCAATTCCAAAAGTTTGATTCTAAGGTTGATGCAGGGTATTTTATTGGGTATTCATCCACTTGCAAGGCTTATAGAGTATTCAACTGTCGGACAAAGATAGTTGAAGAAACCTTGCATGTGAAGTTCAATGAATCCACTAAGGATACTATTCCACAAAACCTGTGGAGTTGTTGATCTGGACATTTTGCAATATGTTCCCTATCAACCACCTGCTGTTGCAGATCATATGAAACCATCATCTTCTGTAGCTAGTCATCCATCTGGTGTTACTGATGATGATGATGATATCAGTAATCACCTTTTCAAGTTTAGTGATCAACTACCTGATTCAGCTAGACCTGACGTTCCTGTAGCTTCAGTAGCACAATCCATAACAAATGCTGATGAGATTTCTACAACTTCAACTTCCTTTGAATTACCATCTACTGATTGGTTTCAAGGAAATGCTTCACCATCACCATCTGTTGCTGCTGAGCCTGCTACAAACACTTGCACAGATCTTATTGTGTACCAAGATCTGAAGAATCACCCTATGTCTCAAATCATTGGTGATATCAATGCTGGCGTTTCAACAAGAAGTCAATTGTCTATTTCTGCTTCTATGCTCTCTTCATTAGTCAGCAAGAGCCAAAGAACTATCACATTGCTTTAAGGGACAATGGATGGGTGAAGCCATGCAGCTTGAGCTTCTTCAGTTCAAGAAACAGCAAGTGTGGGAACTGGTTCCTCTACCTCCAGGTAAGTGTGCAATAGGCACTAAATGGGTGTTAGGAACAAAACTGATGAAAATGGGCTTATTGTTAAGAACAAGGCCAAACTGGTTGTACAGGGGTTTTCACAAGAGGAAGGTGTTGATTATAATGAAGCCTTTGCCCCTGTAGCCAGACTGGAAGCAATTCGATTGTTTTTAGCTTATGCTGCTTATCACAGCCTTAAAGTTTTTCAAATGGATGTCAAAAGTGCATTTTTGTATGGGAAAATTAAAGAAGAGGTTTATGTATGTCAACCACCAGGTTTTGAGGATAATAAACATCCTAGTTGGGTGTATAAGCTTGATAAGGCTCTCCATGGGTTGAAACAAGCTCCTAGAGCCTGGTATGAGACATTATCAAACTTTCTTCTGGAAAATAATTTCACTAGAGGCTCCATAGAAAGACTTTATTCATTAAAAGTTGGGCAGCATAATCTACTTGTTCAAATTTATGTAGATGATATTATTTTTGCATCCTCTGATCCATAGTTGTGTGATGCCTTTACAAAGTTGATGAAACACAAGTTTGAAATGAGTGCCATGGGAGATTACAGTTCTTTCTGGGTTTACAAATCAAACAAAAGGCTGATGGAATTTTCATTCATCAGTCCAAATACACAAAAGATCTTTTGGAAAAGTTTGATTTACAAAATTGTAAGCCTTGTTCTACTCCCATGTGCAACACCAAACAACTGGATACAGATCAGAAAGGTAAAATGGTTGATGAAACACTTTACATATGTATGATTGGGTCCTTGATGTACTTAACAGCTTCTAGACCAGATATTATGTTTGCTACATGTGTTTGTGCTAGATTTCAGGCTGCACCTAAGGAGTCTTATTTGATTGCAGTCAAGAGGATCTTTAGATATTTGCAAGGCACTCCATCTCTAGGTTTATGGTATTCTACTAGACATTCTGGTAAATTAGTTGCTTTTTCTGACAGTGACTATGCAGGGTGTAAGTTGACAAGAACGTCCACTTCTGGAGGATGCCAATTCTTAGGCAACTGCTTGATTTCTTGGCAGAGTAAGAAGCAGACCTCAGTTGCTACATCAACTGCTGAAGCAGAGTACATTGCTGCTGCAAGCTGTACATCTCAGGTACTCTGGCTTCAAAACCAATTATTGGATTATGGCATAACAGAGACTAAGACCCCATTGTTAATGGACAGCACTTCAGCTCTTTGCATTGTCAAGAATCCTGTCCAGCACTCTAGGACTAAACATATTGAAATCAGACACCATTTTATTAGAGATTGTTTTGAAAAAGGTCTGATTGATCCAAAATTTGTTCCTAGTGCTGCTGAGCTTGCAGACAATTTCACTAATCCCTTGGATAGCACAACTTTCCAAAACCTAGTATTAAGGCTTGGTATGTTGCAGCTAGAATAAGTGACAACTACTGGTGATCTCAGCGATGATCATTAGTTTATTATTGTCATATATAAGTACTGAAGTTATCCTCCCTGAGAAGTTTTTAAAACTACTAAAGATTAACTTCTCAGTACTCAAGTACTTTATTTGTTGAAACGGCTGATTTACTTACAACAGCTGATGTAGTCACAACAGCTGTTGTAGCCACAACTACTGATGTCAGAAATGCAGATAAGTACTGATGACCAATGAAATGTCTGAACCTCATATCTAAGTCTGATGAGTAAGAGCGGAGGTCAGACTGAAACAGCTGAAAAGCAATGAATTGACGACAACTACTGATGAGCCTTTTTCTCTTCAGTAGTTTCCCAACTGCTGTTTCCTTCTAAACAACTGAAGCAATACCATGTCTTCAGTAGTTTCACAACTACTGATGACTAACACCAAGTCTTCAGTTGTTTACAATAACTGATGGTAAAACCAAAGTGTTCAGTAGTTTCACAACTACTGATGACTAATACAAGTCCTCAGTTGTTTCCCACCTGAAGTCAAAACTGTCTTTACTGATGACTAAATCTTCAGTAGTTTTATAACTACTGATGACTAAATCTTCAGTAGTTTTCTAACTACTGATGACTAAATCTTCAGTAGTTTTATAACTACTAATGACTAAATCAGAGACTTCAGCTGTTTCAACGTCTGACGGTTAAAACCAAGTCTTCAGTTGCTTTATAACAACTGCTGATCACACCAATACGGTCAGTCATTTCAACCTCTGAAAGTTAATACCACGTCATCAGTAGTTTCAATAACTGCTGACTAACACCAAACCTTCAGTCGTTTTCTAACCCTACCCTTTAAATACCTTATCCCTCCTTTAGAGTTTTTAATCTCTTCTCTTCTCAACCTAACGTTCAAAAAACTCTGTAACCTCTCTTCATCAATGGCGACCATGCAACTAAACCCTCGACACAACTGTGTCGCACATCTCACAAAATCGCCATACTGGACCAAGTTTCACAACGCCATTGATTTAATGGTTCAGTCACCTTACAAAATGGCTTTTCTGTTAAATCCCACCATATATGCTGAATCTCTTAACCAATTCTGGACAAATGTCACTCTTGTCTCTGAGGAGAATGACACAGAGTCTCTTCAATCGTTTGTCCATCATCAAAAAGTGGTCATTACTCCAGACATTCTTGCCAAACACTCAATCTGGATGATGCCACTTTCCCAACTAGCTATCCAAAGGGCACAATCGATCAATCATTTGCCCAGCATGGATACCAGGGTAACCTGAGTGCATCTACCATATTGAAGAAACATTTTCAGGATGCCGAACGTCTCATCTTTCACCTGGTAAATGTCTGCCTTGCCCCCAAGACTTCATCATGGGATCAAATGTCCACAAGGTGGCAACAGGTAATGTACTCCATCCTTGAGCAACAACCTTTAAATTTTTCTGAAATACTATTTTTAGAGCTCAAGGATATGGCCCAAAAACCACTTGCTAACCGTTGGATATTATATCCTCGGTTCATAATGGCCATAATTGAAAACCAGCTTCAAGCTGAGGGACTTGTTGGCCTCGGAGTCCTTGCTACGGCTATATTGCCTGAAGTATACTCCCGGCACAACTCTGACCAATCACTAAAATTGGCTGCCAAGCTACGCAAACCCACGCAGGTGGAACTTGTTGGACCAAAAGAACCAATGAGCCGGATCAGAAAAACCTTTAAGTCCCACAGACGTCACAACAACTACTGAAGACCACAACAGCGGAAGACAACAGCTGATTACAAAGTCTGAAGACAAGTGCTGAAGACAAAGTCTGAAGACAAGTGCTGAAGACATAGTCTGAAGACACAAGTGCTGAAGACAAAGTCTGAAGACAAAAGCTGAAGACAAAGTCTGAAGACACAAGTGCTGAAGACAAAGTCTGAAGACACAAGTGCTGAAGACAAAGTCTGAAGACACAAGTGCTGAAGACCAAAGTATCAGATGTTGTCACAACAGCTGAAGAGGTCTTCTTCAGTAGTTGTGACGATTTACCTTTCAGTAGTTTTATGTTTTATCTTTTTAGTAGTTTGACACAACAGCTGAAGAATACTTCTTCAGTTGTTGTGCTCATCAACAGTTTTATATTTATTAGTAGTTTTGTAAAACGACTGAAGAGCTTGTTCTTCAGTCGTTGTAGTTTCAGTAGTTTCTTATAAGTAGTTTCTTATTTTGTACTTAACACTGTGATATGTTCTCAGTAGTTGTGAACATTTCAGTAGTTTGTTAAGAGTTAGTTATTTTTGTAATAGATCTGCCAGTTGTCACTTTCTCGTCATAACAGCAGCGATTGCACTCTATATAAGGAGTGTCAACCTATTGTAATAAATGAATGATTTGATCAGAAATATTCAATATTATTGAAACATTCCTTGTTACAGAATATATTCTCTCGTTATAACCGTATTTGTTCTTAATGCATACGGGTATCAAATTCTTGCTACAATTTGTCTAATTCTTGTTCTTATTCTGCTGCGTTACACTCTATTACATCAAACTTGTGAAAACTGATCCTAACAAATGGTATCAGAGCCGGTTAATCATTGATCGATCTAATAATTGATCATTGAAACTGCTATTCAAGATCCAAGTTTGATTGAATTAGCATTTTTGTGTTTTGCAAGAAACGGTTATAGAGATTGAATTTTCGGTGTTTTCTGCTCATTCATCCTGAGATTTTCTTTTGGTTTTCATTGAGTCTGTTGTGATCTTTACAAAAACGTTTAAAAGCTTGAATTAAATTGTATTTGGACTCAAAATGACTACTCCTTCCAATGATCCACACAATACTGGTTCCTCAACCAAGCCTCCAATGCTGGTTAGGAATGAGTATAACATATGGCAACGACGAATGCTCCATCACCTGTCTGTTAACAGCGCAGGTTGTTGGACATCAGTGGTACATGGTCCACACAGCCTATGTTGAATAACCGGAAACCAATCAAATGGTTCCGAAGAGGAGGGAGCAATACTCAGATGAGGATAAGAAGTTGTTTGAGATTGATGCAAAAGCCCATGGAATTCTGGCCATGGCACTGCCTAATGAAATCTATTCTGGGCTAATGCATCATGAAACTGCCCATGACCTCTAGAATGCCTTGAAAGAACAATTTGGAGGAACAGATGAGGTCTTGGCAAATAAGAGAAATCCTTGCCCAACAATATGAGACATTCTCTCATAGAAGGGTGAGACACTTACTGAACAGTTCGAGCGGTTCTCTTGTTTGATCTCTAAATTAAAAATGGTCAAACATGAGTACACCAATAGCCAGATGAATAACAGATTTCTCAGATCACTGCCTGAGAGATGGGATACATATACTATTGTCCTACGCTCCAGTGCAAATTTGGACAAACTATCTCTCACCCAACTCCATGGGAAATTGCTCACATTTGAGAGAGAGATAGAACAGAAACGAAAACTGTCTTCATCTGGAAAGCTCACTGAAGACTTTGTACGAGGCAACACTGCCTTGGTTGGTCATGAGTTAGAATATGCTTCATCTGAATGCCAGTATGATGAGCATATTGATTTCTCTTCAAACCTTCTGATTCTGCATTTGTGAGTGTTGATAGTAAGTTCACTGGATGTAATAATGACAATCTATGCTTCATCATGGATGATCTCAAGGGGATTGCTGATGATGACTTAGAAGAGATGGATATTTTGAGCCAAATGGCCTTGATAAATATCAGATCTCAGAAGTTCTACAAAAGAACTGGAAGAAAGTTCCCAGGACTCTCTGGCAAAACCAAAGTTGGTTTTGACAAGAGTAAGTTGAAGTGTCACAAATGCCACAGGCTTGGACACTTTCCTAGAGAATGTAGATCATCTGGATCTAATTCCTCTGCACCTTTTGTGACTTTCCCTGGCAATAGTCAACAACACAGAGGGCAACATCCTGCGAATTCTAGTCATCATTCTCAACCACAATCTCCTGCATATTTTGTTCCTCAGGGTCAAATGCCATATTCTTACCCTTGTTATTACATGCCACAGTCAAATCAAGTTCAAGTTCCTATAGTACCACAACCTCATGCACTACCAGAACCTCAACCATCTCAATCTCATCAACCTCCTCAACCTCAACAACATAGCTTCTTCACCCCTGGAGGTGTTGACTGGAGCAGTTTACCGGATGACATGTCTGGTCATGAACAACTGTTCACAGGTGCTGGTCAACATGGTGGTAACAGTCCTTTTGGGAATATGGCTCTCATGGCCCTGGAGTCTACTGAGGTTTCCTGCTCAAATGCATCATCTTCACAAGTAACTCAGGTATCTTCAGAGGCTAAAGCCAAGTTATGTTCTGAATCATGCATTGCTGCCTTTGTCTCCATTAGAGAGGCAAATATAGCATAATAAATCAAAACTTGAGTTTGAGAAAACCATTTCCAATAGAGAAGCTGAGTTTGAGTTTGCTCTTAATAGTAAAAATGATGAGATTTATAAGCTTAAATGCCAATTAAATGATGAAAAGGCTAAGCTAGAGGTTATTCTGGATGACCAGAGAAGTCTTAAAGAAACCCTTGCAGTCACCCAGTAGAGTGTGATCGATGGGTACAATCATGCAAAGGTTTTGAAATGCTTCTTAGTAAGCAATCTGCTTCCAATGTGAAGTTTTGTATTGGTTACAATCACACTGCTCCTCCTACAGATTTTGCTTCAAGAGCAGAAGTGAAATTTGATGGAGAAAGCAATAACCAATCTACCTCATCGTGTGATTTACTTTTTGATAGAGCATCATCAAAAGTTGAAGTCAGCACTAAGCCCTCTCAGAACCAATCAGCTGATGTTGATGGTCCTCCTGCTGACACTCACATGATAAAAGAGATGATCAACTCAGGAGTTATTTCTGAAAGTCCTGAAAGGATTGGAGAGCAAGATTTAACACCTGAAGTTCAAACTCCAACTACTGTCAGCACTGAAGAGAAGAAAACTGTTAGTAGAAAGATTTTGAAGACTACTAAAGAGGAAGTCAAGAAAGCAAATAATGCTTCCAAAGTACTGAAGAGCAAGTCTTTAGTAGTTTCATCCTCTTTAGTTGATGATCATCATAAGATGAAGAAGAAACCATGTGAAGTATGTGTTTGTTCAATCATCTTACAAATGATTGTTGGTACAAAAGGGATCCAAACTCAAACATAAAGAAGAAATTCAAGAGAAAATGGTTAAAATGAAAACTGATTTTGGAGCCACATTTGTACCAGCAACATCAAATCCTGTAACCCTCAAGTCCAAACACAAATCCAAAAAGGAAGGGGTTAAACAGTAACAGCTGAGATTGCTCAAAAGAAGAAGGTGCAACATAGGAACTTATCAAACTCCAATGCCAATGTGTCTGAAGAGCTGAAAGCCTATCCCAAAATCAGACACAGCTGGTTATGATGGTTCAACATCTATTGGGAAGAGTTAACCAATTAGATGTTCCTATGTTGAAACCACAGAAAAGGAGGTCCAAGCCAAGGATTCCTTTTCTTCACTAGCTTCTTCCTCTCAGGCTGTTGTTTCCAACAAACATGTTAGTTTACCATCTGTTGATGAGAACAGGCCCATGACCAAAAAGGTTTGGGTCTCAAAATCTAACTAATTTGTTTTATTTTGCAGGGTTCTTCAACATACCTCAGGGGTATCTGGTATGTAGACAGTGGAGGATCCATGCATATGACTGGAAACATATCACTTCTTAATGACTACTCTCAAGGAAGGAAGGGGTTTATGTCATTTGGCAATGATGCAAAGGGTTACATCATCGGCAAAGGCTTTGTTTCCAATGGGGAAATAAAGTTTGATGATGTTAACCATGTGGAAAATCTCAAGTACAACCTCTTGAGTGTCAGTCAAAGTGTGACAAAGGCCATGTTGCTCTCTTCACCAGTCAGAACTGTCGGATTCTGTCATCCAAAGTTCTAATTTGATTGATAAGGTGTTGGATGAACACACTCTCCTAAAGGCCAACAGGACAGGAAGAGTGTATGCCTTAGATCTTTCCAAGAAAATAGATCTCAAAGGCCATCCTTGCCTATTTTCCAAGGCTTCCCCCCAAGAATCTATTCTATGGCATAGAAGGCTGGGTCATGTTAATCTCAAAAACATGAATGAGCTCATAAACCATGGTTTAGTAAGGGGACTGCCTATGAAGGAGTTCAAGTGTGAAGATAACTGCACTGCTTGTTTAAAAGGAAAACAACACAAAGCTTCATTTCCCTCCATAGAAGAACCTAAGTCCACTGCCTGCTTACAGCTTCTTCACATGGATCTCTTTGGTCCTGTGAAAGTGATGAGTATGGCTAAGAAGAAATACTGTCTGGTAATTGTGGATGATTACTCCAGATTTGTATGGACTTTCTTCTTGCATTCAAAGGATGAGGCTGCACAGTCCATTATGAACTTTGTGTTACATGTTGAGAAGCAGTATTCCCTAGCAGTTAAGTGTGTGAGGAGTGATAATGGTACTGAATTTAGAAACCACACACTTGATGAGTTTTACTTATCTAAGGGAATCAAGAGGCAGTATAGCATCCCAAGAACTCCTGAGCAAAATGGAGTAGTGGAGAGAAAGAACAAGACCCTTATTGAAGCTGCAAGGTCCATGTTGGCTGACTCTAGACTGCCATGACTTTTTGGGCTGAAGCTGTCAATACAGCTTGCTATGTACAGAATAGAGTTCTAGTAAATCAGAGGTTGATGATGACTCCATATGAAGTTCTTCATCCTTTGGACCCTCTAATTTCATTCTTCAGAGCATTTGGGTGTCCTTGTTTCATTCTCAACACACGGGATCAACTCCAAAAATTTGATCCTAAGGTGGATGCAGGGTACTTTGTTGGTTATTCATCAACTTGCAGTGCATACAGAATCTTCAACTGCAGAACAAAGATGGTTGAAGAGACTCTACATGTTAAGTTTAATGAATCTCCTAAGGACAAGATTCCATAAAGCCCTGTGGAGCTATTTGATTTGGACATACTTCAATATGTTCCTTATCAAACTCCTGCTGTTGCTCCTATCAACAGTTCACCACCTGGTGGTACTGCTCGTGCTAATGATGATGATGATAGCAGTACTCACCTCTTCAGGTTTAGTGATCAACTGCCTGATTCAGCTAGACCTGATGTTCCTGTAGCTCCAGTAGCACTATCCATAACAAATGCTAATGAGATTTCTTCAAATTCAACTTCCTTTGAATTCCATCCACTGATTGGTTTCAAGGAAATGATTTACCATCACCATCTGTTGCTGCTGAACTTGCTACAAACACTTGCACAGATCTCATTGTGTATCAAGATCTGAAGAATCACCTTATGTCTCAAATCATTGGTGATATCACTGCTGGCGTATCAACAAGAAGTCAATTGTCAAATTTTTGCTTCTATGCTCTCTTCATCAGTCAGCAAGAGCCAAAGAATTATCACATTGCTTTAAAGGACAATGGATGGGTTGATGCCATGCAACTTGAGCTTCTTCAGTTCAAGAAACAGCAAGTGTGGGAACTGGTTCCTCTACCTGCAGGTAAGTGTGCAATAGGCACTAAATGGGTGTTTAGGAACAAAACTGATGAAAACAGGCTCATTGTTAAGAACAAGGCCAGACCGGTTGTTCAGGGGTTTGCACAAGAAGAAGGTATTGATTATGATGAAACCTTTGCCCCTGTAGCTAGACTGGAAGCAATTCGATTGTTTTTAGCTTATGCTGCTTATAATTTGACAAATGGCACCAACATAAACCCATAGATGGCACCTTCACCTGAAGGTCTCCCACACACTCAGCCACTCAAAACTCCAAAGCCACCAGCCTCTGTTTCTGGCACTGCTTCTCAGGGACAGAACCCCTCTGAGGAAACAGTTGCTATCTTTCAGCAAACCCTACCTCTCATCACACCAATGATCACAGACATTGTGATCAAAACCATGGATGAGAGGCTTCCCTCAATCATACAACCCCTGGTGGAGGAGATTGTGAGCACAAGGCTTTCTGCTACTCAAACCCTTGCAACCAATGCAACCAAAAAGGGGGAGAGTCAGTCAGTGAAAGCAAAGAGGGAGCGCAAACTGAAAGAAAAGGAAACTGATAAGGAAGAGGAGTCTGTGAAGGGAACCAAAAATGATCAAGTGAGTGAAAGTCACAAAGACTTTCATGTCACATATAAGAAGAGGAAGGGTGAAGGAAAAGAGAAAGAGCTCCAACTCGATGAGATGATCAAAATGGCAGATGCTACTCATAGTAAATCAATGGATGCCATTATTGATCAACTCTATAGACAAGGGTTCGATACTGCACAACTTGACTCAGAGATCAGGAGACTTGAAGTTGAAGAAATTAACTCAAGATGGGCAAGTTATGATGCATTAGAAAGAGAGAGACTAGAGATCATGATCAGATTCATTGCAAAATATCTTGGGAGATCATTGATCGAGATTAAATCATGGACCTGGGACAGTATCTTGGCCATAACCTCCAAGATCTGTTCGTCTGAGGCATACACTAAGGGGTTCGTAGTCGAAGCTTTGAATGAAGCAGGAGCAGGGAGGAGGACTGAGCTAGCCAAATACTCAAAAGCAACACTCACCTCCAAAATGCTAACTCAGCCTGTCAACATTCCCTGTCCAAAACAACCACAATCACAACCCACAAAACTAACTCCCTTACCCTCTAAACCAATAGCCGATGATGCACCTAAGAAGAAGAAGAGAAGGGTGTTGAGGCTAGAAGAAGAAGAAGAGGATGATGTGGAAGAAGATAGGCTGCCTCTGTCTGTAGTCCTAACATTGGCTAAAGCCAAACCCATGCCCATCACTCCCACCTCACAGATGGAAGCTGTGAGAGTAAAGATTGAAGAAGAACAGCAGCAAAGGCTTCATGATGATGAAATGTTGAAAAGCATCGACAAAACTTATGCTGCTTCGTCATCAATAATAAGTATGAAGAAAGAAGCTCTGAGGTTGTACACCCTTGCCAACACATTTCAATATCAGAAAGAAAAGGTGAGAGTATGGCCTGATCCTAGGGTGGTTCACTGGATTGTACAGAAAGACATTCCTTCGAGATACAAGGGCCAAGTAAAAAGGATCGTAGATGACGAGATCACAGTGGTCCTTGTAGTATCACCCTGGGAGATTGTAGAAGATTTCAAGAAGGCCTATGAGACTAAACAGCCACCCCAAAAGATGTTAGAGAATAGAATGTTAAAAAGGGGTTAGTCTACAAGAGGCTTGAGAACTTCAAACAAAATGAGCTCAGTCTGTTACTTGAAGGGACTCATCCTGATGAGTTTGCATACAGACAGATTATAACAGTTGAGCTCAAAAATGGTAAACAGGCCAAGTACATCTCAGAGCTGTATGGGCGTGAAGGATTGTTTGATGGTGAAGCCGAGAACCTGACCATGGAAGAACAAATTATGTTTCTCGGAGCATACACCAGAGAATCCTACAGGCTTATACAGGGAAGTGAGTCTCATGGATGGGGGAACAGCTCAGTGTCTAATTCCCCAATATAGAGCTCCCATCCATACATTGCCAACCAAATCATCAGAGACTCATTTCCAGGCCAGTGCTTATATGGGTCATCTTCTCAACTGATCAAGAAGGAAAAAGACCAACCATTCTGCCAACAATAAGTGGGACCTTAATAAAGTTAAAGGTTTTGGCTGCATTGGTTCACGGGGAGTTTGTTGGACCAAAAGAACCAATGAGCCGGATCAGAAAAACCTTTAAGTCCCACAGACGTCACAACAACTACTGAAGACCACAACAGCTAAAGACAACAGCTGATTACAAAGTCTGAAGACAAGTGCTGAAGACAAAGTCTGAAGACAAGTGCTGAAGACAAAGTCTGAAGACAAGTGCTGAAGACAAAGTCTGAAGACACAAGTGCTGAAGACAAAGTCTGAAGACAAGTGCTGAAGACAAAGTCTGAAGACACAAGTGCTGAAGACAAAGTTTGCAGACACAAGTGCTGAAGATAGAGTCTGAAGACACAAGTGCTGAAGACAAAGTCTGAAGACACAAGTGCTGAAGACCAAAGTATCAGACGTTGTCACAATAGCTGAAGAGGTCTTCTTCAGTAGTTGTGACGGTTTACCTTTGAGTAGTTTTATGTTTTATCTTTTTAGTAGTTTGACACCTGAAGAATACTTCTCAGTTGTTGTGCTTGTCAGTAGTTTTATATTTATCAGTAGTTTTGTAAAACGACTGAAGAGCTTGTTCTTCAGTCGTTGTAGTTTCAGTAGTTTCTTATCAGTAGTTTCTTATTTTGTTCTTAACACTGATATGTTCTCAGTAGTTGTGAACATTTCAGTAGTTTGTTAAGAGTTAGTTATTCTTGTAATAGATCTACCAGTTGTCACTTACCCGTGATAACAGCAGCGATTGCACTCTACATAAGGAGTGTCAACCTAATGTAAACACTTCACAGATGTATGATTGGGTCCTTGATGTACTTAACAGCTTCTAGACCAGATATTATGTTTGCTACATGTGTTTGTGCTAGATTTCAGGCTGCACCTAAGGAGTCTCATTTGATTGCAGTCAAGAGGATCTTTAGATATTTGCAAGGCACTCCATCTCTAGGTTTATGGTATTCTACTAGACATTCTGGTAAATTAGTTGCTTTTTCTGACAGTGACTATACAGGGTGTAAGTTGACAAGAAAGTCCACTTCTGGAGGATGCCAATTCTTAGGCAACTGCTTCGGGAGGATGCCAATTCTTAGGCAACTGCTGAAGTAGAGTATATTGTTGCTGCAAGCTGTACATCTCAGGTACTCTGGCTTCAAAACCAATTATTGGATTATGGCATAACAGAGACTAAGACCCCATTGTTAATGGACAGCACTTCAGCTCTTTGCATTGTCAAGAATCCTGTCCAGCACTCTAGGACTAAACATATTGAAATCAGACACCATTTTATTAGAGATTGTTTTGAAAAAGGTCTGATTGATCCAAAATTTGTTCCTAGTGCTGATGAGCTTGCAGACATTTTCACTAATCCCTTGGATAGCACAACTTTCCAAAACCTAGTGTTAAGGCTTGGTATGTTGTAGCTAGAATAAGTGACAACTACTCGTGATCTCAGCTCACAAGTACTAATGATCATTAGTTTATTATTGTCATATATAAGTACTGAAGTTATCCTCCCTCAAAAGTTTTTAAAACTACTAAAGATTAACTTCTCAGTACTCAAGTACTTTATTTGTTGAACAGCTGATGTAGTTACAACAGCTGATGTAGTCACAACAGCTGTTGTAGCCACAACTATTGATGTCAGAAATACAGATAAGTACTGATGACCAATGAAATGTCTGAACCTCGGATCTAAGTATGATGAGTAAGAGTGGAGGTCAGACTAAAATAGCTGAAAAGCAATCAATTGACGACAACTACTGATGAGCCTTTTTCTCTTCAGTAGTTTCCCAACTGCTGTTTCCTTCTAAACAACTGAAGCAATACCATGTCTTCAGTAGTTCACAACTACTGATGACTACACCAAGTCTTTAGTTATTTACAACAACTGATGGTAAAACCAAGTCTTCAGTAGTTTCACAACTACTGATGACTAATACCAAGTCCTCAGTTGTTTCCCCACCTGAAGTCAAAACTGTCTTTACTGATGACTAAATCTTCAGTAGTTTTATAACTACTGATGACTAAATCTTCAGTAGTTTTATAACTACTGATGACTAAATCAGAGACTTCAGCTGTTTCAATGTCTGACGGTTAAAACCAAGTCTTCAGTTGTTTTATAACAACTGCTAATCACACCAATACGATCAGTCATTTCAAACCTCTGAAAGTTAATACCACGTCATCAGTAGTTTCAATAACTGCTGACTAACACCAAAACCTTCAGTCGTTTTCTAACCCTACCCTTTAAATACCTTATCCCTCCTTCAGAGTTTTTACTCTCTTCTCCTCTCAAATCTAACGTTCAAAAAACTCTGTAACCTCTCCTCATCAATGGTGACCATGCAACTAAAACCTCGACACAACTGTGTCGCACATCTCACAAAATCGCCATACTGGACCAAGTTTCACAACGCCATTGATTTAATGGTTCAGTCACCTTACAAAACGGCTTTTATGTTAAATCCCACCATATATGCCGAATCTCTTAACCAATTCTGGACAAACGTCACTCTTGTCTCTGAGGAGAATGACACAGAGTCTCTTCAATCGTTTGTCCATCATCAAAAAGTGGTCATTACTCCAGACATTCTTCGCCAAACGCTCAATCTGGATGATGCCACTTTCCCAACTGGTTATCCAAAGGGCACAATCGATCAATCATTTGCCCAGCATGGATACCAGGGTAACCTGAGTGCATCTACCATATTGAAGAAACATTTCCAGGATGCCGAACGTCTCATCTTTCACCTGGTAAATGTCTGCCTTGCCCCCAAGACTTCTTCATGGGATCAAATGTCCACAAGGTGGCAAGAGGTAATGTACTCCATCCTTGAGCAACAACCTTTAAATTTTTCTGAAATACTATTTTTAGAGCTCATGGATATGGCCCAAAAACCACTTGCTAACCGTTGGATATTATATCCTCGGTTCATAATGGCCATAATTGAAAACCAGCTTCAAGCTGAGGGACTTGTTGGCCTGGGAGTCCTTGCTACGGCTGTATTGCCTGAAGTATACTCCCGGCACAACTCTGACCAATCACTAAAATTGGCTGCCAAGCTGCGCAAACCCATGCAGCTGGAACCTGTTGTACCAAAAGAACCAATGAGCCGGATCAGAAAAACCTTTAAGTCCCACACACGTCACAACAACTACTGAAGACCACAACAGCTGAAGACAACAGCTGATTACAAAGTCTGAAGACCAGTGCTGAAGATAAAGTCTGAAGACAAGTGCTGAAGACAAAGTCTGAAGACACAAGTGCTGAAGACAAAGTCTGAAGACAAGTGCTGAAGACAAATTCTGAAGACACAAATGCTGAAGACAAAGTCTGAAGACACAAGTGCTGAAGACAAAGTCTGAAGACACAAGTGCTGAAGACCAAAGTATCAGACGTTGTCACAACAGCTGAAGACCAAGTATCAGACGTTGTCACAACAGCTGAAGAGGTCTTCTTCAGTAGTTGTGACGGTTTACCTTTCAGTAGTTTTATGTTTTATCTTTTCAGTAGTTTGACACAACAGCTGAATAATACTTATTCAGTTGTTGTGCTCATCAACAGTTTTATATTTATCAGTAGTTTTGTAAAACGACTGAAGAGCTTGTTCTTCAGTCGTTGTAGTTTCAGTAGTTTCTTATTAGTAGTTTCTTATTTTGTACTTAACACTCTGATATGTTCTCAGTAGTTGTGAACATTTCAGTAGTTTGTTAAGAGTTAGTTATTTTTGTAATAGATCTGCCAGTTGTCAGTTTCCCGTGATAACAGCAGTGATTGCACTCTATATAAGGAGTGTCAACCTATTGTAATAAATGAATGATTTGATCAGAAATATTCAATATTATTGAAACATTCCTTGTTACAGAAATATATTCTCTCGTTATAACCGTATTTGTTCATAATGCATACGAGTATCAAATTCTTGCTACAATTTGTCTAATTCTTGTTCTTATTCCGCTGCGTTACGCTCTATTACATCAAGCTTGTGATCACTGATCCTGACAGAACCCACAGCCACCACCTCCAAATCCAAAGTCCCCACCAATCCACTAAAAAGAAGACAAAAAAGGCTACTCAGGGAATGAGTCCCCTGAGGATGCCCCTGCAACACAAACGTAGGCTATATCCACTGGTTATAACCCCTAGTGGATACAAGGACTTCACCAGCCACAACCGCTCAGGATTCCTCTCAAAAGGAGCCTGCAACAACCAAAGAAGGGGTACCCACTAATCTGGGATCTTCCTCATTTGAGGAGGTTGCCATTGAAGAGCACCATTCTCCCTAGGTGCATACTGCTTTTACCCTATCTCCCACTGCAACCGCCCCACAAAGTCCTACTCTCATTATTGCAAACGTGCTGACTCAGCCGCATGCCTCTCCTCCTCCCCAACAAACACCAACAATGGGGAAAACCACAACAATTGAGGAAGAGATAAACATGCTTCTGACAGCCCACAACACCAGGGTTTAATTGTTCTATCTCCTGGTGTGGATATGGAGACCAGAACATCTGGTGAGTCTGCCACCTCTTCTGAATCAGCACATAACCAGACTGAGGCTGGTAACATAGCTCAGACCTCACCAGAGGCAACAGCTGATGTGGGACATTGTCGTGAGGCTAGAAGTCCCCAATTACAAGAAAAAGGGGCACATGCTAAAACTAGTCTACACCCGGTGCATGTACATCCTGCTCCAAGCAGGAGGTCAGGTGATTCAGCATCTGCTGATGATGACCTGGGCTTCTTTTATGATGTTCTGGCCCAGAACACAATTCTTGAGGAAGAAGTCAGTAGACTACAAAGACTACTTGACCAATTCTCTCACACAGCAAGTCCATCTGCCACCAACATAAACCAACAGATGGCACCTTCACCTGAAGGTCTCCCACACACTCAGCCACTCAAAACTTCCGAGCCACCAGCCTCTATTTCTGGCACTGCTTCTCAGGGAGAGAACCCCTCTGAGCAAACAGCTGCTATCTTTCAGCAATCCCTACCTCTTATCACCCCAATGATCACAGACATTGTGATCAAAACCATGGATGAGAGGCTTCCCTCAATCATACAACCCCTGGTGGAGGAGATTGTGAGCACAAGGCTTTCTGCTACTCAAACCCTTGCAACCAATGCAACCAAAAAGGGGGAGAGTCAGTCAGTGAAAGCAAAGAGGAAGAGCATAGAGGGGAAGAAAGATAAGGAGACTGAGAAGGAAGAGGAGTTTGTGAAGGGAGCTGACATTGATCAAGTGGGTGAGAGTCACAAAGACTTTCATGTCACATATAAGAAGAGGAAGGTTGAAGGAAAATAAAAAGAACTCGAACTCGATGAGATGATCAGAATGTCGGATGCTACAAACAGTAAATCAATGGACTCCATTATTGATCAACTGTATAGGCAGGGGTTCGATACTGCACAACTTGTCTCAGAGATTAGGAGACTTGAAGTTAAAGAAATTAACTCAAGATGGGCAAGTTATGATGCATTGGAAAGAGAAAAACTAGAGATCATGATCAGATTAATTGCAAAATACCTTGGGAGATCATTGATCGAGACTAAGTCATGGACCAGGCACAGTATCTTGGCAATAACCACCAAGATCTGTTCGCCTAAAGCATACACTAAGGGATTGGTGATTGAAGCACTAAATGAGGCAGGTGCTGGGAACAGAAAGGAACTAGCAAAACACTCAAAAGCCTCACTCACTACAAGAATGCTAGAACAACCTGCAAAACCTCCCACTTCAAAATCACCACTACCACAACCCACTAAATCGACTCCTTTACCCTCAAAACCAACAGCCGATGATGCACCCAAGAAGAAGAAAAGAAGGGTGTTGAGGCTAGAAGAAGAAGAAGAAGAGGATGATGACGAAGAAGATAGGCTGCCTCTTTCTGCAGTCCAAACTTTGCCTAAAGCCAAACCTATGCCCAACACTCCCACGTCACAGATGGAAGCTGTGGGAGTAAAGATAGAAGAAGAACAGCAGCAAAAGCTTCATGATGATGAGATGCTGAAAAGCATAGACAAAACTTATACTGCTTCTTCATCAATAATCAATATGAAGAAGGAAGCTCTGAGATTGTACACCCTTGCTAACACATTTCAATATCAAAAGGAAAAGGTGAGAATATGGCCTGATCCTAGGGTGGCTCACAGAATTGTGAAGAAAGACATTCCTTCGAGATACAAGGGCCAATAAAAAGGATCGTAGATGAAGAGATCCCAGTGGTCCTTGTAGTATCACCCTGGGAAGTTGTTGAAGATTTCAAGAAGGCCTATGAAACTAAACAGCCACCCCAAAAGATGTTAGAGAACAAAGTAATTAAAAAGGGGTTAGTCTACAAGAGGCTTGAGAACTTCAAACAAAATGAGCTCAGTCTGTTACTTGAAGGGACTCACCCAGATGAGTTTGCATACAGACAGATCACAACAGTTGAGCTCAAAAATGGCAAACAGGCTAAGTACATTTCAGAGCTGTATGGGCGTGAAGGATTGTTTGATGGTGGAGCTGAAAATCTTACCATGGAAGAACAAATTATGTTTCTCAGAGCATACACCAGAGAATCCTACAGGATTATACATGGGAAGTAGATTTCATGGATAGGACCACAGCCCTGTGTCCAGTTCCCCAAAGCCAAGGCTCCTATCCATACTATGCCAACCAAATTTCAGAAATCTATTCCCAGGCCAGTGCTTAATTGGGTCATCTTCTTAGCTGATCAAGAAGGAAAAAGACCAATCTTACTGCCAACAATAAGTGGGACCTCAATAAAGTTAAGGTTTTGGCTGCATTGGTTCAGGGGGAGTTTGTTGGACCAAAAGAACCAATGAGCCGGATCAGAAAAACCTTAAGTCCCACAGACGTCACAAGAACTGCTGAAGTCCACAACAGCTGAAGACAAAGTCTGAAGACAAAGTCTAAAGACAAGTGCTAAAGACAAAGTATGAACACAAGTGCTGAAGACAAAGTCTGAAGACAAGTGCTGAAGACAAAGTCTGAACACAAGTACTGAAGACAAAGTCTGAAGACACAAGTGCTGAAGACAAAGTCTGAACACAAGTGCTGAAGACAAAGTCTGAAGACACAAGTGCTGAAGACAAAGTCTGAAGACACAAGTGCTGAAGACCAAGTATCAGACGTTGTCACAACAGCTAAAGAGGTCTTCTTCAGTAGTTGTGACGGTTTTCTTTCAGTAGTTTTATGTTTTTGTTTTCAGTAGTTTTGTAAAACGACTGAAGAACTCATTCTTCAGTCATTGTAGTTTCAGTAGTTTCGTATCAATAGTTTTATGTTTTATACTTAGCACTCTGATATGTTCTCAGTAGTTGTGAACATTTCAGTAGTTTGTTAAGTTTTAGTTATTTTTCTAACAAATCTGCCAGATGTCACTATCCCGTGATATCAGCAGTGATTGCACTCTATATAGGAGTGTCAACCCAATTGTAATCGGGGAATGATTGAGCAGAAACATTTGATATTATTGAAACATTCCTTTTCACAGAAATATCTTCTCTCTTTACAACCGTATTTGTTCTTAATGCATACGTATATCAAATTCTTGCTATAATTTGTCTAATTCTTGTTCTATTCCGCTGCGTTACACTCTAATCCATCAAACTTGAGATCACTGATCCTGTCATTAGTCATCGGACTAATATTTCTAGGCGCATAGACCACTGTTCAGGCGCATGGATTACACTTAAATCCTTCTAAGGCATTTTAATGCGTATGTGCCGTATCTAGGCGCATGAACTCCCTGTAAAACATGTTTCTTGGATGTTTTCGAACCCAGTCATCAAACCCATCTATTCTAAACTTAATATGGCTATTCTAAACATGAACAACCTATAAGCATTCAAGAATTAACATCCAACATGCATAATATATACGGGCATACATACTCAAACATTGTAAAAAATCATTTAAATACATTTTCAGCCCCAAAGATGTTTAAAAAGAAGTAGAAACCAGGGTCTAGAACTCACCTAATGCAACTTGGGTATTTCTTCCTTTCTAACCCGCTTGCAAATGAGGTCACGCACTTAAAAACAACACCAAACACACACACCCGCGCACATACACAAACACATAAGCACATAAGCATATAACTGGGATAAACCCGTCATAAACACTTAAAAACCACGAATTCTTACCTTGAATTCGATTCCTTTTCTTCCTCTTATCTTCAATCGAGAGTTCCTCTGCTCTCTCTCTCTAAAACCGAAAGAAAGAATGATGTGAAGGGAGGGTGGGCGGCCATGCCCACCTTTACACCAACTTTTTCAAAGATTTGTCCTTTTGGACACTTTTAGTCCGTCCACTTTGACTTTATTTCTTTTCTTTCTTTTATTCTTAATTTCTTGTCTTTTCAAAATAGCCGGGTGTTACAAGTCCACCCCCCTTATAAATGTTTCATCCCCGAAACCTGTTATTCCTCAAACAGACGAGGATAATGCTGCCTTATCTCCTCCTTAGTTTCCCATGTACATTCGGATCCCTTCCTGTGCTTTCACTGTACACGACAAGAGGAACCAGTTTATTTCTCAGCCTCATCTCTTTATGATCGATGATTGCCACTAGTTGCTCCACATAATTAAACCTTTCGTCTACTTCAATATCCTCCAGTGGAACAATCATGTCTTCATCAGCTAAACACTTTCTCAGATGAGATATATGGAATGTCGGGTGAATCCCCCTTAACTCATCTGGTAACTCCAACCTATAGGCCACCTCTCCTACTCAAGAAATGATTTCAAAAGGGCCTATATGTCTTGGGCTCAACTTGCCCCGCTTCCTGAATCGGATAATACCCTTCCAAGGTGAGACCTTCAACATAACCCGGTCACCCACCTAGAACTCGATCGGTATGCGTCGTTTATCCGCTTACGACTTCTTTCTATCTTTGGCTGCCTTCATAAAGGCTTTACTCTTTTCTAACTTCTCAGTCGTAGCTTCGATCACCTCGACACCTCCCAATTCTTTCTGCCCAATGTCTCCCCAACATACGGGCGTCCTACATCTTCTACCGTATAGCATCTCGTATGGTGGCATGCCAATACTGGCATGATAACTGTTGTTGTATGAGAATTCAGCTAACGGTAAGTGGTCATCCCAACTTCCCCTAAAATCAATCACACCTGCCCGAACCATGTCTTCCAGTGTCTGAATGGTCCTTTGTAACTGACCATCAGTTTGGAGATGATAAGTCGTGCTAATATGTAACCTTGTCCCCATGGCATCGTTGAATTTCTTCCAGAATTTAGAGGTAAACCGGGTGTCATGATCAGACACAATGGACACCGGCACGCCATGAAGAGTTACAATCTCTTTGATGAACAGGTTAGCCAACCTCTCAGATGAATATGTCTCACGGATTGGTAGGAAGTGAGCACTCTTCTTCAAACGGTCAACAATCACCCATATGGTATCGTACCCTTTCGGAGTACGTGGCAGCTTCGTAAGGAAATCCATGGTGATGTGCTCCCACTTCCATTCCAATATATCCAAAGGTTGGATCTTCCCATACGGCTTCTTATGTTCGGCCTTCACTTGCAAACAAGTAAGGCACTTACTCGCATACTCCACCACGTCACGCTTCATACCCGGCCACCAATAACCTTTCTTCCTATCTTGAGACATCTTTGTGGCACCGGGATGGATGGAGTATCGTGTCTTGTGAGCTTCATCCGAAATCCTCACGCGTAGATCCCCGAAACGAGGAACCCACACTCGTCCAAATCGGGTTTTAGCACCGAGTGTGTTTTTGCCCAATTCCCCAACCAGACCTCTCATTATTTCAGAGTTTAGATGTTCTTCTTTCAATGCCTTATCTTGAAACTCCTTGACTTGCTTCATCACATCAGAGGTCATGATTAGTTGATAAGCTTTCACCCGAATCGGCTCGGGCCTCGCCTTTGGCTAAGGGCATCCGCCACCAAGTTAGGTTTGCCCGGACGTTAATAGATCTCACAATCATAATCCTTTATGAGCTCTAACCATTGTGTCCTTGTGCAGAAAGAAGTACTTTAAGCTCTTGTGGTCAGTGAAGATGGTGCACTTCGTTCCATACAGATAGTGGTCCAAATCTTTAGTGCAAAGATCACGACCGCTAGTTCCAAGTCATGAGTAGGGTAGTTGACCTCATGAACCTTCAGTTGTTGGGATGCATAGGCTATAACTTTTCCTCTCTGCATTAACACACACCCTAACCCCGAGTAAGAAGCATCTGAATACACCACCAAATCTTCGCTTCCGTCGGGTAACGACAAGATAGGAGCTTGAGTCAACCTCACCTTTAACTCCTCGAATGCCTGTTCTTGAGCTTGACCCATATAAACTTTACATCCTTTCGAGTCAACTTTGTCACTGGAGAAGCAATCTTGGAAAAGTCCTCAATGAACCTTCGATAATACCACGCCAACCTCAAGAAACTACGAATCTCGGATGGCGTCTTTGGAGACTTCCATTGCATCACCGCCTCCACCTTTGCTGGATCCACCATAATCCCCTGGAGGTTCACCACATGACCTAAGAACTTAACTTCACGGAACCAAAACACGCACTAGTAGAATTTTGCATACAACTTCTCCCTCCTCAACGTCTCCAGAACCTCTCGAATGTGATCGGCATGCTCAATCTCACTCTTTGAATAAATCAGGATATCATCAATAAACACAATCACTAATTTATCCAACATAGGCCGACACACACGGTTCATCACATCCATAAAAGCAGCTGGCGCATTGGTCAAACCAAAGGACATGACAAGAAATTCGTAGTGACCGTAGCACGTAGGAAAAGCTTGTTTAGTGATATCCTACTCCTTCACCTTAAATTTATGGTAACCAGATCAAAGGTCTATCCTTTAAAACCAACTGGCACCCTGAAGTTGGTCAAACAAATCATCTATTCTCCGTAAGGGGTATCGGTTCTTCACCGTCAACTTGTTCAGCTCGCGGTAGTCATGCACATCCTCATACTACTATCCCTCTTCTTCACAAACAGGACCAGAGCACCCCAGGAGAGATACTTGGTCTAATGAACCCCTTATCGAGCAGCTCTAGCAACTGCTCCATTAGCTCTTTCATTTCTGTCGGAGCTAACCGATACGATGCATTGGCAATGGTTGGGCACCAAGTATCAAATCAATTTGAAACACAATCTCACCGTCCGGTGGCACACCTGGTAAATCATCTGGAAACACATACAAATAGTCACACACCACTCGTACATCAGATAGTCATGGTGTTGGCGCATCCACATCCTTTACGTATGCCAAGTAGGCACTACATCCACGCCTCATGCACTTTCCCGCCACCGCCATCAAAATCATTTTCGGGATCGTGGTGACTCGATCGACATAAATTGTCACCTTATTCCCGTAAGGCGCTGTCAATAGGACCATCTTCTTGGGACACACGATATTCGCTTCGTAGTATGCCAACCAATTCATTCGTAGGACTACACTGAAACCGCCTAAGATCATCAGGAATGGTCTAATGGAAAACTTATGACCGTCTACTTCTATGTCACAACCTTCTACCACCTCAGAAATCCTCGTAGACTTACCTATGGCAGTTTCTACCTTGAAGGGCTCATCAATACGTCTACTTTTAATGGGAAACTTAGCAAAAAAGGCAGCAGAAATGAAACTCCTACTAGCACCAGAATCAAACAACACAAATGCAAGAGTTTAGTTTACTAGAAACATACCTCACACCACGTCGGGGTCTGTCCTAGCCTCCACCCCTATCATCGTGAAAGCTCGGGCGCTAGCCTTCAGCCCCTCTCCTCCAGCCTTCCTCGCCTCCAAACTTTCAGCCCTTGGCCTCTTACAATCCCTACTCAGATGACCATTCTCCCCACAGTTGTAACACGTGCGAACCCCATAATCTCTAGCCATATGGCCGGGCTTCCCACACTTGAAGCAGCTGTTTGATCCCTATTTGCATTCTCCTCAATGCTCATTCCTGTATTTACGACACTTTTTCACCCTGCACCAGATGTGACCACACGTCAGTCACCCACCTTCACCACCCTATTGTTTGGAGCGGCTCCACCACATCCAAACCGCTTCCCATTCCAGTTCCGGTCACCACTCTTCTTGTTCACCTCAGCCATCATCACCTCGCACTCATCATATAACCTGCCAGCCAAATCAACCGCCGACCTAAAAGTGCTTGGCCGAGCGGCAATTATATGTCTACAGATATGCGCAGGCAACCCCTGGCTATATCTCTTAATCTTTCATGATAGTGCTCTCACTTGATCTGGCACCAGCCGCGCCATTTCATAAATTTTGTGGGGTACTGCTGGTGTGTCATCGTTGCCGCCTCCAGCTGCAGGAACTCTCTTTCTACCTTGTCCATCTCTAGTGAGGAAAAAATTCCTCAATCACTAACTTCTTCAATTCAGGCCATCTCATTCTCCCAACGGCCCTGCTACCCTCGTCTTGGACAGTGTTGTCCCACCAGCACAAAGCCGAGTCCACGAAAGAGTGGGTAGCAAACTTCACCTTTTGGTCTTCACGACACTCACTGATGTCGAGAACAGCCTCCATTTCCCTCACCCACCGGTGAGCAGCTGCAGCAGTGCCATTTGCATCGAAGGTAGGGGGCTTGCATCTCGTAAACACCCCGTAGTTACAACCTCGGGCGGCCTCCAGCGCAGGGTCCTCTTCTTCCTCCTCCTCATCATCAGAGAGAACCATTTCCAGCACTGGTTGCTCCCGTCCTCCCAAGGACCTATTTCTCTCCTTTATTTCCCCTTCCCTTACTGCCTTGATCACTTCAGTCACCACAGACGGTAGAATCGTCTGCATGACGTGATGAAGTTCCTACACCATAGCCTCCTTTACTAAGGCTCTCAGATTGCCGCTCTCGCCGCCACCCTCCGGATGAGGGGTCTCTAGTTCTTCATGAACCACCTACTCAATTCTGGGTCTCCCCTTCTTGGGTCGCGGTTCAGCATCGTGACCTCCTCCCCATGAAGCTTTTGAAAATCTACCACCAGCCATTATACACACACTGATAGAGTCAAACACCAACACGGTCATTCAAGGGAACGGCTAAGTTTATGTCAAGTATAGTAAGTCCCTAATTACAGTGGCAAGTTGTGATTAGCCACTTAATTTACTCTTCATACCCCAAGCATTACTTGTCCTCTCTACATCAGTACTTAAATCTACATACAATACATAACCACATACCATGCACATATGAACTGGTTAACATTACGAAAATACCTGATGGCACACAACTACTCAGATTTGCATCCGATTCCTCTTCCGTGCCATTCTTAGTTTAAGTTAAGGTTTATTTTGAAAATTTACCCATTTCACTTAATCTTTGGCTCTGATACCAACTTCTAAGGCCCCGTTCCCGGAAACCTCACAATTGGTCATTCATTGCACATAAAACATTATAATTACATTTGCTTACGAAAACATTGCAACGGAAACATAAAAAAATAACTTTTCATATAATTACAGTTGTTTTTGCAAGTTTATACAAGCATTCATTTGAAAACACCATTTGTTCGCATTACAATTCAAAAACATTAACAAAAGAATGCCATCAAAAAGAGTTGAGTAACCGCCTCGTGCCATCCTCAGCAACGTTTAGCTGCCAACTAAAAACATATAAAAGTCAGTGTTGCTGAGTGAGTTTTAGTTTTATAATAAAACATATATTTCAATCGTTAAAACCATTCTTTACTTTCTTTCAGAATCAAACTATACTTTTCATTTGTTCGGGATCATGCATCATACGTACATAGAGATAACATCATTATTATCGTCCATTACATTTGTTAACTTCATCCATTTTATACGTTCGTCCTTTCAAGTCTGTTGCGACAATAGAGTCGCTCACCCCGTTAACAATCACAACTATTTGCACGCTATCCGTGTCTGTTGCAACCATAGGGTTGCTCACCCCAATTGCCACTGTCAATGATAGCATGCTATCCGAGTCTGTTGTAACGATAAGGTCGCTCACCTCATGGAAACTTCACAATAGTTTGCTATCCGAGTCTGTTGCACCCATAGGGTTGCTCACCCCAATTGCCACTTTCAATGATAGCATGCTATGTGAGTTTGTTGCAACCATAGGGTCGCTCACCTCATGGCAACTTCACGATAGCATGTTGTCCGAGTCTGTTGCAACAACTGGGTTGCTCACCTCAATTATGTGCTTGCAAGCCTTTCCTTCGTTCATTCGTCATTCAATAATGCATGCATTCTTACTTCGTGTTCCTCTTTCATTATGTTTCACTTTACGTACATAATACTTCGTTCATTCATAACATAACACGTAAAGCCATAGGAAAGATAAACATTCATCATAACGAGCATACAATACAATCATACATCAGATCATACATCACATCCTCACAACATAAATGACTTCAAAAAGTTAACTTACATAGCCCTCAGGAACCTCCCAAGTCAAAGCCTACATTACACGTTTTCCCCAAAAATCCAAAAATATTTATGTCCTTAGGCGCATGGGCACTATGCAGGCACATGGGCACTATGCAGGCGTATGGGGAACACTTAGGCGCATGGCCAACTTTCAGGCGCATGAGCACTATGCAGGCGCATGAGTGCCTAGGCGCATAGGAATCCTGGACGTCTGGACACTTAGTCAATTCCAGCCCAATTCTAGGCGCATGGGTACTCTTCAGGCGTATGAACTTAGGCGTATGGGCTAATTAGTCGCATGGACACTTAGATGCATGGGCCACTTGGGCGCATGGGCACTATTGGGGCGCATGGCCCTACACATAGTCATCTCACTAATATTTCTAGGTGCATGGACCACTGTTCACGAGCATGGATTGCACTTAAATCCTTCTAAGGCATTTTCAGCCGTATGAGCCTTATCTAGGCGCATGAACTCCTTGTAAAACATGTTTCTCGGATGTTTTCGAACCCATCATCAAACCCATGTGTTCTAAGCTTAATATGGCTGTTCTAAACACGATCAACCTATAAGCATTCAAGAATTAACATCCAACATGCATAATACATACGAGTATACATACTCAAACATTGTAAAAATCATTTAAATACATTTTCAGCCCCAAAGTTGTTTAAAAACAAGTAGAAACCACGGTCTAGAACTCACCTCATGCAACTTGGGTATTTCTTCCTTTCTAATGTAGCACCCGGATATTTATTATTTTGAAGCCGGTGAAGAAAGAAAAGAAAATAAAGTCCAAAAGTCGAGGGACCAAACTCGCCAACGAAGAAAAGTTGGGAAATGTGGTGATATATGTAGGGAGAGGGCAGCCCACTCTCCCCACACTCACATTTCAGCTCACAAAGAGAGGAATAGAGAGAAAGAAGAGAAAAAGGAGGAAAAAGTGTTGGTTCGTGTTGGTTCGGGTCGCCAAAATCATCGTGAAGCAAGCCGAATCGAAGCTCTTGTCGTTGTGCTCGTTTAGGTGAGTTCTAGGACCCCTCTTTTACTTGTTTTCAAACGATTTGGGGCTGGAAAACATCTGAAATCGAGTTTTTCGTATTTGTGTAAGTTGACCCGTTTGTGTATGTGTATGTATATGTATGACGCGATTGTGACTTGATTTCTTGCTTGGTTGCGCTTGAATGATGTTATGGTATGCATCCCTAAGGTTTAGGATGGTCGATTTAGGCTTAAAATGGGTATAGATGAGTTTGGGGGCCGAAAACCCTCGGCTGCAGTCGGGTTGAACTGCATTTTGCATCAGTTAGGGCTAGGCGACCGACTGGAGGCCGAATGGAGGCCATACGGCCGATTAGGGTGTGATTGGGGTCCATTCGTACGATTGGGGTTCATTCGCACGACTGGAGGGCCAGTCGCATGGGGGTCATGCGACTGAGGTTCCATTCGCACGACCGGATGTTCATTCGCATAGGTGTTCGTCCGTATTAGTTCAATCGCATGATGTTCAGTCGCATGGAGGCAATGCGACTGAAGGGTGTCCATACGCCCGAACAGGGCTGTTGAACCCGAGGAAGGTGTAGATTGACTTCTGACTTTCGGGGGAAGGTGCAGATGTAAGTGTTAATGTAAAGGTTCCCAAAAGAGTTTTTAAGATGACGATCGAGGTCTTAGAAGCATGTTGGGCATGATGAGGGTGATGATGTTGTACGTTATGTATGTATGATGTTGCCATGTATGATGTGATGTTGATGCATGTTTATGTTCCTTAATGTGATGTATAATATCTTTCCTGTGGCTTTACTTGTTATGATGAATGAACGTAGTATTATGTAACGTAAAGTGAAAGATAAAGAAAGAGGAGCATGATGAATGAATGCATGTATTAATGAACGAATGAAACGTCTTGCACACATCGGATACGGGGTCCTTCTTGGTGATTGACCCTAAATGTAGAACCTCTACCGCTCACCCCTAGTACTGTGGCATACGTTTAGCTGTCATTCGTTGACTTCGGCCCAGTAGCTAAGACTGATGGTTACTTCTAGTACCGTGGCATACGTTTAGCTGTCATTCGTTGACTTCGGCCCGGTAGCTACGACTAACCGGGGTGTAGCACATGGTATTGGTTGGGATGATGTCCGATGCGCAAGTAAGGTAATGAAAGAACGAATGAACGAATGAAGAAGATAATAATGATATTATCTATGTGTACGTATGATGTGTGATCATGTAAAAGTAACGAACGGTTTTATCTGAAAGTGAAGTATGTTTTATTTATAAAACTAGAACTCACTCAGCAACGCTGACTTTGATGTGTTTCCAGTTGGCAGGTAGGTAGTGATTGCTGAGGATGGCACGGGCGACTACTCAGCTCTTTTGAGATGGCATTCTTTTGATTAATGTTTTTGCATTGTAATGCGAACAAACTATTTTTGTAATGAATGTTGTATTAGTTTGCAAAAGCATTTACATGGAAATGAAAGTTTGTTTTAGTTTTCCGCTGCGATTTATTAAATACTAATGTAATATATGTTTTATGTGCGATGAGAACCCAGCTGTAAGCGTCCCGGGAACGAGGCCTTACAAGTTGGTATCAAAGCCAAAGTTTAAGTGAAATGGGTAAATTTTCAAAATAAACCTAATCTTAAACTGAGAATGGGACGGAATGGGAATGGGATGCCAATCTGAGTAGCTGCGTGCCATCAGGTATTTTCGTAAAGTTAACCGGTTTTATGTGCACATGGTATGTGGTTATGTGTTGTATGTAGATTTAAATACTGATGTAGTCAGGACAGGTAATACTTGGGGTATGAAGAGTAAACTAAGTGGCTAATCACAACTGGCCACTGTAATTAGGGACTTACTATACTGACATAAACTGAGCTTTTCCTTGAATGACCGTGTTGGTGTTTGAATCTTTCAGTGTGCGTGTGATGGCCGGAGGTAGATCTTTGAAAGCTTCTAGGGGTGGAGGTCACGGTGCTGAACTGCGACCCAAGAAGGGAGACCCAGAGTTGAGAGGGTGGTTCATGAAGAACCAGAGACCCTCATCCGGAGGGTGGCGACGAAAGCGCCAATCTGAGAGCCTCAGTAAAGGAGGCTGTTGTAGAAGAAGTCCATCAGGTCATGCAGACAATCTTACCGTCTGTGGTGACTGAAGTTATTAAGGCTGTACGAGAAGGGGAAAGAAAAGAAAGAAACAGATCCTCTGGGGAACGGGAACAACCAGAGCCGGAAACGGTTCTGTCTGATGATGAAGAGGAAGAAGAAGAGCATGTGCCAGAGGCAGTGCGGGAGTGAGGGTAATTATGGGGCTTTTATGAGATGCAAGCCCCCTACTTTTAATGGAAATGGCACTGCTGCAGCTTCTCACCGTGGGTGAGGGAAATGGAAGTTGTTCTCGATATCAGCGAGTGACGAGAGGACCAAAAGGTGAAGTTTGCTACCCACTCTTTTGTGGATTCAGCTCTGTGCTGGGGGGACAATATTGTCCAAGCTGAGGGTAGTGGGCATTGGGAAAATGAAATGGCCTGAGCTGAGAAGGTTGGTGATTGAGGAATTTTGTCCTCATCGGGAAATGGACGAGTTTAGAAAAGGGTTCTGTAGTTGGAGGCTGGAACCATGACACACCAGCAGTGTACCACCAAGTTTAATGAAATGGAACGGCTTGTGCCTGATCAGGTGACGCCTCTGTCTCGAAAAATCAAGAGGTATATCAGGGTTTACCGGTGGATGTTCGCCGGCATATGATCGCCGCCCGGCCAAGCACGTTTAGGTCGGCGGTTGATTTGGCAGGGAGGCTGTATGACGAGGCGGGAGGTGGTGGTGACTGAAGCAAGTAAGAAGGGTGGTGGTGATCGGAACTGGAACGGGAAACGGTTTGGTCGGGGTGATGCCCCGATGGGTAAAAAAAGGCACGGGTGGATGAACGCCGTGTGGTCACATCAAGTCGGTCGGGGTCGAGAAGGTGTGGCAAGTGTGAAAGGGAGCACATCGGGGAATGTAGGTTTGGGTCAAACTTGTGCTTCAAGTGTGGGAAGACAAGGCATATGGCGAAGGATTGCATGTCGAGCAAATGTTTTAACTGTGGGGAAACTGGTCATATGAGCAGAGATTGTAAGAAGTCGAGGAATGAGGGTTCAGGGGTGAAGAAGACGGGAAGTGATGGACCGAGGGCGAGCGCCAGGGCGTTCACCATGACACAGGAGGAGGCTAGGACGGACCCTGACGTTGTGTCCGGTACGTTTCTAGCGAACCAGACTTTAGCTTCTGTGTTATTTGACTCTGGTGCTAGTAGGAGTTTTATTTCTGCTGCTTTCTGTGTTAAGCTGCCTGTTAGTAGTGGACGTGTTGATGCGCCCTTTGATGTAGAAACTGCCATAGGTAGTCTACCAGGATTTCTGAGATGATAGAGAATTGTGATGTGGAACTTGAGGGTCATAAGTTTCCTGTTAGACCGTTTGTGATGACCTTGGGTGGTTTCGATTTGGTTCTTGGGATGGATTGGTTGGCAGACTTCGAGGCGAACATTGTGTGTCGCAAGAAGATGGTTCGGTTGACAGCGCCTGACGGAAGTTTGGTAACGGTTTATGGTGATCGGGTTACTACGATTCCGAAGGTAATCTCAATGGCGGTGGCGGGAAAGTGTATGAGGTGTGGATGTAGCGCCTACTTGGCTTATGTAAAGGATGTGGATACACCAACACCACAACTAGCTGATGTACCAGTTGTGTGTGACTTTCCAGACGTGTTCCCAGAAGACTTATCACGAGTGCCACCTGACAGAGAAATTGAATTTCAGATTGATCTGATACCGGGTGCCCAACCTGTTGCCAAGGCCCCATATCGGTTGGCTCCAACCGAGATGAAAGAGTTGATGGAGCAGTTGCGAGAGCTGCTTGATAAGGGTTCATTAGACCGAGGATCTCTCCTTGGGTGCTCCGGTCCTATTTGTAAAGAAGAAGGATGGTAGCATGAGGAGTGCATTGACTACCGCGAACTGAACAAGTTGACAGTGAAGAACCGCTACCCCTTACCGAGGATAGATGATTTGTTCGATCAGCTTCAGGGTGCTAGTTGGTTCTCGAGGATAGATCTTCGATCTAGTTATCATCAGTTGAAGGTGAAGGAGCAAGATATCCCTAAAACAGCTTTCCGTACGCGCTATGGCCATTACGAGTTTCTTGTCATGTCCTTTGGTTTGACCAATGCGGCAGCTACTTTATGGATCTGATGAACCGTGTGTGTCGGCCTATGTTGGATAAATCAGTGATTATGTTTATTGATGATATCCTGATTTATTCGAAGAGCGAGATTGAGCATGCCGGTCACATTCGAGAGGTTCTAGAGACGTTGAGAAGGGAGAAATTGTATGCTAAATTCTCCAAGTGCGCATTTTGGTTGCGCAAAGTTCAGTTTTTGGGTCATGTGGTGAATCCGGACGGGATTATGGTTGACCCGGCGAAGGTGGAGGCGGTTATGCAATGGAAGTCACCAAAGACGCCATCCGAGATCCGTAGTTTCTTGGGCTTGGCGGGCTACTACAGAAGATTCATCCAAGACTTCTCTAAGATTGCTTCTCCACTAACTAAGTTGACCCGAAAGGATGTGAAATTTGTATGGGGTCAAGCTCAAGAGAAGGCGTTCGAAGAGCTGAAGGCAAGACTGACTCAAGCTCCTGTTCTGTCATTACCCGATGGAAGCGAAGATTTGGTGGTTTATTCTGATGCTTCCTACTCAGGGTTGGGGTGTGTGTTAATGCAGAGAGGGAAGGTTTAGCCTATGCATCTCGACAGTTAAAGGTTCATGAGGTCAATTATCCTACTCATGACTTGGAGCTAGCAGCGTGGTCTTTGCGTTGAAGATCTGGAGGCACTATCTCTACGGGACGAAGTGTACCATATTTACCGATCATAACAGCTTGAAGTACTTCTTCGAGCAAAAGGATCTGAACATGAGGCAGAGGAGATGGTTGGAACTTATAAAGGATTATGATTGTGAGATCCATTACCATCCAGGCAAAGCTAATATGGTGGCGGATGCCCTTAGCCGGAAGGAAAGGCCCGAACCGATTCGGGTGAAAGCTTATCAACTAATCATGACCTCTGATGTGATGAAGCAAATCAAGGAGTTTCAAGATGAGGATTGAAAGAAGATCATCTTAACTCGGAAAGAATGAGAGTCTGGTTGGGGAATGGGTGAGAACACACTCGGTGTTAGAACTCGATTCGGTCGTGTGTTGGATTCCTCGTTTTGGGGATCTACGGGCGAAGATAATGGATGAAGCCCACAAGACTCGATACTCTATTCATCCTGGTGCCACGAAAATGTACCATGACATGAAGAAGGATTATTGGTGGCCGGGTATGAAGCGCGACGTGGTGGAGTATGTGAGTAAGTGCCTTACTTGCTTACAGGTGAAGGCAGAGCATCAAAAGCCGTATGGGAATATACAACCTTTGGATATACCAGAATGGAAATGGGAGCACATCACCATGGACTTCATTACGAAGCTGCCACCGTACCCCGAAAGGGTATGATGCCATATGGGTGATAGTTGATCGTTGACGAAGACGCTCATTTTCTACCGATCCGCGAGACGTATTCATCGGAGAGTTTGGCTGATCTGTTCATCAAGGAAATTGTAGCTCGTCATGGTGTGCCGGTGTCTATTGTGTCTCATCGTGACACTCGGTTTACATCTAAATTTTGGAAGAAATTCCACGACGCTATGGGGACGAGGTTACATATTAGCATGGCTTATCATCCCCAGACTGATGGTGAGTCAGAAAGGACCATTCAGACACTGGAAGACATGCTCCGGGCATGTGTGATCGATTTGGTGGAAGTTGGGATGACCACCTACCGTTAGCTGAATTCTCATACAACAACAGCTATCATGCCAGTATTGGTATGCCACCATATGAGATGCTATACGGTAGGAGATGCAGAACACCGTTTGTTGGGGTGATATTGGTCAGAAGGAATTGGGGAGCGTCGAGGTAATCGAGGCTACGACAGAGAAGCTTGAAAAGATTAAAGCCTTCATGAAGGCAGCCAAGGATAGACAGAAGTCGTATGCCGATAAGCGACGTAGGCCAATTGAGTTCCAGGTGGGTGACCGGGTTATGCTGAAGGTCTCACCTTGGAAGGGTATTATTAGATTCAGAAAGTGGGGCAAGTTGAGCCCAAGATATACAGGTCCCTTCCGAATCATTGCTCGAGTAGGGGAGATGGCCTATAGATTGGAGTTGCCAGATGAGTTAAGTGGGATTCACTCGACATTCCATGTATCTCATCTGATAAAGTGTAGCTGATGAAGACATGATTGTTCCACTGGAGGACATTGAATAGATGAAAGGCTCAATTATGTGGAGCAACCGTGGCAATCATCATCGATCGTAAAGAAAAGAGGCTAAGGAATAAAGTGGTTCCTCTTGTGCGTGTACAGTGGAAGCACAGGAAGGGATCCGAGTCAACGTGGGAGACTGAAGAACAAATGAGGCAGCGTTATCCACGTTTGTTCGACGAATAACAGTTTCGGGGACGAAACCTATTTAAGGGGGGTGGGTTGTAACACACCGGATATTTATTATTTTGAAGCCGGTGAAGAAAGAAAAGAAAATAAAGTCCAAAAGTCGAGGGACCAAACTCGCCAATGAAGAAAAGTTGGAAATGTGGTGATATATGTAGGGAGAGGCAGCCCACTCTCCCCACACTCACATTTCAGCTCACAAAGAAAGAAAGAGAGAGAAAGAAGAGAAAAAGCAGGAAAAAGTGTTGGTTCGGGTTGGTTCGGGTCGCCAAAATCATCGTGAAGCAAGCCGAATCGAAGCTCTTGTCGTTGTGCTCGTTTAGGTGAGTTCTAGGACCCCTCTTTTACTTGTTTTCAAACGATTTGGGGTTGGAAAACATCTGAAATCGAGTTTTTCGTATGTGTGTAAGTTGACCCGTTTGTGTATGTGTATGTATATGTATGACGCGATTGTGACTTGATTTCTTGCTTGGTTGCGCTTGAATGATGTTATGGTATGCATCCCTAAGGTTTAGGATGGTCGATTTAGGCTTAAAATGGGTTTAGATGAGTTTGGGGGCCGAAAACCCTCAGCTGCAGTCGGGTTGAACTGCATTCTGCATCAGTTAGGGCTAGGCGACCGACTGGAGGCCGAATGAAGGCCATACGGCCGATTAGGGTGCGATTGGGGTCCATTCGCACGATTGGGGTTCATTCGCACGACTGGAGGGCCAGTCGCATGGGGGTCATGCGACTGAGGGTCCATTCGCACGACAGGATGTTCATTCGCATAGGTGTTCATCCGTATTAGTTCAATCGCATGATGTTCAGTCGCATGGAGGCAATGCGACTGAAGGGTGTCCATACGCCCGAATAGGGCTGTTGAACCCGAGGAAGGTGTAGATTGACTTCTGACTTTTGGGGGAAGGTGCAGATGTAAGTGTTAATGTAAAGGTTCCCATAAGAGTTTTTAAGATGACGATCGAGGTCTTAGAGGCATGTTGGGCATGATGAGGGTGATGATGTTATACGTTATGTATGTATGATGTTGCCATGTATGATGTGATGTTGATGCATGTTTATGTTCCTTAATGTGATGTATAATATCTTTCCTGTGGCTTTACTTGTTATGATGAATGAGTGAAGTATTATGTAATGTAAAGTGAAAGATAAAGAAAGAGGAACATGATGAATGAATGCATGTATTAATGAACGAATGAAACGTCTTGCACACATCGGAGATGGGGTCCTTCTCGGTGATTGACCCTAAATGTAGAACCTCTACCGCTCACCCCTAGTACTGTGGCATACTTTTAGCTGTCATTCGTTGACTTCGGCCCAGTAGCTAAGACTGATGGTTACTCCTAGTACCGTGGCATACGTTTAGCTGTCATTCGTTGACTTCGGCCCGGTAGCTACGACTAACCGGGGTGTAGCACATGGTATTGGTTTGGGATGATGTCCGATGCGCAAGTAAGGTAATGAAAGAACGAATGAACGAATGAAGAAGATAATAATGATATTATCTATGTGTACGTATGATGTGTGATCATGTAAAAGTAACGAACGGTTTTATTGAAAGTAAAGTATGTTTTATTTATAAAACTAGAACTCACTCAGCACTGCTGACTTTGATATGTTTCCAGTTGGCAGGTAGTGATTGCTGAGGATGGCACGGGCGACTACTCAGCTCTTTTGTGATGGCATTCTTTTGATTAATGTTTTTGCATTGTAATGCGAACAAACTATGTAATGAATGTTGTATTAGTTTGCAAAAGCATTTACATGGAAATGAAAGTTTGTTTTAGTTTTCCGCTGCGATTTATTAAATACTAATGTAATTATATGTTTTATGTGCGATGAGAACCCAGCTGTAAGCGTCCCGGGAACGGGGCCTTACATCTAACCCGCATGCAAATGATTCGACCTAAAAACAACACCAAACACAGTCACCCGAGCACATACACAAACACATAAGCACATAAGCATATAACCGGGATAAACCCCGTTAAACACTTAAAAACCATGAATTCTTACCTTTAATTCGATTCCTTTTCTTCCTCTTATTTTCATCCGAGAGTTCCTCTACTCTCTCTCTCTCTCAAACCGAAAGAAAGAATGATGTGAAGGGAGGGTGGGCGGCCATTCCCACATTTACACCAACTTTTTTCAAAGATTTGTCCTTTTGGAAACTTTTAATCCCTCCACTTGGACTTTATTGCTTTCCTTTCTTTTATTCTATATTTCTTGTCTTTTTAAAACAATCGGGTGTGACAGTTTGGTGTCATAATCAGCCGTTCTTCAGATCTCCCTAATCTTCTTCTCATCTATAATAGGGGAGTGTGAACTAACGTAGTGGATGGGTGATCTGTTCGGCCAATTTGTTGGGGTTTAACAATGTAATAAACTGAAGATACAAAATGATAATCATAGCCGACTGAAGATCTCATTGTACTAGTTCAAATACCAAATTGATTATTAAAAGAAAAAAAATACAAGACAAAGTCAACATCAAGAAAACAAGAAAATTCAAAGTTAGGTCATGATGTAATATTAGTATAAATAGACCCACTAGTGCATTTTTGCAAGTGTGGCTCTTTTGTGTGTGTTCCTCATGGTGTAAATCACCACATAAGGAGAAGTCCTCTCCTTTGGGTGGGTTTGATTTCACCAGCCATCTATGATTCTCATTGTAACTTTTTTATCAACATCAATGAAATAATAACATTATTATTATTATTATGGATCTCTTTGTTCTTTGATTCACACATGTCTGCCCATCTTAATTTTGATTTCTAGATCTGAATAAGATGAATACTAAGATCCAAGCTCAATGAATCTCAAATATTGATTTAGCACAATTGATAGCATCTCTATAGCTGGTAGACTTTGGATCTCCATCATTTAGGTACGCCACAACGTTTGATATGAGATCAAACTTCAAAATCCCCATAATGATTGCAAGTGAAACAAAGGGCTTGTTAAACACCTGAAATTATTTAAAAATCATGTATAGGTTGGACTCCCCATAGATTAGATTGTTTATATTTCTTTGTAATAGGTCTTATGTTACATTACTTTTGTATGTATTTAGCTTTATTTTGTTTTGCAGTCTAGCGAAACTGTGAGCGAAACAATAGTTTTGCTCACAGTCAGTTGTTTAGTTCTCTCGGCGAAACTATTGTTTCTGCACGGCAAAATTATAATTTCGGTAGAATAGTTTCGCTGGCAGTAAAACTGTCTGTGAAACTAAGACTGCTATATTTAGTTTTGATCATTTTCTTGGTGATTAAGCTTGCAAAAACCCTAATCGTTTATCCTTATTGCAAATGAGTATTATAAGCCATTTATTCACAAATATATCTTTGTACTTTCTTTTTAAAAAAATAAAAAAAATAAAGCTAAATACATACAAAAGTAAACTAACATAAGGCCTATTACAAATAAATATAAAAAATCTAATCTAAGATGAGTCCAACCTATACATGATCTTCAATACTTCCCCTCGGTTGGAACCCACCGCCTTTTAAACTCCAAATAACCTAATCTTACAGGTAGAGGAACACATATCCTGAATTACCTCAGAAGGAAGTCCATCCACTAAGCAGAGAAAAGAAAAAGATGATGTTGCTATCACTGTTGAGGAAAGCAAGTCGAGTACTCCGGTCTGCCAATGTGAGAAGGCCTTAGTAGTAGAAAAGGTGGTGATGGGAATTCTATATGAGGAAATTGAGAATATGTGTTTCTCTACATGTAAGATCAAGTTATTTGGTGTTCAAAAAGTGGTGACTTCCAACCTAGGAGGAGTATTGAAGATCATGTATAGGTTGGACTCACCTTAGATTAGATTGTTTATATTTCTTTGTAATAGGTCTTATGTTACTTTACCTTTGTATGTATTTAGCTTTATTTTGTTTTGCTGTCCAGTGAATCGCTGAGTGAAACTATAGTTTCGCTCACATTCAGCTATTTAGTTCTCTCGGCAAAACTGTTGATTCTGCCGGTCGAATTTATAGTTTCGGCAGACCTGTTTCGCTGGGAGCGAAACTATCTGCGAAACTAAAACTGCTATATATACTTTTGATCATTTTCATTGTGGATCAAGCTTGCAAAAGCCCTAATGGTGTATCCTTGTTGCAAGTGAGTATTGTAAGCTGTTTATTCACTGATATATCATTGTGCTTTCTTATATATGATTATGTTGATCATCATTGCCTTATTGTGTTTCATTTGTGGTTGTTCTCAATCTTCATCATCTTTGTTTCTCTATAGTTTGTTTTGATATTGAACAATCCAACATCTCATTTGTACTAGGAATCGATGTAATGGACCAACATTACTAAACATTGTAAATATTATAATTATATATATTATTAATTTGAATAATAATATAATTTTTATTATTAAATTAAGAATCGATCTGATGGTTGTTTTGTTGAGGTTCCCATAAGTTCAAGAATTAATGCGGATGAAGATCTTGCTGCATAGAACCAAGTATGGCTAAGCGCATTTGTTTATACGGAAGTCATAAAACAAATGCTAACAAGTGTTTCTTCTTACGCATTAACAAATGCGGATAGCTTAGAAAGAATGTGGAAAAGTCTTTGTTCTTCCGCATTTGCCAATACGGATGACTAGACAAATGCATAGAAGTGTTTTTTTATCCGCATTAACGAATGCGGATGACCAACATACTTATGCGGAAGATCAAGTAAAGAAATGCTCATCATGTCAACTCATCCGTATTTGCCAATCCGGATGAACAAGTAGAAATGGGAATGAAGACATAGACTAGTTCTTATGTAATAGGTCAGGGGTAGTTTACTCATTTTGTAGAACGCAACTTGTCTGCCTATAAATAAAATAGACAACCTGGTACATGAGGTGACAAAAAATAGACAATCACAATATTTTTGTATTCCCTAGGTGCATTCTTACTTTTCTTGTTAAACCCTAGCGTTATTCTAATCAATCACCTTTATTAATATATACAAATCAATAATGAATATTTCTTCTTCATTGAATTTTTCTTGATTGTATGATTCCGCCATTCAATCATTAACTCAATCATTATATTCGATCCTAAGTGAGAATCTCAATCTCACTATGCAGTCATTATTTTTATTTGTTTCACATCAAATTTGACATAGAGAAACTATAGTTTCATGGATATACGAAACTGTAGTTCCACGCAAGACTGGAGAAAGTATTTGCCAAAAGTACACGAGACGAACAACCCAATGAGAAAAAATAGGTTCGCATTTGAAACTACAGTTTTGCATGGTCTACGAAAGTATAGAGTCCCAATGTCTGGTCGAAACTATTCAGTGCACATGACCAACATGACTAGACAGTTTCGCACATGCCAAGAACCTTCATTCAGTTTCGCATCATATCACCTTAGTTTCACACGTTAAATGTGCAAAAACCCAAAAGTCGGCGATTCGGTTTTCGAGTTAAAACCCAATCAAGGAATGTTCCGTGGTTCGAAACAACTTAAACAACAAACCGGTTAGTTTTGCCAGAACACACCTCAAACATCGATTTTGATTTTTTGGCAGGAAAAAAGATTCGAATTAAAAAAATTTTGCGAAATTTCTTAGGTGTCAAAATAGAAGAAGAAATTGATATTTATACACCCTAGTTTCGCATATGCCAAAACTACAGATTCACATAGAGAAACAATAGTTTCACACTACAAGAAAAACCATAGTTTCGCTTCTAGAACTAGTTTAGCAAAAAAGCAGTTTTGCATGGTGAAGCAATAGTTTTGCATTGTGAAATTACAGTTTTACATGAACTTAATTTTATTATATTTTATATGTAAAAATAAAACTTCTCTATCGGCGAGATAAAAAAATAAAAGTCAGCGCTAAGGATATCAAACATAGTTCAGGGTATTAAGGATTGGCAGCATTGCCAATATGGTTGTCCATTTAAACCTATCCATTTAAACCCATGCCATGTTCTTTTCAACGAAGTATTGTAACGTAGTATTGTCATGTTTTGCCTTTGCTTAGGAACACTCAAGAGACGTGGTTCCCATTGTCATTATGCATAAAAATCATCTCGTCAAGATGGTTTATCGAGTGTAATCATTGATTTTGCATTCAACTTTTGGGATGGACATAAGGCAGATCATTTAACACATTTAATTTTGTATGGTGATGTATGTGCGGTGGATTCTCATAGCTCTAGGTCTATACTTAGGTATAATATAGGAATTATCATTTAAGCAAAATAACGAGAGCTTTAGGTCTATAGTCATGTATAATAGAGAATATCATCATTGAGCATGTTGATGAGAGCTTCAGGTCTATACTCACGTATAACAGAGAAAATCATCACTCTAGGTCAATGCTTACGCATACATAAGAGTTGTACACAAAATTATTCAGACATATGGGTGAGGGGAAATTTGGAAATGCATGGATCAAAATAGAAATCAACCACTCACAACATAGTATTTGACAAGACTTGTAACTTTGTGCAAGTCGAGATGACATGGGAATAAAACTTATCACTAAGGTTGTTTATTAGTTAAGTTTGCCCACTTCATTTTAGGCTTGTGGGCCTACCGGCATATCCCAACACAACGCCTCTAACCTCCTCGAGACACTATTCAAACTTTATGAATCCTACACCAAAGATAAGATAAGATTATAAACACATGAACTTAAAAGAGCCAATTTAAATTGAAAAGTCAAAGTCTATTCTCCCTTAAAATTATTGTTAAAGTGCAACAAAAGAAATTTCCTTTTAAATTGTTATACACTTTGTGGAAGTGTGGGTTTCGAAACTACTTAGCACATAAATTTCAATATTTTTATTATTATTTTTGTTTGTATGTTTTTTTCTAATTTTTTAATGAACTCAAATAAGATATGAAATGTGTACAGAACATCGCTTGAGTTTGCTCTTAAAGATATATTAGACCAACATGTTGTTAATTCATAAAATCATGGTTTGTTTTTTAAAAGATTGGGCTTTTGACTTTTGGTGTCAATGGGAATAATATCTATAAACCTCTTTTCTTTTGCATCTCAGATTGCATGAATTATTGGCAATTCCAACAACCGCTTGGTGTGTGTATCATGAATTGGATTTTTGGCAATTCCAACAACCGCTTCATTATCACAGAACAATGGCGTGTGAAGAAAGTTAATCCCGTAATCCATCATTTGATGTTTAATCCACTACACTTGACAACAACAACTTGAAGTAGCAATATACTCAGCCTTGCCTATGGATAGTGTAGCTGTTGTCTGTTTTTGCTTTGCCATGAAACAAGGCAATCCTCAAGATATTGATAACTAGCTTTCTATCAAGCTTACAACCTCCATAATTTCTATTAGAGTATGCTTGAAGATCAATTTTCCTCCCTTTGGGTTCCAAGTACCCAAATGGGGAGAGCCCTTCTAGTAGTGAAAGATATGTTAAACAACTTTTTAATGTGATTCCTTTGGATTTGCTTGATAGCAAGAATAGTAACAAACATAAAATGTAATATCGTGATGACTTGTAGTGAGATACTTTAGGGATCCGGTCATAGAATGATAATGGTGAGCATCAACTAGCATTCTATCGTCATCAGTGGTTAGGCAGGTTAAGTAAGCTTGGGAGAAGCATCATTCATGTTGTACTTTGATAGGATTTCTAGAATGTATTTCTCTTGATAAATGAGAATTTATTCAGCCTTTTGTTCGACCTATATCCTAAGAAGAAGCACATCTCCCTCATTATGCTCATTATAAAGTGCTCTTTCATCCCTTCTTCAAACACTCTACATGACTCTCATTCGTTGAGCTGAAGATGATGTCATCAACATAATCTTAAACAATGAGCACATATCCACTAACCTCCTTCTTAAACAAAGTCATGTCTATAGTTTCACATATTAAGCCTTTTTCGAGAAGATAATGTGTTTAGTTTCGTAACAAATTTTGGGAGCCTGATGTAATCCATACAAGGATTTATCCAACTTGTGTACTTTTTCAAGAAAATTTAAATCTTTAAAAACCGATAGTTGAAGAACATGGATCTCTTCCTTAATAGCTCAAGACAAGAATGCACACTTGACGTCCATGTGGAAGACTGAAGTTTTTGTGAGCAACAAGAGCAAATAAATACATATGGCTTCAATCCGAGCCATAGGGGCAAACACCTCAGTATATCAATTCCCTCCACTTGACCAAATCATTGAACAACCAACCTTGATTTGTTTCTAATAACAACACCACGATCATCGGGTTTTGATAGGATCAATTTGAGCTTATCTGTGATGATATATGAACACAATTCAAAGAAAACACATACAAAGTAATCGAATTGAAAAAAGATATTAACAAATTCACAGTTTCATTAATATCAAACAAAGACAATTACAAGTAATGAGCAGTAGTTCGTTCACTCTCTTAAACTCACTCTTACTAACTAACAGTCTAAACTATTTATAATGAAACACAAAGGAACTAAAAATTACAAAAATATTCCCTTTACTATTACAAATTTCGAAAAGACACATAAAGACAACATATTAATCTTTCTAGAGTCCTAACAGGTTTGTTCTCGAATACCTACTTTTTACCAATCGGACACTTATTTGGATGAAGATCAACGAGTTGCCACACCTTCAGTTTTATGAAATGTTGAAGTTCTAATTGCATTGACTCAACCTATCTGGGATCTTGAAGCAAAGAGACATTCAAGGATTAGCCCAGATTGGCTTCGAGTCCTGACAACATTTGAAATTGAAGTAATTACATAATCATATGAGTGGTCTTTTAGGGTTTTGAAGTTAGACTATAGGGTGAGGAATTGGATGAAGTGGGTTGTGGGGAGATGGTTGTGAGGTGGATGATGGCAACGTGGATGGTTGATTAGAAATAGGACTGTGGCATTTGTGATGGTGATGAAGGGATTTGCTTTTCAAGTTTAGGTTTATTTTGAGGTGGGAGACTTGATTGTAGTTGTGGTTGTAGTTCAGGTTGTGGTTGAGGTTATGGTTTGGTAGTAATGAAGGGTTGATGTAACACCCGGTTACTTGAAAAGTCAAAGGAAGAAAGAATAAAATGAAGGAAAAAGAAAGAAAAGCTATTTAACCCAAGTTGAAGGGTTAAAAGTGCCAAAAGGACAAAATCTTCAAAAGTTGGTGAATAAAGGTGATGCCCGCCTATCACCCTCTCTTTACAATATCTTCGGACATTTTAGGAAGAGAATGAATGAGGGCAGAAACTCTCGGATTTTTGAAGAACAAGTGTCGGAAGTCGAATTCAATGTAAGAATTCACGATTTTAAGATGTTCTTAACTGGCCTTAGCCCCTTTATATGCTTATGTGTGTTTGTGTGTGTTCGTGTATGTCTTTGTTGTGTTTCTAAGCGGTTGAACTCAGATGCAAGCGGTTTTGAAGAAGTCATACCTAAGAGGCTACTAAGGTGACTTTGAGAACCCACTTTTTACTTTCTTTAAACTGCTTTGGGGCTGGAAATGCATGTATGAATGTTTTATAAAAGTTGGGTTTTATACCCGTATGTGTGTATGTGCGTGCGTTTGATTTAGGGCTATGTATGTGTTTGATGATGTTATGATTGTGTTACTAAGGCTTATAATGCCTGATTTAAGCTTAGAACATGTTATATGATGTTTGGGGACTGATTTATGATGAAAAGTGTGAATTAGAATGCTCATACGCTTAAACAGTGGCCCATGCACCCAAGTGAAAATAACTACCTAAGTGTCCCCTGTGCCCAAAACCTCATGCGCCCAAATAGTACTCATGCACCTAGAAATTGGCTGACATTTTCTAATTGTCCCATATGTCCAGATAGCTCATGCGCCCAGGCAGTCATGTGCTTACATAGTGCCCATGCGCCTGGAAGTTGCCCATTCCCCTAAGTGTTCCCCATGCGCCTGAAAGGCCATGCACCTGCATAGTGCCCATGCACCTGAAAGTGTGCCCATGTGCCTAAAGACTTTGAATATTTTCTGATTATTTCGGGAAAAGTGTTATCTAGGCTTTGACCTCGGAGATTCTCGGGGGCTATGTAAGCTGACATTTTGAACTCATAGATGATGCGATGAGCAATGTATGATATGATTTGATGATGTATGTATGATCCCTGTGCATGATGGTATGTAGCATGATTGTTATGTCATGTGTGGTGGTGCCTTGTATGGCGATGTTTTGTATGATTATGTTTATGTTCCATGTTATGTATGTTTACCTTTTACGTGGCTTTACGTGTTGTAGTTGTGAAAGAAACAATTAAATATTATGTAAAGTAAAGTGAAAGATAATGAAAAGAGGAACGTAATGATAAAGTGCATGTATTAATGAAAGAGAAAGTAAAAAAGGCTTGCAAGCAAAATGTACGGAGGTGCACGTCTCTAAAATGTCATAAGCTTAACTGTGTGTGGTTTAGCTAATCCTTAAGGATACACGTAGGGGTATAGTCTTTGTGACTTACTAGTGATATAGTTCATGGATTATAATGGATATTCACCATGGTGCTTGTGCCAGGCTATGTGCGTTATGAAAGTCATTTATGATCTTCGACCCATTACCCACTTTATGCATACGTTTGAGGTGTAGTATTTACAGTTGGATCTTTGTCGTTTGCCCTGGTGATAGTGCGAGGCTATGTGTGTTATGAAAGTCATTTATTAGCTCTGGCCCGGTACCCACTTTGTGCATATGTTTGGGGTATAGCTCATGACACTGATTCCGAAAGAGATAAAGAGATAAAGAAAGAAAGTGATGGACAGTAAAGAAAGATAATAATGATATTATACATGTGTATGTATGATGTGTGATCAGGTACGAAGCATAATATGATTTGAAAGAAAGTAAAGAATGTCTGTTAAATGAAAGTAAAGTATGTTTTATTTTAAAACTAGAACTCACTCAGCAACGCTAACTTTAATGTGTTTCTAGTTGGCAGGTAAATGTTGTTGAGGATGGCACAAGGCGGCTACTTGTTGTTTTATAATGCGAACAAACGATGTTTTGTAACAAATGTTGTATTAATCTGCAAAAGCATTTATAATGAAATGAAATGTTGTTTTAATGTTTCCGCTGCAATATTATGTTAAAGTTAATATAGTTACATGTTTTATGTGCAATGATTGACCATGTGTATTGGTCCTGGGAACGGGGCCTTACAAGTTGGTATTAGAGCCAAAGTTTAAGTGATACAGGTAAATTTTCAAAATAAACCTAAACTTAAACTGAGAATGGGACGGAAAGGGAAGGGATGACAGTCCGAGTAGTTGCGTGCTATCAGGTATTTTCTTTCTATTAACTGGCATTATGTGCATATGTTATGTGATTTGTTATGTGTGTTGTTAGTAGATTTAGATATTGATGTAGTTAGGATAGGAAATGCTTGGGGTATGACTAGTAAAATGAGTGGCAAATCAAAATTGGCCACTATAATTAAGGACTTACAATATTTGACATGAACTGAGCAATTCCCTTGAATGACCGTGTTAGTGTTTGAATCTTATAGTGTGTTTAGAGGATGGTCGGTGGTAGATCATCGAAGGCTTCACATGGTGGAGGTCGTGATGGACGTGGTGCTGAACCACAGGCTACAAGAGGAAGGCCTAAAGCCGATAAGGTGGTTCACGAAGAACCCGCGACCCCTCATCCAAAGGGCGGATATGGTAGTGCTAACTTAAGGGCCTCAGTGAAGGAGGCTGTTGTGGAGGAAGTGCATTTGGTCATGCAGACGATCTTACCGTCTGTGGTGACTGAAGTGATTAAGGCTATATGAGAAGGAGAAAGGAAGGAAATGAGTAGGCCTACAGGTAAAAGAAGACAGTCGAAGACTGAGACGGTTCTCTCTGATGACAAAGAAGAAGAGGAAGAAGAAGAGCCTATGCCGAAGGCAGCACAAGGCTATAACTATGGGGCATTTCAAAGATGCAAGCCCCCAACCATCAATGGTAATGGCACTGTTGCTGCTGTTCACCGGTGGGTGAGAGAGATGGAAGCTATTTTGAATATCAATGAGTGACGTGAGTACCAATAGGTTAGGTTTGCTGCCCACTCATTTGTGGACTCGGCTTTGTGCTGGTGGGACAATATCATCCAAGCCGAGGGTAGACGGGGGATTGGAAGGATGAAGTGGGCAGAGCTGAAGAGGTTGGTGATTGAGGAGTTCTTCCTCACTGAGAGATGGACAAGGTTGAAAGGGAGTTCCTGCAGTTGGAGGTGGGGACTATGACCCATCAACACTACACCACTAAGTTCAATGAGATGGCACGATTGGTGCCAAATCAAGTGACATCTCTATCACGAAAGATCAAGAGATACGTCAAGGGTTGCCCGTAGATATCCGTAGGCACATGATCGCTACCCGGCCAAGCACGTTTAGATCAGCGGTTGACTTCGCGGGGAGATTGTACGATGAAATAGTTGTTGTGGTGACAGAAGCTAGCAAGAAAGGTGGTGGTGATTGGAATTGGAACGAGAATCAATTTGGACGTGGCGGAGCCGCTCCAAACATCAAAGGTGCACGGGTGGATGACCGACGTGTGGTCACATCCGGTGCGGGGTCACTAAGGTGTGTTAAGTGTGGACGAGAGCACATCGGGGAATGTAGAGTGGGATCCAATGTATGTTTTCAATATGAGTGGACGGGACATGTGGCAAAGAATTTCAGATTAAGGAGGTGTTATAGTTGGGACGAGGAGAGACACATGAGCAGGGACTGCAAGAAGTCGATGGCTGAAGGTTCGGGAGTGAAGAAGGATGGAGGAGAAGGGCAGAGGGCGAGTGCTAGAGCATTCATGCTGACGCAGGAGGAGGCTAGGATGGACCCTCATGTTGTGTCAGGTACGTTTCTAGTAAACCAAACTTTAGCTTCTTTGTTATTTGATTCTGTGCTAGTAAGACTTTTATTTCTGTTGCATTTTGTGCTAAACTGCCTCTTATTAATAAGAATATAGATACGCCCTTTGATGTAGAAACTACCATAAGTAAGTTTATCAGGATTTCAAAGATGATAGAAGGTTGTGACATGGAACTACAAGGTCACAACTTTCCTGTTAGACCCTTTATGATGACCTTAGGCGGGTTTGACGTAGTCTTAGGAATGGATTGGTTCGTGGACTATGAGGCGAATATTATGTTTCGTAAGAAGATGACTCGATTGATAGCGCCTGATGGGGTTCGGTGACAGTTTACGGTCATCCAGTCACGACGATACCGAAAGTGATTTCGATCGTGGTGGCGGGAAAGTGCATGAGGTGTGGGTGTAGTGCCTATGTGGCCTACGTGAAGGATGTGGATAGGCCAACACCACAATTAACAAACGTATCGTGGTGTGTGACTTTCCAGATGTGTTTCCTAAAGACTTACCAGGAGTTCCACCGGACCTCAAGATCGATTTCCAAAACGACTTGATACCCGGTGCCCAACCTGTAGCTAAGGCAACGTATCAGTTGGCTCCGACTAAGATGAAGAAACTGATCGAGAAACTATACGAGTTGCCTCATAAGGGATTTATTAGACCAAGTACCTCTCCTTGGGGTTCTCTGGTCTTATTCGTAAAAAAGAAGGACAATAGTATGAGGATGTGTATAGACTACCGTGATATGAACATGTTAACGGTGGAGAATCGGTACCCATGACTTAGGATTGATGATTTGTTTGATCAGCTGCAAGGTGCCAGTTGGTTCTAGAGGATAGACCTTTGATCTAGCTACCATCAATTGAAGGGAAAGAGTAGGATATTCCTAATATAGCTTTTCTCATGCGTTATGGACACTATGTGTTTCTCGTTATGTCTTTTGATTTGATCAACGCACCAGCTCTTTTATGGACTTGATAAATTGAGTATGTGGGCCGATGTTAGATAAATCAGTGATTGTGTTTATTGATGATATCTTAATGTATTAGAAGAACGAGGAGGAGTATGCTGGGCACATTCGGGACGTTATGGGGATGTTAAGAAGGGAGAAGTTGTATGCCAAATTCTCCAAGTGCGCGTTTGGGTTGCACGAAGTCCAGTTCCTGGGTCATGTAATAAATCCTGAGGGGATTATGGTGGACCGAGCAAAGGTGGAGGCGGTGATGTAATGGAAGTCACCAAAGACGCCATCCGAGATCTGTAGTTTCTTTGGTTTGGTGGGCTATTATAGGAGGTTCATTCAAGAATTCTCTAAGATAGCTTCTCCACTAACCAAGTTGACCTATAAAGATGTAAAGTTTGTATAGGGTCAAGCTCAAGAGAAGGCTTTTGAGGAGTTAAAGGCGAGGTTGACTCAAGCTCCTGTTTCGTCGTTACCCGATGCAAGCGAAGATTTGGTAATTTATTCGGATGCTTCCAACTCGGGGTTGGGATGTGTGTTGATGCAGAGAAGAAAGGTTATAGCCTATGCATCCCCGCAGTTGAAAGTTCATGATGTTAATTATCCTACTCATGACTTGGAGCTAGCAACTGTGGTCTTCGCTTTAAAGATATGGAGGCACTACTTATACGGACGAAGTACACCGTATTCACTACCCGCAAGAGCTTGAAGTACTTCTTCGAGCAGAAAAATTTGAACATGAGGCAGAGGCGATGGTTGGACCTCATAAAAGACAATGATTGCAAGATCCATTACCATCTGGGCAAAGGCAGCATGGTGGAGGACGCCCTTAGCCGAAAGGAGAGACCCGAGCTGATTCGGGTGAAGGCGTACCAGTTGATTATGATCTCTGATATGACGAAGCAGATCAAGGAGTTTCAAGACGAGGCATTGAAAGAAGATCATCTTAACTCTGAAAGAATGAGAGGCCTGGTCATGGAGTTGGGTGAAAACACACTTCGTGTTAGAACTCGATTCGGACGAAGTCGTAAAATCCGACACTCCACCCATCCTAGTTCCACAAAGATGTATCATGATATAAAGAAAGATTATTGGTGGCCGGGTATGAAGCATGACGTAGTGGAGTACATGAGTAAGTGTGTTACTTGCTTGCAGGTGAAGGCAGAGCATCAGAAGCCGTATGGAAAGATCCAGACGGATGGTCAGTCGGAAATGACGATTCAGACGCTGAAAGATATGCTTTAGGCATGCGCCATTGATTTTGGAGGATGTTGGGATGGCCACTTACCGTTAGCTGAGTTCTCATATAACAACAGCTATCATGACAATATTGGTATGCCTCCTTATGAGATGCTATACTGTAGGAGATGCAGAACACCCGTATGTTGGGGCGATATTGGCCATATGGAGTTATGGAGCGTCGAAGTAGTCAAGGATATGACTGAGAAACTAGAAAGGATCAAAGCCTTTATGAAAGCAGCTAAAGGTAGGCAAAAGTCATATGCTGATAAACGACATAGACCGATTGAGTTGCTAGTGGGTGATAGAGTTATGTTGAAAGTCTCACCTTGGAAAGGTATCATTTAGTTCAGAAAGTGGGGCAAGTTGAGTGTGAGATACATAGGGCCTTTCTCAATCATTGCTCGAGTAGGAGACGTGGCTTATAGACTAGAGCTACCAGATGAGTTATGTGGAATTCACCCAACATTCCATGTATCTCATCTGAGAAAGTGTTTGGTAGACAAGGGTATAATTGTACCACTGGAGGATATCGAGATAGATGAACGACTCAGTTATATAGAGCAACAAGTGGCGATCATTGATCGTAAAGAGAAGAGGTTAAGGAATAAACTAGTTCCTCTTCTGTGTGTATAGTGGAAACATAGGAAGGGATCCGAGTGTACAAGGGAGACAAAGGAGGAAATGTGACAACATTACCCACGATTTTTGAGGAATAACAAGTTTCTGGGACGAAACCTATATAACAGGGGTGGACTTGTAACACCCGGTTCTTTAAAAAGTTAAAGGAAGAAAGAATAAAGTGAAGGAAACATAGAGAAAAGCTATTTAACCCAAGATGAAGGGTTAAAAATGTCAAAAGGACAAAATATTCAAAAGTTGGTGAATAAAGGTGATGGCCACCCATCACGCTCTCTTCACAAATATCTTCGGATATTTTTAGAAAGAGAAAGGAGAGTAGAAACTCTCGGCTTTTTGAATAACAAGTGTAGGAAGTCAAATTCAAGGTAAGAATTCACGATTTTAAGATGTTCTTAACTGGCCTTAGCCTCGGTTATATGCTTATGTGTGTTTGTGTGTGTTCGGGTATGTCTTGGTGGGTTTTTAGGCGGTTGAACTCAATTGCAAGCGGGTTTTGAAGAAGTCATACCTAAGAGGCTACCAAGGTGAGTTCTAGAACCCCTTTTTTACTTGTTTAAACTGCTTTGGGCTAGAAATGCAACGTTTTATAAAAGTTGGGTTTTATACCCGTATGTGTATATGTGCGTGTGTTTTTGGGTGGGTTTGATTTTAGGCTATGTATGTGTTTGATGATGTTATGGTTGTGCTTCTAATGCTTCGAAGGCATGATTTAAGCTTAGAACAGGTTATATGATGTTTGGGGACTAATTTATGATCTTAAGTGTGAATTAGAATGCCCATACGCCTAAACAGTGGCCCATGCACCCAACTAAAAATAACTATCTAAGTGTGCGCTGCGCCCAAAACCTAATGCGCCTGAATAGTACTCATGCTGTTGGGTTTGCAAGAACATAAAACGTAGTTTAACCATTTAAACTTTCAGAAAACGCAGCGGATAATATTAGTTTTAATGCAATTTTGAAAGCTGAAATATATGTTCTTTAAGAGGCCATTAAGCATATGAAACAAACCCATAAAACAAGGATCATATTATGTGAATAGACAAGCTATGAGAACATTAAAACAACATAATATGACAGCCACAAGGGGCTGTTAATCTACCTTTCTGCAGCCTTCAAAACCGAATGAAAGAAGGATGAGATGAAGATGATGATGATATTGTTTATGCAGCCCTCAAAGAAGAGAACCTCAAGTTGTAGTACCCACAAGCTTGTTCCAAACACCTTGCTTTGTTAGGGAGCTTTACACCACAAGAAAACCCCTAGAAGAGCAACCCAAATCCGCCAATACAACCAAGAAAAACGATTTTTTCAGCTTGTTTCTGGCAGCTTCAAATCGAAATGTTGCTGTCTTCAAAGAGAGAATATGTTTCCTTTTGTGTGTGTGTGAGAGAGAGTAGCAAAGAGGGTTGAGTGATAATGTGTCTTAACTCTTTCAAAGAACAAGAAGCAAGACTTATCCTCAATGGCCCAAAAGGGCGGCCGAAAAACCCAACCAAAAGGGTATCCCTCTCTTTTAATCTTTTATAAAAGAAACTACACTTCTAATATATTAAGTTACAAATTAAAACATAGTTTAAATTTTATAACATAACATACTTTTACTTGACATTATTTAACCAACTTAAATAATGTATCAAATAAAAATCTCATGAACAAATTATCCAAATAATATTGTTCTTTCACAAAAGCAATATTTAGAAAACCAATTTACTAAATAGGTGTCAATATTTATTGTATGATCTTATCAACAAATAAATAATTGTTGGTGTTGTATAGCTTGTTATTGGGTATAACCCGACGTGGATCATGACGTACTAACCACATCAATATTCTATGTGTTTTGGGCATATGAAATCTTACAATCTCCCACTTGCAAAAAATTCATAGAAGATTGATGCAAGCAGTAAATACCGCCTAACAACGGTTTACTACCCTTAATACGCATTACTTATAGCCATTCAATAACATCATCCTTTTCAAGTACCCTACTTGAAAAGATTTAGGTGAATCAATCATCTATCCTTTTGTTACAGATGTCATGTTAAACCCAAGGAGACGGAATGATCATTCCTTGTTGATTTAACTTAATCAGGCCTTAGACATCTAACTCTCAACGAATAAGAGGAACAAATTCCATCTTGACTACATACGTTTCTCACAAACACCTCGTGTCATGCCTGAACATACCCTTATGCACTGTCCACTATTTCAGGACAGTGAAGAATAAGCTCAAGGTATAACACTTGGTGAATATCAAAACCCAATATGTATCTCAGGTCTGAGGATACCAAATGATATTCGCCTTTACTCAAATTTATTTATGATCAATCAAAAGGATTCCATGTAGTGAAATTTGAGATGCGGGTAATCCAATATGTATCCCCACAAATATCTATGAACCTTGGTGGAAATCCATTGCCTATATTCATCCTTATGAATATCAACCAATCCAAGTTCATAATAATCTTATTTTCATACTTGTTCCCACAAGTATGAACGACTACGGACATTTAGAGTAAACATTTTACTCATGGATAAAACATGCTAAATTGGAACATTAATTGAAACATTATAACCAAATAAATTGATTCAAATAATAATGAGTTCCATATATCCAAATACAAAATTTACAGATCAAATCCAATCACTAGAATATCGAAGTCCCATGGCACAAGTATGACCTTCATGCTTTGCCTTTTCAAGGAGCTTCGTTAGAGGATCCGCAATGTTTTGATCTGTGTGAACTTTGCGAATACATATCTTTCCCTTTTCAACTTCATCTCGTATGTAGTTGAATCTCTGCTCAATATGCCTACTCTTTTGATGAGCACGGGGTTCCTTGATTTGAGCAATCGCACCCTCGTTATCACAAAATATCTCTAGGGGGTCCTGAATGGAAGGGATAACCCCAAGATCGGCAATGAATTTCTTTAACCATGCAGCTTCTTGAGCTGCCAATGAGGCGGCGACGTATTCTGATTTTGTAGTTGATAGAGCCACCACATCCTGTTTGGAGCTTTTCCAAGAGACTGCTCCTCCATTCAGAATGAAAATATATCCCGATTGCGACCGAGAATCATCACGATCGGTTGGAAACTCGCATCCGAGTAACCCTTTACAACGAGTTCCTCATCACCAGATCCATAGATTAAGAACATGTCTCTTGTCCTCCTTAGGTACTAAGTATGTTTTAACAGCCATCCAATGACTGCTTCCAGGATTTTGCTGGTAACGGCTTGTCATGCTTAGGGCGCATGACACGTCTGGTCGAGTGCATCATCGCATAGATGATGGATCCAATAGCAGATGCGTATGGGATTGCCTTCATTTTATCTTGCTCATCCTTTGAGCTAGGACATTGAGTCGTACTCAATATTGTTCCTCTTTGAATAGGTACGGTACCTTTCTTAGAGTTTTCCATCTTGACCCTTTCAAGATCTTATCAATGTACGCACTTTGATTCAAACCAATCAACCGCCTTGATCTATTCCTATAGATCTTTATTCCCAGAATATAGGCGGCTTCACCAAGATCCTTAATGGAAAAACAACTTCCAAGCCAGGTTTTTACACCTTCCAAGGTTGGAATGTCATTTCCAAATAGTAGTATGTCATCAACATACAATACTAGGAAAGTTATTGTGCTCCCACTAGCCTTCTTATACACACAAGCCTCATCAGCGTTTTTGATGAAGCCAAATTTCTTTACTTCCTCATCAAAGCGGTGATTCCAGCTTCTCGATGCTTGTTTCAATCCATAGATTGATTTCTTTAACTTGCATACTTTATTAGGATGTTTTGGATCGACAAAACCTTCAGGCTGAATCATATAGACATCTTCCTCAAGATATCCATTTAGGAAAGCGGTTTTGACATCCATTTGCCAAATCTCATAATCATAATGAGCAGCTATGGCAAACAATATTCTTATAGGCTTTAGCATCGCAACAGGTGAGAAGGTTTCATCATAATCAACCCCTTGAGTTTGAGTGAAACCCTTTGCTACAAGTCTAGCTTTATAAGTATCCAAGTTTCCATGCATATCGGTTTTCTTCTTGAAAACCCATTTGCTTCCAACTACTTTTGAGTTAAGAGGTGGAACAACAAGTCCCATACTTGATTGTCATGCATGGATTGCATCTCAACGCTCATGGCCTCGAGCCATTTGTCACAATCCGAATTGGACACTGCATCATGATATGTGGTTGGTTCATTGAATCTACCACATAGCATCCATCCATGAAAAATCCGTATCTTTCAGGTGGATTACTAGTTCTACCACTTTTACGAACGTTTTGTGTGTATTGATCAACCATTTGATCATCTTCAACATCCTCATGTTGAGCGCTAGTTACAACCAAACGTGCATCGGGTTGTGGTTCTTGATCCTCCTCAAGATCCACTGTTCTACTGCTAGTTCCTTCCATAAGGAACTTTGCTTCTAAGAACTCACCCTTTCGGCAACAAACACCTTTTGTTCCAGTGGGTCATAGAAATAATATCCCATAGAATCTCTAGGATATCCAACAAAGATGCACTTGGGGATCTGACTTCTAACTTGTTTGGGGTGGGAGTCTTAACATAAGCCTCACAACCCCAGACCCTAAGTATGATAGAGATGGAACCCTTCCATGCCATATCTCAAAAGGTGTCCTTTCCACTTTTTGGTTGGGGCCATATTTAGAATACGGGCCGCGGAGAGCAGAGCGAAACCCAAAATGATAGAGGTAATGTGCTTCTAGCCATCATAGATCGAACCATAGCAATAAGGTTCGATTCCTCCTCTCAGACACACCATTATGTTGTGGTGTTCCAGGTGGAGTGAGTTGTGAGACAATCCCACAACTCCTAAGATGATCTTGAAAAGCATCACTCAGGTATTCACCTCCTCTATCTGTACGAAGAACTTTAATTGACTTGTTAAGTTGATTTTCTACTTCATTCTTGAAGATTTTGAACATTTCAAAAGCTTCATCTTTGTGCCTTAATAAGTACACATACCCATAGCGACTATAATCGTCGGTAAAGGTAATGAAGTATCTTTCACCATTCCTAGTCATTGGCTTAAAAGGACCGCATACATCCGAATGTATGATTCCTAATAAATCTTTTGCCTTTCATTAGTTCCACTAAAGGGTGCCTTAGTCATCTTTCCTTGTAAACAAGATTCACATACATCAAATGAATTATATTCATTTGTTTTTAAAAGACCATTCTTTTGAAGTGTTTGTATACGTTTCTTGTTTATATGACCAAGACGACAATGCCAAAGATAGGTATCACTCAAATCCAACTTGAGTTTCTTGGTGTTAGTTGGTACAATGAGCTATTTAGAGTATTTTCATGAGCCAATTCATAAATACCATTAATGGGAATGGCTTTAAAATAGAACATACCATTTAAAGAAACATGAATATCATTTTCAATAAAAGATAATACATATCCAAATTGTTTTAACAGGGCTACAGAGATAATATTCCTAGTCAAACTAGGAGCATACAAAACATTGTTCAAGATCACTTCCAAACCATTTGGAAGCTTCAAGATGTAGTTACCACGGGCTTCAACTTGAACTTTAGCCCCATTGCCCATGTAGAGGCTTGCATCCCCTTTCTTGAAGTCACTACTTCTTTTGAACCCCTGCAACAAATTGCAAATGTGAGTTCCACATCCGGTATCTAATACCCATGTGTTAGAGGATATCATGTTAAATCAATATGGATCATGTATATTGTACCTGAGGTCTGCCTGACATCCCTCTTTGCTTTCAACTCTTGGAGATGGACAGAACAATTCCTTGCCCAATGTCCAATCCCCACACTTGAAGCATGGGTCGTTAGTAGCAACCTTTTGCTTTTTCTCTTGTGGCTTGGGTGGCACCCTTGCCACCCCTTTCCCTTTTCCCCAAGCGGGTCCTTGCCCTTGGCAACTTTGCCTGGGTGCGGGACGAGGCCTTTTATTGTTCCCACCTTCATGGATGGTGAGAACGGGTAAAAACCCTTTTACCCATGGCCGCCTCGGCAGTTTTGAGCATTGAGTGAAGCTCACCAATGCTTTTGTCCCAAGCATTCATGTTGTAGTTCAACACGAATGTCTCGAACCTCTTGGTAAGGCCATTGAGGATCAAATCCGTGGCCAATTCCTTCGAGACAGGACAATTAAGCCTCTCGAGGTGGTCAATGTGACTTTTCATCTTAAGTACATAAGATGAAACAGATTGGTTGTCGTCCATACGACATGCATGGAGTGCTCGAACCGTTTCGAAGCGCTTAACCCTTGCTTGCTGTTGGAACGTTTCCTTCAGCTGGGTTATCATGTCGTAAGCTCCATGGTGTTCATACTCCTTTTGGAGATCCGGAGTCATGCTTGCTAGCATGAGACAAGACACTTGGACGGAGTCCTAGTGTACTTCAGCCAATCGTTGTAGGCCTCCTCATCATCCTCGCTAGGTTGATCGGGGATAGGGTCGTCTAAAACATACGATCTTCTCTCTTGCTTGAGAACGATTCTCAAGTTTCGATACCAGTCGATAAAGTTGTTATGATTTAGACGTTCCTTTTGGAGGATCGCTTGTAGAGATTGGTTGGACGCGGATGAGTTATCGGAATTATCATTATGTGAGGCCATCTACAAAATTTAACAAGGTTTTATTTTAGTATTTTCGATATAGCCAATTTTAATAATTAATGCCTTTTAAGGCCATTTTTTTTCTATTAAAATCTAGAATCCAACATTATATTAAATTGTGGTTAGGTGACCTTTCTCCCACTATTTAAATTAATAAGGTGGTCAACGATTGATGGTTGCAACCATTTGCAACTTCTAGATGTATGGGATCGACCTTTAAACATCATATGTAAAGTCGGCACGTTAATCCCATCAACACCATTTGGGAACCATATTTAGGTGATCCATTTAACATGGTTTGTAAATCAAGTTACCCTACTTGCACACACGTGTGAGTTTACCCACATAAGTGGTTAGGTGACCTTATCCCACCAATGTGGTATCCCCACCTTAAATCATAAGTTCCCTCTAAATGGTTAGGTGACCTTTATCCCATTAAGAGTTCCAAATGATTCAAGTGTTGTGCAAAAGGACGGTGTTGAACTTGTTAGTCAAAAGTTTGAGATTTCATAATTCTAGTTTAGAAAACTCTATGTACTTGTATTTGCATGCTTTCAAATACAAGGTACCCTATGGTCCTTTGATTAAAACCAATTCTAATCTTTAAAACCATTAAATCAATTTAATAACCTTTTATTACCATTTAGTGATTAAGAACCATCATTTTAATAACTTGTTAAGTTTGTTAATTAGTTTGTAAGGCATGTCAAAATCCAACCACTCAATCAAATAACAAACATCCAAACAAGTCATAAGCATAAACAACCATGATGTGCATAACCTTAGCAACTATTGTGACCACACTTGTTTGCCATCACAAGTGTGGTCATTAGGTCTTTCCTAAGGGTTGAATACAACACAAATTAGGGGTCTTGTTGGACTCCCACTTGAACTTGCATCCATATGCTTCGAGTCCTTCTTTTGTGTCTTCCATAGTGCTTCCATCCCGAGCATCTTCTTTTACAAAAAATATATATCCTAATACATATTTCTAGTAAAAGGAAAAAGCTCCTAATCTATTATTACATCCAAATGAATAAATAGACAAGTTACATTCTTAAACGAAGCACAAATGAGTAATATTACAATCCCAAGAGAAAACAACCAAAACAAACATAGCAAGCATCCAAACAACACAAGGTCAAAGGCTAGGTTATGCACACTAACATCCATGATCATCTCATCAAAAGATATAATGAAACCCCACTTAAAACCTTCAAATTTCAGCCAACATGAACTGAAATTTTGGTTTTAAACATTGTCCAAACAATCAACATATCATGATATATATCTTTCAAGATCTAATCACTAGCATGTGTGATATGACCTTGAAAGTTGGGGAATCATCCAAACAAAACATAGCAGCCCAAAAAACAGCCTATAACAAGTCTATAAACATCCTTAAAACCAATTTTAAAGGACAAAACAAGCAAGTCATCCACATAACCGGCTCTTGATGCCATTGTTGGGTTTGCAAGAACATAAAACGTAGTTTAACCATTTAAACTTTCAGAAAACGCAGCGGATAATATTAGTTTTAATCCAATTTTGAAAGCTGAAATATATGTTCTTTAAGAGGCCATTAAGCATATGAAACAAACCCATAAAACAAGGATCATATTATGTGAATAGACAAGCTATGAGAACATTAAAACAACATAATATGACAGCCACAAGGGGCTGTTAAATCTACCTTTCTGCAGCCTTCAAAACCGAATGAAAGAAGGATGAGATGAAGATGATGATGATATTGTTTATGCAGCCCTCAAAGAAGAGAACCTCAAGTTGTAGTACCTACAAGCTTGTTCCAAACACCTTGCTTTGTTAGGGAGCTTTACACCACAAGAAAACCCCTAGAAGAGCAACCCAAATCCGCCAATACAACCAAGAAAAACGATTTTTTCAGCTTGTTTCTGGCAGCTTCAAATCGAAATGTTGCTGTCTTCAAGAGAGAATATGTTGCCTTTTGTGTGTGTGAGAGAGAGAGTAGCAAAGAGGGTTGAGTGATAATGTCTCTTAACTCTTGCAAAGAACAAGAAGCAAGACTTATCCCTCAATGGCCCAAAAGGGCGGCCGAAAAAACCAACCAAAAGGGTTCCCTCTCTTTTAATCTTTTATAAAAGAAACTACACTTTCTAATATTAAGTTACAAAATTAAAATATAGTTTAAATTTTATAACATAACATACTTTTACTTGACATTATTTAACCAACTTAAATAATGTATCAAATAAATATCTCATGAACAAATTATCCAAATAATATTGTTCTTTCACAAAAGCAATATTTAGAAAACCAATTTACTAAATAGGTGTCAATATTTATTGTATGATCTTATCAACAAATAAATAATTGTTGGTGTTTGTATAGCTTGTTATTGGGTATAACCCGACTTGGATCATGACGTACTAACCACATCAATATTCTATGTGTTTTGGGCATATGAAATCTTACACATGCACCTAGAAATGGGCTAATATTTTCTAATTTTCCCATACGCCCAGATAGCTCTTGCGCCTAGGCACTCATGCGCCTGCATAATGCTCATGCACCTAGAATTGATCAGAATAGACTTAGTGTTGCCCATGCGCCTTCATAATGCCCATGCGCCTGCATAGTGCCCATACACCTGAAAGTTAGCCATGCGCCTGAAAGTTGCCCATGCGCCTAAGTGTTCCCCATGTGCCTAAAAGGCCATGAGCCTGCATAGTGCCCATGCGCCTAGAGACTTGGATTATTTTCCACTTTTTGGGGGAAAAGTGTTATGTAGGCTTTGACTTGGGAGGTTCCCGGGGGCTATGTAAGCTGACTTTTTGAAGTAATAGATGATGCGGTGGGTGATGTATGACATGATTTGATGATGTATGTATGATGCCTATGCATGATGGTATGTAGCATGATTATTATGTCAAGTGTGATGGCTCCTTGTATGGTGATGTTTTGTATGATTATGTTTATGTTCCATGTTAGGTATGTTTATTTTTCCCATGGCTTTACGTTTTCTAGTTATGAAAGAAATTGTTAAGTATTATGTAACGTAAAGTGAAAGATAATGAAAAGAGGAATATAAAGATAGGGTGCAAGCATTAATGAAAGAGAAAGTAAAGAAAGGCTTGCAAGCAAAATGTGTGGAGGTGCACGACTTTAAAATATCGTAAGCTCAACTGTGCGTGGTTTAGCTAACCTTTAAGGATACACATAGGGGTACAGTCTTTATGACTCACCAGTGATATAATACATGGATTAAAGTGGATACTCACCTCACTACTGGTGCCAGACTATGTGTGTTATGGAAGTCAGTTATGATTTTTGGCGCAGTACCCGCTTTGTGCTACGTTTGGGGTATAATCGATGACACCGATTTGGAAAGTGATAAAATGATAAAGAAAGAAAGTGATGAACAGTAAAAGAAGATAATAATGATATTATTTGTGTGTACGTATGATGTGTGATCATGTATGAAGTATAGTATGATTTGAATGAAAGTAAAGGATGGCTTTTAAATGAAAGTAAAGTATGTTTTATTTTAAAACTAGAACTCACTCAGCAACGCTGACTTTTATGTGTTTTCAGTTGGTAGGTAAAGGTTGTTGAGGATGGCATGGGGCAGCTACTTGGCTGTTTTTGGATGGCATTCTTTTGTTTAATGTTTTTGCATTACAATGCGAACAAACGATGTTTGGTGATAAATGTTGTATTAATGTGCAAAAGCATTTATAATGAAATGAAATGTTGGTTTAGTGTTTCTGCTGCAATATTTTGTTAAAGTTAATGTAATTACATGTTTTATGTGTAATGATTGACCAGCTGTAAGTGTCCCGGGAACGGGTCCTTACAGTTGAGCACTTGATGAAGGAACGTCATTGTTAGGGAAGGATGGTAGACTGAATGAACCAAAAATGGTGTTTGAATCATAGAACTAATCTAGATCAGAACCAACATGGAAATATTGCAAGATTCTTCCACTATTCTTGCCCGTTTGTTCTGTACTCTATAAGCTTTTTGAGTTGAAGAATATGCGACAAAGTAAAATTCTTCTAACACTCCTCCAAAAATAGAATTTTGAACTTGAGTATTCAGCAACGTGCATGAGCAACCAAAAGGACGAAATAAGTCAATCAACGGTTTTCGCTTATGAAATAGTTCGTATTGACTCTTCATTTTATCATACACGATTAGCATAGTCCGTGCTGCTTCAATAAGAGGACGATTCTTTCTTTGAGCAACACCATTTTGCTAGGGTGTTCATGCAATGCTGAAATTTTAAGAATCCCTTTGCTTGCGCAAAATGAATCAAAGATTTGATTTCAATACTCTGTACTCTTGTAACTTCTTATTGCCAAACCTTTCTTGTTGGTGATAGTCTAAATGATCAAAATCAGCTTCTGCCACACCTCTCCTGTTTCCCTTTTATGTGAGAGGAACCTAACCCAAGAATATCTAGAACAATCATCTGTTAGAACAAGACAATAAGATTTGTTAGCTATTCTTCAAACACTTATTGGACAAAACAAATCATAATGTAATAACTGAAGAGGATTAGAAATGGAATTTTCATTTTTAAGCTTGTGTGATTTCTCGTGTGGTTTCCATTAATACAAGACATACACTTTTTTATTACAAAAAAAACCTTTTGTGGTAAACCTTTGACAAAATTATTTTTAACCAATTTGTTAATATTCTCAAAATATAGATGTCCTAAACGTCTATACCAAAGAATTTACTCAGAGGGGGAAGCTTTTGAAAAGAGACTCGTAATGGTGGAGGTTGAGTCTTTAGAGTTCATATCAAGTAGATATGTGTCATTTTTCCTTGGAGCTTGCATGATTACCAAATCATCTCGAACTAAAAATATTGGCTTAAGAAACATTCATTCTTTAGACATAAAAAATAATAGGAATATCTTATTACAAATTTGTGACTCGCTTAGAAGATTTTATGCTAACTCAGGCATGAATTTGATCATGTGTTAATAATTTGGTGTTTAATTAATAATAATGCTTGATTTTACATCATGATTATGGTGGAACGAGTTCAAGTTGTATGTGTTTTGAATTATAGGTGTTAGGAGTTAAAAGGAGGCTTATTTTGGATGAAAAGAAGCAAAACACAAAAGTACATGGACTAAAGATGTAAATATCAATATTAACAAGAAAAGGCACAAGTTTAGGTGTATCGACGTATAATACGATGAATTTGGGCATATAATACGTCGGACAGCGTATTGGCAGCGTATCAGTGGGCGTATTTGAAGAGGAAAGAGAAAGTTTGGTGTATGGAACCTCATAGGGACGTATTATATGCCCATGTGGGCGTATGATACGTTGTTCCCCCCCACTACATTCTGAATTTTGTGCTTTTCAAGCTTATTCAAGCCAAATCAACCTTAATTTGATCTAGAACTTCTCAGAGACGAAAAGTGACAAACTTTAGTTGATTTTTAGTGTTATAAGGCTCTCCAAATTCTCCATAAACATTCTCCAAATCAAGATTGAAGATTGATTGAAGATTGATTGAAGATGATGCGTGGCTAGGTTCTCTTGATTGCTTTCGGGAGTACAATCATTGTAAATTTAGACAATTGATATGTTTGATTTGGTTTTTGTAAAGAATATGGATTGATTGAATAAAAATTTATGCTTTGATTAATTTAAACAAGTTACTTATAAATAAAGTTGGTTGCTTGATTATTAGTTTTTGGTTTCCTTGCATCCTTAGCTTATAAAGAAAAGTAAGCAACGTGATATAAGTGAATTGGTAACATTATGATTGAACAAGTCTTAAAAGATTGTTCCTTTGTTATCACTTTAAACAAAAGTTATGATATTTAAGTATTGTTTTTTACAAACCCTAATTTAGAAGAATCAATTATTGATCTTGCAGAAGTGGAACCCGAAAGTGGTTGTTTTTTATTTAATTAAATTAGTTTTAAAATTTCTTGCTTATGCAATTCTGTTCTTTAATTCAATTTAATGTTTCGACTTTTAGCTATAAATTTTGAGTCTTTAAGTTAGTTGAGTCACAATCATTAAACACTTTTCACATATTCCCTATGAAGACGACTATAGGGAATATGTATAGAGGCTGAAGCAACCAATGTCTTTGTGCATGCATGTTGTACAAGTATGAAGAAGAATGCTTCGGAAGTTTCACACATGCAACAAAAATATTCTAAGTGTGAAATCTTCTAAAGCCAAGACGAATATCTTCTGAAGCCAAAGATGAAGTCTCCCGAAACATCAAAGACAAAGTCTTCTGAAGCTCCACACTTGAAGATAGATTTCTTCCGAAGACTTTTAGTAACATGCTTTATCTGATGTACTTTTCTATAAAGCTGGACCCCCTTTCCGCTATAACTCTGTAAAGTCACCAACTTACATGAGTTGGTGAAAAGGTCCATTCTTTTGGTAACTGTACATTAAGGTCTTGAGTGTGTAAACTTTCTACTTCATGTACTTTATCCTTTTTGTAATAGATAAGGATGTGAGATATGACATGTCATTGTCAAAATGTCAAAAAGGTAATTTGCCTTTTTGACTCTACAGTTGATTTTGTATTGAGTCTAGTCAATTGTATCCAGTTGGCTTTCATAGTATGATCGGCTATAGGATGTAGTATAAGTATCTCATGTTCTTGTAACTTTATTGATATGCTTTGTAACACTTGTAATAGAACATTAAGAAAGCAATATACTGCAATCTTGAAAACCAACTCACTGTGTATCTTGCTCTTGTGTTCTGTCTCTTAATTACTTGTGTTCTTAGTGTCTTCATTTGTCGTTAATCCACTTCACAGTTTGTTTAAGTTTAGTTACTCTCCTCTTTGTGTTGTTATGTTGTATTGACCACCCTTCATCGGTCCTGCATTTGGTATGAGAGCTTTTCAGGCTCTTGATATAAGATCTCACCGTCTTAAGATCCATCACTCACACAAATACTAAATTTTTCAAATGGAAGCCATTTCTAAAACTGATATGGAAACTGGAACCATGAACAAGTCCCCACTGATCACTTTTGATGACTTTGATACCTGGTGCCTGAGAATAGAAGGTTTCATCAGGTCTCTGCACTCAAGAAGGTGAGAGTCTATTTAGAATGGACCTTACATACCTAGCACCCCCTCTGCTACAGGTGCTGGTATAATCCGCAAGGCTATGGCAAACAACTTTGATAAAGACAGGAAGGGAGTAGAGATTGATAGAAAAGCCATGATTGCCCTTCAGACTGCTCTTCCAAACTATGTATACAGAGGTTTCAAGAAATGCAAAATAACTAAGCAGCTGTGGGATGCATTGAAACAAATGTATGAGGATTCCTCTAAAGCCAAGGAGAACAAGAAGGATCTCCTAAAGCTGCAGTTTGAAAACTTCAACTTTAAAGCTGGTGAAACCATGACTGAGTAATATTTCACGTATGTTGAGATTGTGGATACCATTGTGGATGGAGGAGTTCCTATTGAGAACAGGGACATTGTAAGGAAGTTTATGTACTCAATTCCTAGGCAGTGGACACACTACTGTGTGGTGATCAGAGGACTGAGGATCTAAAAACCCTTACTCTGACAGAGTTATATGGGATTCTCACTTGCTACCAGACGTAGATGGACATGAAAAGTTCAACCGGCAACTCCAACAATCAAATGGATTCAGCCCTGTATGTGGTTGAAAGGAATAACATAGAACCCCAACATTATCTCATATGCTACCCTGACAGCTCACCTAAGGGCCCTTTCATCACCTTCCCCGAGACACCGAGGGAGAACTACACCCAAGGAAGTCCATTCCAAGAGACACGTTCTTCTCAAGCCATTGTGTCTTCTCATGAAAGTTATGGTAGCTTTCTGTTCACTCTTGAAGACATAGACTATATCCATCCAGATGATCTGGAGTACATGGAGAGAGTCCAGCACATGGCTCTTCTCACTCATAGAGCGAAGAAGTTCTCCAAGCGAACTGAAGGAAGTTTCCAAGCAATGCAACTAGTCGAAAGTTTGGCCTGGACAAAGGCAAAATCAAGTGTTACAACTGTAACTTGATGGGCCACTTTGCCAGGGAGTGTAAGGCACCTAGAAAAAATGGTGGCCAAACACAGTCCAGACCCAACTACACTGATAAAGCTCTCGAGAATGAAAAGCCAGAGCAGCAGGCTGCTGTTGCTGTTGAAGATGGAAGCTTTGACTAGAGCTATAAGGTGGAAGATGCTTTTACAAACCAAGCAGTAATGGCAGATCATGATGAAGCCAAGGTATTGGAACATCTCTGTACACCTGAATGCATTGCTAAAGTAAATAGATACACGTCCTATAACTTGGAGATGAGATATGATCTTGAGTCCTTAAACATTTCAAAAGCTGATTTTAGATAGTCTGAATATGATTATAAACTGAAGATAGAGGACTTAGAGAAAAAAATTTCGGTTCTAAAACATGAGCATACAAATTTTAGGAATCAAATCAAGGATCATATAACCAAGCTAATTGAGTGCTAGGCTGAGCATAGGATTAGCAAAGCCAGGGCAGACAAGTGTGTTCTTTATGAAGAGACCTTCAAGAACATGATATCCTCATCCTTGCACAACAAAGTGTGCTATCAAAACAAGCAGGGACTAGAATCAAATGAGATAGCTCCTCCACACACAATCTTGTCTGTAAGATCACCTAGGTGTGGATCTTGTGAAGATGAGCTTCCTCTCATAGATCCTTTGAGTGAAGAGGATGATGAAGTGATAGTGAAGAATTCCTAGGAGGAGAGTGAAAAGGAGGATTCTCAGAAGGGTCACTGTCCTTTTGAGGAGAAGAAGAAGACTGTGATGACCAAGTCAATGAGGAAGAACTTGATTGTAAATAGCAAAAGGAAAGCATGGAAGTCCCAAGAGATCAAGGCTACTTTTTACTCCAAGCAAAAGCACGTTTTTATTTCTACAGGTTTTGAAGTGATAAAGACTGAAGACATCAACCTAAACTCTTCTGCTAAGAGTTCTGGTTCTTGTTCAAATCATCTCCGTACCAAGAAGAAGACTGATCTGTTGTGTACCACTGCTACAGAGCCTGGACCATTAAACTCCAAGAACAATACCCAACCCAAAAGGACTGTCTCAACGTCTACAAAAATGAGGGTGGAGAAGGGATGTTACCAAAGTTCGTCTTGCTCTCAAAAGGCTCTTTGGAAGAAGAAAATGGAGTGTGTTATGTGTGAAAGTACTACTCATCTTGCTAAGGATTGTCCATACAATCCTAGGGGTACTCTTCACATGATCAAACGAAAGACTTCCAAGAGTTCTAAGAAGATTCATGCTTCGAAAGGAAAATCTATTTCGTTCGGAAGCTCTAAAACCAAGAAGAAGGCGATTGGAAATTTGCCTTCGGAAGAAAAGTTGGTCTCGGAAGGAAGGAATACTTCCGAAACACTGAAGTCTGCTGCACTGTCTGCAAAATCTTCCGAAGGTTCAGTCATCAAAACATCCGAAGTATCAAAAGCTTCCGAAGTATTGAAGGTCAAGTCCAAGACTCCAAAGGTGGTGTAGAAGACTAAGAAAGACTGTGTGACTGAGAATTCTCCATTAGCAACAGCTCAAGATCCTCTTAGCACAACCAAAGGATCCATTACTGTTGCATTACCTTTTGTTTCTCTTAATGAGCCCAAGACACGTAAGGCTTGAGTTTCCAAATGTAACTAATCATTTTCTCTATGCAGGGACAGCTGAAGACAAACAAAAATGTCTGGATCATTGACAGTGGATGTTCCAGTCACATGACAGGCAATAGGTCACTACTATAGAAATTTGAAAGGATTGATAGAGGGCTAGTTGCCTTTGGAGGAGATGAATGTGGTTACATTTCAGGAAGGGGCAAGGTCACAAATGATAAGCTCAGCATTGAAAAGGTAAACATTGTCAATGAGCTTGGGTACAATCTTCTGAGTGTATCCCAATTTTGTGATCAGAGTCATAACATGATCTTTATTGAGCATGAGTGCATTGTTCTCAAGCTCGAGGTGGTCATTCCTCATGAGCATATTCTTCTTAGAGCCCCCAGGAAAAGGCACATGTACAAGATGGATCTGCAAGAAACATCTCCCTCTGGAGAAATTTCATGCAATATGCTCTAAAGCAAATAGTGATGAGTCTTTCCTATGGCATAAAAGAATGTGCCATGTAAACTTTAAAAACATGAATAAGTTGATTAAGAATGATTTGGTAACTGGAATGCCAATAAATGAGTTTACATGTGATGACCGTTGTGTTGCATGCCTGAAAGGGAAGCAACATAAGGTATCTCACAAGTTAAAGGAAAGGAACTCCATCACTACACCCTACACTTGTTACATATGGATCTCTTTGGCCCCACTATTGTAATGAGTCTAGGAAGGACCTCTTACTGCTTAGTGATAATAGATGACTTTACAAGATTCACTTGGGTCGTTTTCCTTAGAACAAAGGATGAGACTCCTGAGATTCTGAAGAATTTCATCTTAAAGATTAAGAATCAATCTGATCACAAGGTCAAAATCATAAGATCTAATCATGGAACTGAATTCAAGAACTAAATCCTCGATGCATTTTATGATGAAAAGGGTATTACAAGACAATACAATGCTCCCAGGACTCATCAGCAGAATGGTGTTGTTGAGAGGAGAAAGAGGACACTGATTGAAGCTTCAAGAACCATGTTGTCTCACTCTAAGCTCCCTATCACCTTCTAGGCACAGGCAGTCAACACTGCCTGCTATGTGCAGAATAGAGTTTTAATAGTTAAGACTAATGGCAAGACTCCTTATGAACTTTGGCAGAAGAGGAAACCTTTCATTGGTTTTCTCAGGTTATTTAGTTTTCCTTGCACCATCTTGAATACCAAGGAACAAATTGCCAAATTTGTTGAGAAATCAAATGATGGACACATAATTGGATACTCTTCCCAAGGTAAGGCTTACAAAGTATACAATTCTAGAACTAGAATCGTTAAGGAGTAGGCCAATATGACTTTCAATGAACACACACCATTTGTGACTGGTTCTGGTCGTGATTGGTTATTTGATCTTGATTTAGTTACCAACTATTTTAACAAATCTTTTAAGATTATTCAGGATTTGTAGAAATTTTAAATACAGGTGATCCTAATCAAAGATTTGAGCTAACAAGACCTTCAAGTAATACATCTTCAGCTCCAGTTAGGACTACTTCTGCAAATGAGGTTTCTATCAGCACCACAATGACAAACTTAGTTGATACATCTGGTATGCCTTCAAATTCCAGCTCAGAGGCTCCACAACCAGATAAAGATGCTTAAATTGCACAAGATAATAATAGTAGTGGTGACAGTGATCAAGACTTTCCTGATGCTGATAACCACTCCATAGATGACAACATAAATGATGTCATACACTCCTTGGATCAAGTCTCTCTTGATAAGTGTGCTGATGTGGTGGGTGAAACTTCTATGCCGCATCTAATTTCTCTAATTTAGATCTTCTCAGCAACTTGCTGCGATCCCTCAGCTAGGGATCCCACTCCACCACAAACATCATTTGAGATGTTGTCACTGGGGTAAGAACAAGAAGACAAACCATGAAGCAAATGTTTTTCTTCACTCTTGTTTCTTATCCCAAATATAGCCAAAGAAAGTTGATGAGGCTCTAGAGGATGGAAGTTGGGTTGAAGCTATGTAGCAAGAACTGCTTCAATTTAAAAGGTAGAATGTTTGGAACCTTTGTCCTCTTCCACATAGGAAGACTACCATTGGAACCAAATGGGTGTTTAGGAAGAAGAAGTATGATAGAGGCACTATCATTAAGACCAAAGCTAGACTAGTTGTTCAAGGGTACACACAATAAGAAGGGATTGACTACACTGATGTCTTTGCACCTGTAGCAAGACTGAATGCGGTTAGGATATTCCTGGCATTTGCTGCATCCAACAACTTCAAGGTCTTTCAACTTGATGTGAAGTGTGCTTTTCTTTATGGATTGATTGATGAAGATGTGTATGTCAAACAACCACCTGGTTTTGTAGATCTTGATCATCATGATTATGTCTGCAAGCTTGGCAAAGCTCTGTATGGGCTGCATCAGGCACCCAAGAAGTGGTATGAGACATTATCTCAGTATCTTTGCAAGCATGGATATAGGAGAGGTATTATAGATGGAACTCTCTTCATTTAAGGATGGGGAAATGACATACTACCTGTTCAAGTATATGTGGATAACATCATCTTTGGTTGAACTAATCCAAAGCTCTACAAAGACTTTAAGAATCTGATGAAGGACAGATTTGAGATGAGTGCCATAGGGGAACTCAATTTCTTTCTGGGAATTCAAGTGAAGCAAGTTGAAGATGGCATTTCATTAGTCAGTCAGAGTATGTTCAGGACATACTCAAGAGGTTTAACATGACTGATTGTAAGATTGCTAAGGCACCCATTGCTAGAAACAACTCCCTTGGACCTGATCTTGAGGGGGAGTGTGTAGATGAACACTTATACAGGGCTATGATTGGGTCTCTTATGTATATTACTGCTAGCAAGCCTGATCTTATGTTTGCCACTTGCATTTATGTAAGATATCAAGCCAACCCTAAGATGTCTCGTCTTATCACTGCGAAAAGAATTCTAAGATACCTTAAGGGTGCTTCAACACTTGGTTTATGGTATCCTAAGAATCCTAACTTCAATCTGTATGCTTACACACATATTGATTATGGTGGTTGCAACATGACTATAAGTCTATATTTGGGGGATGTTAGTTTCTTGGTGGAAGGGGTGTCTCATGGCATTGTAAGAAACAATCATGTGTTTGTGCATCAGCTACTGAAGCTGAATACATTGCTGCTGCAAGCTGCTATGCTCAAGTTCTTTGGATTCAGAATCAGATGCCGGACTATGGGTTCAACTTCAAGGAGACTCCCATTTACATAGACAACAATAGTGCTATCTCAATCACAAAGAATCATGTGCAGCACTCAAGGACCATATATATCAACATCGGGTAGCATTTAATAAGAGATAATTATGAAGAGGGATTAGTTGAACTAGTCAAAGTTCACATAGATAACAATATTCTTATCTGTTTACAAAGGCTTTTGATGAACAGATATTTAAATATCTTGTATCAGCTATTGGGATGATCAACTTTGAGTAGGTTTTTCTTAAAACTATTTCTTATTATTTCTTAAAACATGTGTGTCCTAAGTTATCTAGTTCATCACCTTCATAAGCTCTTGTTCTCTTTGGATGAAAATCTTTTTGAAGAATTTCCTCACATTTATGGAAATTTTAATGCTTCGGAAGTTATGTTTTTAACTTCATAAGAAATTTATGCTTTTAAAACAACTATCTGCCCAAGTATTTTACCTTCGGAAGAAATTTCTAAAATATATTCCGAAGCTTAAAATTTTCTTTGGAACTTATTTGTTTTCAAGGATCTTTTTCTTCCGAAGCAAATTAACTCTTGGAAGTGTTGTTCTTTTTCAAGTCTTGATTTTCTTCCGAATTCAAATATTCACAACTATTAGGAAATCTTCCGAAGTCATTTTAGCTTTGGAAGCTTTTTAATATAAAACTTCCGAAGATAATTTACCTTTGGAAGCTTTTTGACTTCCAAGAAAACTAATTTTTGAGCAAAAGTAAACTACTTTTTCAGTGGTGGCACGGCATTTAGATTTCAAAGTTTATCCTCTTTCATTAAACTTTATCTGAAATCTTTTCACATATAAACCCAATGGTTTCCCCTTCTTTCTATCATCTGCTTCTTCCTCCAAACCTAAAACCCCAAATTTCTCTCTGAAATTTCTTTCTTCTTTCTTTCTTCATCCTTAAGCTACCTCACAATGCACAACCCCAGTCACAGAAATGACCCGAACTTTACCATGTAGCTCCACAGGCAACACAAACACGTTGCTCTATTAAGCTCTGAGAAAGATCCTCATTTCTCAGAGGTTTGTCGCTACTTAGCTTTGTCCAACTAATTCACCTCCCTAACCATTGATCCTCCACTCTATGAGGATCATCTACTCGGATTCTGGAAGACATGCCAAGAGGTCGTAATGGATAGGGAGAAGGCATTGTCTGCCATAGTGTAGGGGAGAACAGTCTTCATCACTTCGACCATCATCAACATGCATCTTTAGTTGGATGATGAAGAAAGTGAGGTGTTCTTCCGAAAAGAAGTTGTCAATCATTCTTTTAAGCAGATGGGGTATGAGGGATATTACTCTGTCAAGACCTTTAGGAAAGGGAAGGTCTCATCCCAGTGGAGATTCCTGTTCCATGTGGTTATCCACAACTTATCAAACAAGCATGGTGGATGGGACCAGATTCCTGAGGATCTCTCCTTCATTATCCATGGAATGATTCAGGGGGTCAAGTTAAGGTATTCTCAATTTGTTTATACTAATTTGCTTACAAACTTGGACACCTTAGAATATTACATGTTCCCTAGATATGTCCAGTTTATTTGTAACTGTGAACTACGCTCACAGTTAAGGGGAACAGGTAACATTCTTAAATAAGGATAGATGAAGCCCGACATCTTTAAAATACCAAGAAAGCCCACTGTGGCTTCTCGGGGGTGGAAACAGCCCTGGCCCAAAAAATGTTAGACCTCATTGCTCATGGTGACAACCTAGCTGCACCAGCTAGTGTGGAACCCACACTGCTACATCCCAACCACCTACACAGCCACAAATCACCCTCACCTACCAAAGAAAATCCAAAAGAACCCTTACTCAGGCTATTCAGTCTATGCAGGTCCCTATACACTCACCCATACAGGAGGAAGTGGACACTGAGCTCTGACTTCTCCTAAGGAGCAAACCACTCCCATCTCTTCAAGGATCAGTGCTGAGGTTCCACATGCTTAGCTCAATGAGCTCATAAGCCAAATGCCTTAAGCCATCACTCTGAATCTCAACACTCAAGTGATCAACCTTGAGGGGACAGTTACCATCCCCAGCCTTTAGATCTCAACCAACCAATCCCCAACCTTGATTTCTACACTGATGAAGATCTAGGTTTTAGTGAGTACCATGATTCTCTCTTCTTTCCCCAACTCAATGAAAGATTAGTGCTTATGAGTGTCCTATTTCTAGCCTTATCGTGCACCTACTACTGAGGTGGACACTTCTGAACCTCTTCAAGATGTTCATTTGGAGGAGGCTCTCACTTTTGAAAGTGATTACATCATTAAGACCTCAACCATGGAAACTCAACCTACTGACATCTCAACGAGATTGCCAGTGAGAAGAGGAAATCAGCAGCCAAGAACATGAAGCTGGTGGTGAGAGTGAGGACTTTGGTCCAATCATATCATACCCTAATGATTATTCTAATGAAGATAAAGGGAATTTAAGTCTAAAGGTGTAAAAATTGTATCAAACATGCACCTATTTAATCTCCAGGTTAGTCACCTTGAATCTCAAGTGACTACCTTGCACAACAAGGTCAATGATCCGCAAACTTCAGATTTCATACCTTAAGGAAAAACTAGCTAGGAGACCTTTAAGAAGAGCTTAACCTGGACACAAGAACCTATGGATGTGATTGACCTAACTCTGGCTCACCAATGCAAGTGGGTGATGCTACCAAAAAGGGGGATAAAGTCATTACAGCTACAGAACCGGGTAGTTCTTCACAGAGAATGGAACCTAAGGACTCACCATCGTCACTTGCAATTGTGCATTCTCGGCAACCTCCTAAAATTCATATTGATCTCGACTACATAGACTCGTTCATATAGAGTCAATTTGAGGATGGAATACCAAGGCTATATCATCTCCGCCATCTTCCAACCACATCATTGGGTGGAGGTATGACAGCAACAGGAAAGCCCTAATCATGATTAGAGTTCAAGGGCAGTAGGAGATCTTCAACTTTCAGACCTTGAACTTCTATTAAGGTCTAGATTTAGTCAACATGCCACTTGTCAAACCAAGCCAATCAAGAGAACCTGACAAGTTGGCCAAAGAATCCAAGACAAGATCACTGTAGAGTTCAGCCTTAGAAGAAAACTATCGCAATTAGGTAATGTCATCTGTCAACTGCATGTTGAGCAGACCCTAAGATTAGCTTCATAGGGGGAAACCGTGACTAAAGGCCCAGTGACAGAACCTGAGAGCTCTGTCTTATCACCAACAACTATTGCAGAGATCAATTCCCTTATTGAGACACTGCTCGTGAAGGTGCTTCTCAACCTCTCTCTCGCTAGAGCTTGGAAGCTACATCAAGCAATGAATGCCAAAGCTCTCTTCCTCATTAGTCATAAATGTCTGTGAGTGACAAGGGAAAAGAAAAATGACTTCGAAAGAGGTCGAGGAGGAGAAGAGAGAGAGGAGAGGAAAAAGAAGTTGAGGGGAGGAAGTTCCTCTTCTGGGTCTGCAAGAAACATGGAGACTACAATCTGGGCTGCCCCCAGACCAGATACTCAGAATGATGAGTTAAGGGCGGTGAGGATAAACTACATGCAGACAAGGAACTATGATATAGATAATGTCATCTCTCTCCCCTTGGAGGAACTCAATGAACTGGTCGACCTAGAAAGGTCAACGGAGAAGAAAGAGGTAGAAGATGCAGACCTGCTAGAACAAATCAAAGAAGATAGAAGAAAAGAAAGATTATACAAGCATCTGTCTACTCTTTCCCCTGTTCAAGAAAGCCCTGCATATGAGGATGTGGTTCAACAAGAACCTTAGGTAGATAAAGAAGAAGAAAGGATTAAGATGATCAACTACTTGAGTGCCACAGGCCTCTATGAGGTAGAAGCACTTTTCCCTTATCCATTGAGTATATTGAGTTTGAGTATCTTAAACAACTTAAACTGAGATAGTCAAGGAAAGAAAGACAACTAAAAGAAAGCTAAGGGATGAAGACGCTAAGTCAAGAGCCATCATCCATAAAAGCATGAAGAAATCTACTAACAGGCAGAGGATAATGAGTTTCTAGAAGTTGTATGGATTCTCCGAAAGGAGACTTGGCCCCATGTCTTTATCCACTATGGATGAGCATATTAGGGTGGTCAAGCTGAAGATCAAGAGTAGAGAGCTAGTTGAGTTACATTCCCCTCCAAGTCAAGCCCCACCTGAAGAGGAGTTTATGGTTGAACAACTAGAGACATCACAACCTGGACCTCCTGTTCAATCTCAGCAAGCCTCATCTTCTGATCCACAGTAGGGTCGGACTCACTCTCAATCTGAACCTGTGAGAGTAGAAGACCTAACTGAGGAAAGACAATGAAGATCAATCCGGTACTGCAGGTCAGTCTTCTCAGTTAAAAGTTGTAAAGATAAAGTAAAGGATGGCTTCTAAACCAAAGCCAAAGAAGAAGAAGACTGCATCCTTTTCTAAACCTCAGGATGAGTCAGAACATCCTGAGGATATGCAGCCAGAGGCTGCTTCATCATCTTCTATTCCAATAGCTCCTCTTGCATCAGAAAGACCCATCCTGTCCTAGACATACACAACAAATCCAGAAAGGTAGCATGTCATGAGAGATCATGGCATTGAGAATGTCTATACTGGAAAGACATGTTTTAGTTGCCTCTGCACAATTTTAGTTCTGAGATTATATACACTATAAGCCTTAGCTTGAGAAGGGTATCCAATGAAGTGTCCATCATCTACTTTCTCACCAAATTTGGTAATTTGATCTTTGGTATTCAAGATGGTGCAAGGACATCCAAATGACCTGAGAAAACTAATGAAAGGATTCCTCTTGTGCCAAGTTCATAAGGATTCTTGTCAATAGTCTTAACTACTAATACTCTGTTCTACATATAGCAGGTAGTGTTGATTGCCTCTACCCAGAAGGTGATGGGCAACTTAGAGTCAGAAAAACATGGTTCTTGGAGCTTCAATCAGTGTCTTATTTCTCCTCTCAGGAACACCATTTTGCTAAGGAGTCCTCGGAGAATTTTATTGTCTTGTAATACCTTTTTCATCACAAAATGTATCAAGGATTTCATTCTTGAATTCTGTTCCTTAATCATGTCTTATGGTTTTGACCTTGTGATAAGATTCATTCTCAATCTTTAGGATGAAATTCTTCAGAATCTTAGGAGTCTCATCCCTAGGTCTAAGAAAGAAAACCCAAGTGAATCTTGTAAACTCATGTGAGAAACCATACAATAAGGTCCTTCCTAGACTCATTACACTTTTGCGGCCAAGAGATCCATATGTAACAAGTGTAGGGGTGTAGTGATGGAGTTTCCTTCATTAGGCATATGAGATGTCGTGTTTGCTTCCCTTTCACGCATGTAACACATGATCATCACTTTTAAACTATTTTTTTAGCATTCCAGTTACCAAATCATTCGTAATAAGTTTATTCATGTTTTTAAAGTTACATAGCACATTCTATTATGCCATAGCAAAGACTCATCACTATAGGCTTTAGATAGAAAGCATGAAACTTCTCTAGAGGGAGAGGTTTCTTGCAAATCCATCTTGTATGTGTTCCTTTTCATGGGGGCTCTAAGGAGGATGTGCCCATGAGGAATGACCACCTTGGGTTTGAGAACAATGCACTCATGCTCAGTAAAAAGCAAGTTATGACTCTGATCACAAAATTGGGATACACTTAGAAGATTGTACCCAAGCTCCGTGACAAAGGTTACCTTTTCAATGTTGAACTTACCATTTGTGACCTTGCCCCTATAGAAATGTAACCACATTCATCTCCTCCAAAAGAAACTGGCACTTCAATCCTTTCAAAGTTCTAGAGTAGTGACCTATTGCCTGTCATGTGCCTGGAACATCCACTATCAATGATCCAGACATTCTTGTTTGTCTTGAGTTGTTCCTGCACAAAGAAAACGATTAGTTACATTTGGAAACCCAAGCCTTACTTGTCTTGTGGTCAGTCAAAGAAGTAGAATATAATACAATAGTAATAGATCCTATAGTTGTGCTTTGAGGATCTTGAGCTGTTGTTGATCGAGAACTTTCAGTCAAGTGGTCTTTCTTAGACTTCCATACCATCTTTGGTAGTTTGGACTTGACCTTCAACACTTCAGAGCTTTTGAGACTTTCTGATGACTGATCCTTCGGAAGATTCTATAGACACTACAGCAACATCAGTGCTTCGAAGTATTCCTTACTTCTGAGACCAAATTTTCTTCTGAAAGAAATTTTCCACTTGCCTTCTTCTTCACTTTGGAGCTTTAGAAGGAAATAGATTTTCTTCCGAAGCAAGAATCTTTTTGGAGCTCTTGGAAGCCCTTTTCTTGGTCATATGAAGAGTACCTTTGGATTGTATGGACAATCCTTAGCAAGATGAGAGGTACTTTCACACATGATACATTCCATTTTCTTCTTCCCCCAAGAGCTATCTGCTGAGAGCAAGACTGATTTTGATCATATCCATTCTCCACCTTCATCTTTTCAGATGTTGAGATAGTCCTTATGGGATGTGATCTGTTCTTGGAGTTCAATGATCCAGGGTGCATAGCAGTGGTACACAACAAATCAGCCTTCTTCTTGGTGTCTCCAGTCTTCACCACTTCAAATTCTATAGAGATAAAAACTTGTTTCTGCTTAGAATCAAAAGTGGCCTTGATCTCTTCAGCCTTCCTAGCTTTTCTTTTGCTCTTTCTAATCAAGTTTTTCCTCAATGTCATCTTCGTCTCCTCAGAAGGATAGTGACCTTTCTAAGAATCCTCTTCTTCACTCTTCTCAGAGAGATTCTTCACTATCACTTTTTCATCCTCTTCACTCAAAGGATTTAAGAGAGGATGCTCATCTTCACAAGTTCCATACCTGGGTGATTTTACAGACAAGATTATGTGTGGAGGAGCTACCTCACTAGATCCCAGTCCCTGCTTGTTTTTATAAGACACCTTGTTGTGCAGGGATGAGGATATCATGTTCTTAAAGGTCTCTTCTTCAAGAACACAGTTTTCTGCCCTGGCTTTGTTGATCAAAGCTCAGCCTAGCACATAGTCAGCTTAGTTATGAGATCCTTGATCTAAGTCCTATAATTTGTATGTTCATGTTTTAGAACTAAAATTGTTTTCTCTAAGACCACTATGTTTAGTTTATAATTATTTTTAGAATTTCTAAAATCAGCTTTTAAAATGTTTAAGGACTCAAGATTAGAACTCATTTCTAAGTTGTAGGACCTGTATCTGTTAACTTTAGCCATGCATTTAGGGGTACAGAGATATTCCAATACCTTGGATTCATCATGATCTGCCATTAGTGCTTGGTTTCGAGAAGAATCTTCCACCTGAAAGCTCCAGTCAAAGCCTCCTTCTTTAACAACAAGTGCAACTTGCTGCTTTGGCTTGTCATTTGAGGAAGCTTTGTTAGTGTAGTTTGGTATCTGGACTGTGCTTGGACACCATTAGTTCTTGGTTCCTTACACTCACTAGCAAAGTGACCCATCAAGTTATAGTTGTAACACTTAACTTTTCTTTTTGTCCAGTCCAAACTTTCCACCGGCTGCAGTATTAGGAAACATTCTTCCTGTCCGCTTGTAGAACTTCTTGGCTCTGTGAGTGAGAAGATTCATCTGCTGGACTATCTCCATGTACACCAGATCATGTGGATGGATATAGTCCAGGTCTTTAAGGGTGAAAAGAAAGCTTCCACAACTTTAATCAGATGACACAAAGGCTTGAGAAGAACTTGTCTCTTGGAATGCGCTTCCTTGAGTGTAGTTCTCCGTTGGTGTCTTAGGGAAGTTGATAAAAGGACCCTTAGGTGGTTGTCAGGGTAGCATATGAGATGATGTTGTGGTTCTATGCTATCCCTTTCAACCATATGAAGGGTTAAACCCATTTGATTATTAGAGTTGCCAAATGAACCTTACATGCTCATCTCTATCTGGTAGCCACTGAGAATCCTGTACAACTCTATTTGAGTAGGAATTTTTAGATTCTCACTTTTTTTGATAACCACACAATAGTGTGTCTATTTCCTAGGAAGTGAGGACATGAACTTGATTACAATGTCTCTACTTTCAAGAGCAAATCCTCCATCCACTAGGGTATCCACAATCTCACATACCTAAAGCATGGTTGAGTCATGGTATCACGAGCTTTGAATGTGAAATTTTCAAACTACTGCTTCAGGAGATCCTTCTTGTTCTCCTTAACTTCAGAGGAACGCTCTTACATCAATTTCAATGCATTTCACAACTGCTTAGCGGTTTTGTATTCTTCGAAAGCTCTATACACCAAGTTAGAAAGAGCAATCTGAAAGGCTGTCATGGCCTTCTGGACAATCTCTACTCTCTTTCTATATTCATTTGAGTAGTCAGCCACAACCTTGGGGATCATACCACCACCAGTAGCAGAAGAGATGCTTGGTATGTAAGGTCCATATTGAATAGACTCCCATATTCTTGAGTCTGGAGACCTGATGAAACCTTCCATTCTTTGGCACCAGGTGTCAAAGTCATCAAGAGTGATTAGTGGGGACTTTGTCATGGTTCCAATTTTCATATTAGATTTGGAAATGGCTGCCATTTTGATAAGTTAAGTATTTGTGTGTGTGAGGGATCTTAAGATGGTGAGATCTTATATCAAGAGCCTCAAAAGCTCTGATACCAAATGCAGGACCGTTGAAGGGTATGCAAATACAACACAACAACACAAAGAGAAGAGTTGGTTAAGAACACTTAACTTAATCAGACAGTGAAACTGGTTAACCTCAAGTAATGACACTAAGAACACAATTAAGTACGACAAGGAGATTGTTTTCAAGATTGCAGTATAATGCCTTCTCAAGTTCTATTACAAGTGTTATAAAGCATAAAAAGGTCATAAGTACTTGAGATACATATACTACATCCTACAGCCAGCCATACTTTGAAGGCTAGTTGGATTCAATTGACTAGACACAAACAAAATCAAATGTAGAGTCAAAAGGCAGATTGCCTTTGACTAGTGACTATGAAATGCCATAGCTCACATAATAATTTATTACAAAAAAGATAAAGTACATGAAGTAGAAAGTTTACACACTCAAGAATTCAGTGTACAGTTACTAAAAGTATGGACCTTTTCACCAACTTGTGAAAGTTGGTGACTTTACAGAGTTTGAGTGGAAAGGTAACCAATTTTATGTAAAGTACATCTGATAAAACATGTATGCTAAAAGTCTTTGCAAGAAATCTATCTTCAAGTGTTGGCTTGGGAAGACTTTGTCTCTGAAGCTTCGGAACACTTCATCTTTGGCTTCATAGATATTGGTCTTGGCTTCGGAATATTTCACACTTAGAATAGTTTTGTTGCTTGTGTGAAACTTCCGAAGAATTCTTCTTGAGTACCCATGTGCATGCATCGAGGAGAGACTTTGGGTGTTTGGGGTGCATCAGCCATTTCATATAATATCTATAGAATTTACTCTCTATGCATATTTAGACAGTGACTTTGGAGGATGCAACAACAACAGAAAATCCACAACTGGTGGATTTCAGTTCATAGGACCAAGACATGTTTCATGGTAGTGCAAAAAGCAAATACATGTATCAGTATCCATAACTGAAGCCGAGTATATAGCCGCTTCAACTGGTTGTTGTCAAGTTCTTGGTCGTAAAATAAATTGCTTGATTATGGTTAAAATTTCCTTCGAACACTAATTCACATTGATAAATAAGATTTTATGTTCATCAATGAAAATCCAATACAATGTACTAAAACAAAGCATATTGAAATCAGATACCATTCTCTGAGGGATTGCTAAAAAAAAAGGTTTAATCAAGTTAGTCAAGGTGGATACAACAAATTAGCTTGCTCAATATTCACTAAAGCCTTTGATTCAAATTAGATGTAAATTGCTAATTGAGTCTTTTGGCATGATCAACTTAGATTAATCAACAAAAACAAAAGAAATGCATGAGTCTGCTCTTGCATATATTCATCAATCAAATCCAAACATTCATAATCTCATACAAAATAAAATTTATATTTTTAGCATGACAAATAATTGGGAAATGATAGTACACTATGTCTTTGCTTCTTACCTGAGTTTTTAAACTTTATTACTGTCTAATCAATAGCATTTTGATGTGTGAGTTGGTTCATCTTGAGTAGAAAATACTATCACTGTATGCAAAACATAATGAAAAGGTGACTGCGTGTGGGATACTCAATTCGGAGGATCAAGTAAGTAAGACTTATCCTGATGTGATTAATTTAATCACCCAAGCACACTATGTAAAACACTTTATAACTTCTATCTTTGTAAATCATATTCCCTCTATTTACTGTAAACATAGACCTGGGTTTATAAACACCCTCTTATACAACTTTAACCAACTAGTGAATAGAGTATGATCCTCATCATCCCTATGTTTTGTGTAAAGAAAGACCTGGGTTAAAGGCACCTGTGTATTACAGATGTAAAGACCTGGTGGCCTGAAAAAGATCATATCTCAGCTCTCAAAAGAATCCATTGTGATCAACTATACATTAACTCAAGAGCTTTTGCATTAAAGCATTAATGAGACATCACATATGTCTCAAGATAAAATTTATAACTTGTACATCGTTTGTAAGTGTGAGAAACTGATTAATTGACTCAGAAACAGAGGAGAACTCTCTTAGAGCCCATCAACGTTTATCTTCAGTCAACAAAAAGATGGTTAGAGTCATAGCATGATCCCATGATATGTCTTTGTATGCTAGTACATGATGATTATGTTTGGTTAATATTTCTATATATGCAGACCAATGCTTTTCATGCTATACTTCTAGACAAATTTTTGATGAATGCAACATCCTATCATTAATCACAAATTTAGGGGGAGTAGCTAAAACATGAAGACGAAAATATAAAATATGAATGATGGAATTGGTATTTGAGCATGTACGATACATGTGTTTTTTTCTTCACACAACAAATGGTTCTATCATTTTGATACAAGCATACAAACAAATAAGTTTTAAACTTTACAATTTAGCAGAAACAATAGTGCATGTTTTCTTCGTTAGCAGATGCTATAGTGCGATACTTTAGACCAGAAAATTATGACTATCCATAGAGTGGTAACCTACGAATATAGTGATATTTTAAAAGTATTACTATTTTCATAGATTGGTAACCTTTGAAAACTAAAATCTTCTTTTGAAGAAAGCATCGGTAGATGATGTACGGAAGAACTAAAATCTTCGGAACCAATATAATTCCACACAAGGGTAATATGGAAACAGGGTTCCGCATTACTTAATAAAAGAAATTAATTAGTCGAGGGAGTATAAATGATATTTTTGACTTAAGCATTCATTATTCACTTTTTCAAAGCACTTTTCAGACCTAGAGAAGTGCTCACTAGAAATTCCTTCCCTCCTTCCACAAACACTCATAATACCGAACATTCACATCAAACAAAATCATAAAGTTGATTTGAGATTAGTGTTTACGAGCTAAATCATATCATATGCATAAAAAATCAACGATGAGTCATATAGTTCAGTAAAACTATTCGTATTCTCATGTTTTTAATATCAGTTATAACCTAATCTTCATCATTTTTATGTACAAATGGCTAATCGATTTGCCATAGAGCATAATGTGTGCGCCTTTCTCAATGATCTGACCCTATATGAGAAGGATGACAAGATATCATTTGCTATTTAAGAAAATCCACGTTGTTTTATGCCCTATCAGCAGAGCCTGTAATTACCAACCACATATCATCGACTTCTGGAACTCTACTGAGATACAAAAAGAAGGAGAAATTGAAGTAATTTGTGCTGATATTAAGAGTGAGAGGTTAATAGTAGATGAAAAGATTATAAGAACACTGGAGCTGGGAGAACAAGAGATAGGTCACCCTAATGTATTTGAGAATGAGTACATAGACAAGATCTTCTATCTGATAGGGTATGATGGTGATCTTGACAAGGGTGAGATCAAGAAGGAATATTATGCAAGCCATATCGATTCTTATGTCACATCTATCTAAATGGCAATTCCAATAGGAAGTCCAAACTAGACAATTTCTCAGGGCACATTTCATCATGCATTATAGGAATCTTTGAGGGAGGGACATACAACTACTCGAAATACATTTTTGGCTATTTGTGTGACCAAATGAGAGTGAAAAAAGTTGATAAGATGTATATGTTTCAATGGTTTCTACAATAGATTATCAATGCTAAGCTACCTGGAATAAGTAGAGATAGTGATGTGTTTGTTCAAACTCATCTAGGAAGATCTATCCTATTTAAGATCAGTGGAAGGTATTAAGGTAAAGATATGCCTATGTTTGCATATGTGGCTTATGCTAATGCCAACATTCCTCCAAAGCAGGTGTGGGAAGACGAGGAAGATAGTTCGACTGATGATACAGAGCAAGACTCACATTCTCCTCCCCAATCACCCATACATCAACAATCACCATAAACTCAATTATCTGACAGTCAAAACACCCAACACATCTTACCTATTCATCATGAACCATCCCTACAACCTCAATCACTAGCCAACCAAAACACCCAACTATCTTTCCAATTTAAAACCTATTTCAAGTTCATCAACAACCTCTTACTCCACCAAACAAATCATCTGAGAGTATTTATACTCGTGAGACTGAGTTAGCCTCTCAAGCCAACACTATTGCTCTCTCAATACCAAATCTCAAACCCCTATTCCCCTAGTGATATTGCGCTTGTCTCACCAATCACTAACCTTTAACACCAATATTAACCGAATCATGAGTTAGCGAATCAAGCAGTGGAATCCAGTGCAAGTATAGCTCCTACTGAAGTCAATAATGATGAGATCGTTGTTCAGCATCAAGAAGTTCAAGAGAAAGCAAACTATGTTGATGTCATTCATATCATAAAGATGATCTTATTAAGGAGGACATCCCTCTTAGCAAAAGTTACTTGGTGGTTGAATACAACAAGTTGATCATCAAACTAAGAGGTTCGCAAGAATAAAGGATTTGAAGGGATTGTAAAAGAAAAGGAAGATTAGTTGATGAAACAAGAATCATTTTGGAAAAGATTACGAGAAATGTCCATTAACAATAAAGTGATTGATGCTCTACATGAACTGGCAATTGAACTTAAAGAGTCAATTGAATTTGAAAAGGGTGAAAAAGAGAAGCTTGTGTTGGAGAATAGTAAAGCAAAGAAGACTCTAAATGAACAATCTATTCTACTAAAAAGAAAAGATGTAGAAACTGATAAGCAGAAATAAAAGGCATTGAATCAAGTACTCCTGCAACAAAACAAACAAAAGAATCTACTAAACATTAAAGTCAATCATTTAATATACAAGGAAAAGGAAGTACTTGGGTTCTTTTATAAGGAAGTGATTGAAGTTGAAGACTCACCCAAGATCAAAATTTGTATCTCCTGAACACACCCCTTCATTATTTATCTACTGTGAAGGCCATTTATCATGAAGATAGTGAGAGTGATGCTGAGTGGAATGAGATTACAAATAATAAGACTCCTAATGAACAAATGAATCAAAAGCTCATTATCTACTTACCACTAAAAACATATTCGAAGAAAGGCAAGAATAGTGATGTTTATGACTCTAATCAATCATGGCTTTCCGTATGACATGGCAGAGAGGATGAGCATGAATGAGATAAAGTTTATGCTAACGAAGTTTGAGCTTGCAAGATTTATGATCATAACTACAACTATGAAACATTCATAGCCTTTCACTCAAGTCAGAAAATAAAGAAGGAATTGGGTCACTATGATACTACAAAGCTGAGTAGATACAATATGACTTGTTGGTTACAGGTCATAATACAAATTGCGTGAACAGAAGGGAGGATCAATTGCTGAGTTGAGAGAATGATACACCATGTGATGAATTTGGAGCTTGAAACTGGTGTGAGATTCAGGACTAAAGCTTCAAATCCTGCTTATGAGCAACAAATGAAACTCCTAGCTCAACCTATGATAGTTAAAAGTAAGACCAGCATAAAAGGAAAGTAAAGCTTATCAGAAAGCCATGACAAGTTGTTAGGACCGTGTATGTACGGATTACTAACTAATAATACGTGAAACCAGATCAATAGTGCGGAATCCTATTTGATTGGCGATCCAATCAGTGAGAACACAATCCCGATCAATCTAATGATTAAAGAAACGTAAGATCAGATGCGAACTATGAACTTCAAACAGCTTTTTGGACGCTTTAGATGGCTAGGTTATGAGTATGTGTCGAAATTCTTCAAGTGTCGAATTCTTATAATTAGGTTAATTTATTGGTTATGGGCTTTCATTCTTACGACTGAACCACTAGAATGGTTAGTCTTACGACTGAATCATGCCATTGATCCATACGCACAACTGAAGGTTCAGTCGTGCGACTGAGTCAATCTTATCTCTCAATCGTGCGACTGATCTAGTCTCCTGGTTCGTCGTGCGACTGGTCCATTAGCAAGAGGTATTCATGTGTATGGTCCATTAGCATGGTCCATTCACATGAAGACTCATACGACTAAGTTTGAACACATTTCTCAATCATTATTGACTAAGAACTATATACAACAACCTCAAACCTGTATAGTTAGTTCATTATACATTATCACACAATAAACAATGAAACATTAAACATTATAAGCATCAATCACATATTGTATTTCATTCAACTCATTCATTAAATATTTGTGAGACATGATAGATATTTACATGAAGCTCATAAACTAGGTAAATATGTGTCAACAAACTCCCTCTTGGACCTAGTTTCCTTTAACGTCTGACATTCTTCATAAGCTCCTCAAACTTCTTGTACTTCTCCTCTCTTGTAATTCCTACATGTATTATAAATGCAAAGCAGAGTCGTATAGCATCTGGAATTGGAGAGCTTGTACAAATATCTTGCGTGTCATAGAACAGTGCCCACTTGTACAATGTGTAGACATCTTCTGCAGACAAGTTTGTAAGCCATGTTGGGTCGAATACCCGGATAGTTTCCATTTTGCCCTCTCTCTTAGAACTATGACCGCTTCCCCTATTCTACAATCATAATACCACCATTTGAAGTGTGGAGTGAAGTCCTGAGGCATTTCCCGTAAGGGAATCTTCGACATTGTGCGTGTTGGACTCCACTTTAGCACCACTTTAGGTTTTCCACATATGGGATCCACTTCACACGTTCCGGTGTACCTCTTCGGTTGTTGAGGTATAAATTTTACCCATCTGGTTTGGTATTCCTTCTTTAAGCAGCCTCAAACCAACCTGACATCTTTTTAGGATCAGCATATAGCAGATTTAAGCATGCCAGTTGGTTGAGTTCAAAACCTGGGAAAGTCTTTAGATCATGTGGGTATCTGAAGTACTCTATTCCCTTCTCTCTTTTTACAACATAAACATTTAGATCCTCAAAATATGCCCATACAATAATCTTGACAGACACCTTCAAATATTTTGTTGACTTTGTAGAATTTGGTGTAGGCATTTTGCTTTTGAGTTACGTGTTGGGCTCGTATTTAAGCAAAACAAGCTACCCATTCAGCCTACTTGTTCTTAACATCTGCATCTGAGGCTTGGGCTTGGCTTTCATTCTTATCAGATTCTTTCTCCATCTCATCACAGTTTTTCAAATGTAGCACTGCCGAGAGTGTCACCCAAGTCAGGGACCACATTTCCCTATCGGTTAGTGTACTATGGAGAATGCTCAGACGTGACATCCTCTATCTCAATTTCATCAACATCGTTTAGCTCGTCATCACTCATAATATCAACCTTTGGAGCATCTTTGACGAGCTCGTCAGGATTCAGTTTGAACATCTCTACAAGTTGCTCATCGGTCAGGTCGTGTATGATTTCTCCTTTTTCGGGAGTGTAGCTTACTGACCTTCTTACAATCCTTTGCAAAACCAGAATCATTGTGAATTAAGACTTGATTTCTTGAAGGGGAGCATTCATCTTGCCTGGACGTTTTATCTGGTTGATTGAAACACTTAACACATCAATCATTAGTAGTTAATCAATACATTTAAGCATAGATAACATAGATAATCATAATTACATCAGTGTAATATTTGAATCAAGTACAAAAGTTTTCTAAATACAAAAAATCTAATCTTTACATTTATCTTGATCAATCAATTCTTCAACTGTAGGGGCTGAAGACCATGTTCCATGATCTTCTGCTCTCTTAGTACACCTTTCTTAACCCTGAGCAGAGGTGATGCAACAGCATCACCTTCATCATCATCATCATCTTCTCTCTTCTTTCCACTTAGTCCCTCTTCGTCATCCCCATCTTCTTCACCTGAATCATCATCATCATCATCATCATCATCATCACACCTTCCCTAATCTTAAAGGCTCATCTTTGGATCCTTTTAGCCTGAGCATGATCTTGTTGTTCTTTGCCCTCAAATCCTCAATCCTCTTAACCGAATAAGCATTCTACTCCTGAAGTTATGTAATATGCTAAGCTTGAGCAACATTGAGCTTCATACTTGGTTTAGCTTTGTAGCTCTTTACTCATCGGCAGCCAGCAGCTTTAGCACCATCCAGTTTAGGGTGGCTAGCTATTCCTCTACCCTAATGGAGGGTAGAGTGGATCCATGGCTCAGTGGGACTTGAGCAAATGTAACGGCTCATTAGGTGGTGGTGGTGGATTTGGTGAATATGGGTAGTCAAATAGGTGTGGGTGGTAAAGAGGTGGTTGTGGTAGTGGTGGTAGGATGTGTGGTAGTGATGGTGGGAGGTGAGGTACTGGTGATAGGGGGTATGGTAGTTGTCGTGGATGTGGTGGTAAACATGTATCCTCCTCATTTAGCACTTCATGTCGTCGGGTTGAGCCATCCTCTTCTCCCTTGAAACCTTAGAAGAGGATGCTCCCCCTGGGCTGATGGGATGGTCCAGGATGTACGATGGATCATAGTAGTAGGGGCATCCCTGGACTCACCCTAGCGTCCACCAACCACCGCAAGCCCTCTCTCAGTGGCAAAAATCTTGTTGCCCACTGTCCTCACAAGTGGCTCCTCATCTGACTCTTCCTCCTCATCTATCTAAAAGTTAGGTGGATTGAGCCTGCTTGGATCCACCCGGAGCCTCACTTGCCTTGACCATCACCATGGTCATCGTCGTCATCATGTGAATCATTAGTGGGTATCTCAATAGCTCGACGTCTGAATCACTCTCATCGTGATGCCACTTGTTGTGAGAAGGCGCCACGTAATCACACTAGCCAAGTGCCCAAATAATCTCCTGACAGGGGTTTAACCTGCTTCCCCCTATACACCTTAATCCTTCCTAGAGTGGTGTCATCCATCAACTCTAACATCACTACATCATCCTTCTCCTTGGGCAGTTAAGGGAGTTTCTCATCTATGATCATTTGCAAAACCTTGGATACATGCAGAAGCTCTCCTTACCTTGGCCGCAAGGTTCTCAAGCATGTTAGAGAATATCATGTTGGAGAAGCTCATGGGTGATTGAGCACCAGTGCCACGTAAGCATTCTAGATTTGGTCAGATAGATCATCCAATCCACCCCTCCATGAAGAAATGCGCTTTAGAATGACATGGACTAGGTACTTGTACTTGGGACACAGGTTGCTTTTGTTGAGCACACATGCATGGATATCCCCGGTGTACTTCATCCTTAGGAAACATCCCCTTACTGTCAGAGGATGTAACCTGGTCGGTGGGCAGGATCATCACCCAGATCCAGTACCTGTCGAAGTCTGCTGCAGTAACCTCAATCTCTTGGCCAAAAATGGTGCTCCGAATGCAGTAGGGCTTAGCAGATCTATCCACTTAAGCACCTTCCTAGAAGGCCTGCTATATAGACCGATAGGTGTGCATGGAGCATATATAGCTCTGTAGATCCTTGATCTCCTTGAAATGCATAACACCAACAAACTCAGCAGCATTCTGAGTGTGGCATCCAAGTGGCACAAATGTTGTGCTTGGTGTTGATGATCCACCTATCTGCCAGGTTTTTGTAACATAAGACACATAACATAAGGTTTGTCCATAACATAATACTGTTGAAATTTAAACTGTTCTGAGATCAGTCTGGTTCAATCATGCGATTGAACCATACGACTAAGTTCATTCATGCGATTGAGCATGCGACTGAGTTCAATCAAGCGATTGAGCATGCGGCTGAGTTCAATCGGGCGATTGAGCATGCCGCTAAGTCCAATCACGCGATTGAGCATGTGACCGACTTCAATCGCATGATTGAACTCATACGCCATGTTCATTCGGTCGATGGAGTCAGTCGCCCAGCTCAATCGTGCGATTGAAGGTCATTCGGAGTGTCTAGTCGCATAACATTCTGTTCGACACTCTAACCTTGAATTTAGGTCATAACTTGATGTTAAACGTTGTGTCTAGACTCGTTAGATTTGCTGGGACCCTAAGTATCACCGTATGTCCTTCATTTTAACGATTATTCAGCTTTAAGTGGTCTATTTGAAGGTTTTTTACAGATTTCTTGATTTTAATCAATTTAGGCAGTTAGGGTTTAATTACACCACACATTTTGTGCTATTTCATTCACTAAAGTTAGTATCACAATCACAATGCAAAATCAACGAAATCGAATTTTGGCATAGTAACTTTGCTTTCGTGAGCTTTAGGAGTGATTGAAGGGTGGTGAAAATGTGCGACCGACTTCACCCTATTTATATTGATTTTATCTTCAGTCGAGCGACAAGACCAATTCGCACGCTTCATTTGGGCGATTGGGGCATAGCTGTGCGATTGGCTCAGCCGGTCACCTCCCTTTGTGCGATTCGGGTTCAGTCGTGCAACTGTCTCAGTCGGTCATATCCATTCGTGCGATTGGTTCATTCTAGTGATCTAATCGCATGAATTGATCCATGCTTATGGTCCAATCATACGTCTCGTCCATACATTTGATTCTATGTACCCAAGACACATAGAATATTGATGCGGTTATTACGTTATGATCCAAGTTGGGTTATACCCAATAACAAGCTTAGCAAACACCAATTAATATTTAATTGATGATATGATCATGCAATTAAATATTTACACCAATTTAGAAAATGGGTTTTCTAAATAAGTTGCATATGAGATGGAACAAATTATGAAGATAATTTGTTGATGGGTTTATTATTATTTTTGTTATTTAAAGGGTTTAAATAAAACAAATAACATGAGAGTGTACTTTAATTAAATTGTTTAATTAGAGAAGACATATGTCACATTTAAATAAGTCTAGTAGATGACTTTTTAATGTGTGACAAAAGACTAGTTATTGTTAGTGTGTGTGTGTGTTTGATTAAAGAGGAAAACCCCTTTTGAATCTCTTTTGGTCGCCCCCCCCCCCTTTGTTCTTATCGGATCTTTTTTTCCTGGTAAACAACACACACACTTAACAAGTCTTGGAGACTCAAAAATCTGATCCATCCCCTTTTTGCATGCAACACACACAACTCTTTCTCTCTCTCTCTACACTCTCGAAAGGCAGCAGAAAGAAAGAGTAATTTTCGGGTTTTAGGTGTTGTGTTTGGTGTTGAATCTCCCTAACAAGAGGTGCTTGCAAGGAGGCTTGGGGTATACTAGCTGAGGACTTCTTCTCTTGGAGTCTTGACCGATTTTGCACATCTACATCTTCATCAAATCCATGTTTTGGCAGCCTCTTTTGGAAGCATTGTCTTGAGCTGCTCAAAGGTAGTTATGGCAGCTTGTTAATGACTGTCCATTATGCTTGTTTTGTGTTCATAGCTTGCTTATTCACATATTTAGATCCTTTAATTTTGGGTTTGCTTTATACATTTATATGCTCACCTAAAGAACACATTTTTCAGCTTATAAGTAAGTTATTATAATGTTGTTATTCCGCTGCATTTTCAGAAAGTTTAATGGGTTAAACTAAGTTTTATGTTCTTGCAAACCCGTCAATGGCATCAAGAGCCGGTTATGTGGATAGCTTGCTTGTTCTTCTCCTTTCAAGTTAGTTTTATAGGATGATTATCAACTCATAATAGGCTGTTTTGGTTGATTCAATAAACCCCATGTCTTTCAAAGTTATATCTTCATGCTTATGATTAAACCTTGAAAGGTGGGAATGTCAATTGGTTGATATGTTGTTGTTTGTTTAGACAAACAAACCCTAATTTTCAGTTTATGTGGCTGAAAATTTGGGGTTTGATGGGGTTTATTTTGTTTGTTGTATGATGTTTATGGTTGTTCATATGATAGTGCATAACCTAGCTTGACCTTGTGTTGTTGGTTTGGATTGAATGTATTAATTGATTATATTCTTTCAATGGGGTTGTATATTAATTTGTGCTTTGTTTAAAAATGTATTTGTCTATTTATTCATTGGGATGTAATAATAGATTAGGAGTATTTTTTCTTTTACTAGAAAATATGTATTAGGATATATATTTTGTAAAAGAAGATGCTCGGGAAGGAAGCACAAGAGGAAGACACAAAAGAAAAGGACTTGAAGCATATGGATGCAAGTTCAAGTGGGAGTCTATGTTTATATCAATTTTGTGTTGTATTCAACCCTTAGGAAAGACCATATGACCACACTTGTGATGGCAAACAAGTGTGGTCACAATAGTAGCTATGTTATGCACATTATGGTTGTTTATATTATGATTGTTTGATTGTGGTTTTATGAATGATTGTATGATATTTGGATGTGATTAACATCTCAATAAAATGATCTTAAAAAGCTAATATAAAATGGTTCTTAATCATTAAGTGTTAATAAATGGTTATCAAAAGGATTAATGATTTTATAATAAAATGGGTTTTATTAAAAGAACCATAGGGTATCTTCTATTTGAAAGCATGCAAATACAAGTACATAGAGTTTTCTAAACTAGAATTATGAAATCTCTAAACTTTTGACCAACAAGTTTAACACCGTCATTTAGAAACTCTTAATGGGATAAAGGTCACCTAACTATTTAGAGGGAACTTGTGATTTAAGGTGGGGATACCACATTGGTGGGATAAAGGTCACCTAACCACTTATGTGGGTAAACTCACATGTGTGTGCAAGTAGGGTAACTTGATTTGCAAACCATGTTAAATGGATCACCTAAATATGGTTTCCAAATGGTGTTGATGGGATTAACATGCCAGCTTTACATATGGTGTTTAAAGTTGATCCGATACCTCTAGAAGTTGCAAATGGTTGCAACCGTCAATCGTTGACCACCTTATTAATTTAAATCGTGGATAAAGGTCACCTAACCACAATTTAAATGTAATGTTGGGTTCTAGATTTTAATATAAAATGGCCTTAAAAGGCATTAATTATTAAAATTGGCAATATCGAAAATACTAAAATAGATCTTTGTTAAACTTTGAAGATGGCCACCAATAATGACAATCATGATAACTCATCCGCGTCCCCAATCATTACGAGCGATCCTCCAATAGGAACGTCTAAATCATAACAACTTTATTGATTGGTATCGAAACTTGAGAATCATTCTCAAGCAAGAGAGAAGATCATATGTTTCAGACGACCCTATCCCCGATCAACCTACTGAGGATGATGAGGAGGCCTATAACGATTGGCTGAAGTACACTGAGGACTCCGTCCAAGTGTCTTGTCTCATGCTAGCGAGCATGACTCCGGATCTCCAAAAGGAGTATGAACATCACGTAGCTTATGACATGATAACCCAGCTAAAGGAAACATTCCAACAACAAGCAAGGGTTGAGCGCTTCGAAACGGTTCGAGCACTCCATGCATGCCGTATGGACGATAACCAATGGTTTCATCTTATGTACTTAAGATGAAAAGTCATATTGACCGCCTCGAGAGGCTCAATTGTCCCGTCTCGAAGGAATTGGCCACGGATTTGATCCTTAATGGCCTTACCAAGAAGTTCGAGACATTTGTGTTGAATTACAACATGAATGCATGGGACAAGAGCATTGGTGAGCTTCACTCAATGCTTAAAACGGCCAAGGCAGCCATGGGTAAATGGGTTTACCCGTTCTCACCATCCATGAAGGTGGGAACAAGAAAAGGCCTCATCCCGCACCCAGGCAAATGTGGCCAAGGGTAAGGGACCCGTTTGGGAAAAGGAAAGGGGTGGCAAGGGTGCCACCCAAACCACAAGAGAAGAAGCAAAAGGTTGCAACTAATGACCCATGCTTCAAGTGTGGAGAGATTGGACATTGGGCAAGGAATTGTCCTGTCCATCTCCAAGAGTTGAAGGCAAAGAGGGATGCCGGGCAGACCTCAGGTACAATATACATGATTCATATTGATCTTAATGTTACATCTTCAAACACATGGGTATTAGATACCGGATGTGGAACTCATATTTGCAATTTGTTGTAGGGGTTCAAAAGAAGTAGGGACTTCAATCAAGGGGATGTAGTCTCTTCATGGGCAATGGAACCAAAGTCAAAGTTGAAGCTCGTGGGGACTACATCCTAAAACCTCCAAGTGGGTTGGATGTATTTTGAAGTATGTTTTGTATGCTCCTAGTTTGACTAGGAATTATTTCAGTATCCCAATTAAGACATTATGATTATGTATTATCTTTTGTTGAAAATGATATTCATGTTTCTTTAAATGATATGTTCTATTTTAAAGCTATTCCCATTAATGGTATTTATGAATTGGTTCATGAAAATGCTTTAAATAGTTCATTGTACCATACTAACACCAAGAACTCAAGTTGGATTTGAGTGATACCTATCTTTGGCATTGTAGTCTTGGTCATATAAACAAGAAACGTATACAAACACTTTAAAAGAATGGTCTTTTAAAAACAAATGAATGTGATTCATTTGATGTATGTGAATCTTGTTTACAAGAAAAATGACTAAGGCACCCTTTAGTGGAACTAACGAAAGGGCAAAAGATTTATTAGGAATCATGCATTTTTCTATGTGCTTTGCTCAATTTTTATAGTCGTTCGCACACATTGTGGCGTTTATTTTCTCTTCACCCCTTATTGGAATTGCGTTGATTGTGTTAACCATGGATAAGATGGGGACCCATAGCAAGTTGAACAACCTATTTGAACTTGAAACCACCTATGAGGTGTAGTTATCTATTGTGTTGAATGTACCGACACATCATATAATGAACTAGAAGCCTCTAGGTCTACTTTCTCTATGTTACCTTGGTAGCATACTAGTTTTACTATCATTTTTTCTTTTATTTTGCTTAGAGTTTTGAGAATTATTCTTTTAATTTTGCATCTTAATTAGTTAAAATATTTTGAAGTCCCAAACAATCTATTCCCTATGTAGTATCAGTTTCCATAAACATTGAATCTGTATCACAGATTTGATTATTTTCCTATTTACTAATTTCTCCTTCTCCTCTCGTTTTTCTTAAGTAATTAAACAAAGCAGCTAATTTAATACTAATCTAACCTATTCCCCCCTTAAAATTTTAAAACCGAAAATATTTTGGTCTTTTTTATTTAATAAACAGAAAGATAAATAAAAAAAATAACATAAAAATAACAATAAAGTGTTAAGTGCTCTAAGAAAGATTAACGTGTTATCTTTATTTGTCTTTTGATAGTTTGTAATAGTATACGGACTATTTGTGTAATTTGTTAGTTCCTTTATTTTTTGTTTTTAGTATAAATAGCTTAGATTTGCAGGTAGATAAAAAATACACAAGATATTCGAATCTGCTTTTCATACTTGTAATTGTCTTAGCTTGATATTAATGAAAACTTGAATTTTATTGATATCTTGTTTTGATTTGATTACTTTGTTTGAATTTCATTGAATTGTGTTATAAATCAACACATATTGATTCATTTGAGGCTATCAAATGGTATGAGAGCTGTTGGTATGCTCTTAGTGATTGATTTTCTTTTAAGTTCATCGAACTTGAAAACCTCAAAATGTCACTGAATTTGTGATTGAGATACAATTTGTTGGACCAAAAGAACCAATGAGCCTGATCAGAAAAACCTCTAAGTCCCACAGACATCACAACAACTGCTAAAGACTTGATCAGCTATTTGACAAAGTCTGAAGACTTCAACAGCTGAAGACGAAAGTACTGAAGACTTCAAAGGCTGAAGACCAAAGTCTGAAGATCAACAGTTGAAGACTAAAGTACTGAAGACTTCAACAGCTGAAGAGTAAAGTACTGAAGATCAACAGCTGAAGAACAAAGTACTGAAGATCTACAGCTGAAGTACAATGACTAAAGACATTAGCTGATGACAACAACTAAAGTTCAAGTACAAGTACTGAAGCCTTCAGAGTTTGTTACAACAGCTGAAGAAGCATTCTTCAGTTGTTGTGATGGTTTCCTTTCAGTAGTTTTCTTTTTGTTTCAGTATTTGTAAAACGACTGAAGAGCATGTTCTTGAGTCGTTGTAGTTTCAGTAGTTTCTTTTGAGTAGTTATAGTGATAGTTAACACTTAGCATTTTTGTAAGAAGATGTCAGCTGTTTGACATCTTCAGTAGTGTGTTAACTATCAGTAGTTTGAATAAATTCTGTTAGATGTCACTATCAAGTGACATCAGCAGACGTCACATATCCTATATAAGAGGTGTTGACCTAATGTATGTGTGACATTCTTTTACCACGAAAGCGAATATTGAATGAAATATATTTGCAGAATTCTTTCTGTCTATAACCGTTTGTTCTTATCTTGAATATCTTTTGTGTTCCTGTGAATTAGCTAATTCATTGTTTGATTTCCACTGCTATACTCTCTAATCAATCAAACGTAGATCGCTGATCGTAATAAATGGTATGAGAGTTGGTTAATCATTGATCGATCTAACAGTTGATCATTGAAACTGCTATTTGATATCTATGTTTGATTGAATTAGCTTATTTGCAAGAACTGGTTATAGATTATTGATTTTCTGCCGCTTTCATTTATTAATTTTGAGATCTCTCTTGGTTCAATTTGGTTCGTTGTGATTTGTTCTAAATGTGGTATAGCTTAATTGAATTTGGTTAAATCTGAGATGACTACTCCTTCTAATGACCCTCACAATACTGGTTCCTCAACCAAGCCGCCGATGCTGGTTAGGACTGAGTATAACATATGGCAACGAAGGATGCTTCATCACCTGTCTCTTAATAGTTCAGGTTGTTGGACATCTGTGGTACATGGACCACATAAGCCTATGGTGAACAATCCGGAAACCAATCAAATGGTTCCAAAGAAGAAGGAACAATACTCAGATGAAGATCGGAAACTGTTTGAGATTGATGCTAAAGCCCATGGAATTCTGGCCATGGCACTGCCTAATGAAATCTATTGAGGGCTTATGCATCATGAAACTGCTCATGACCTCTGGAATGCATTGAAGGAACATTTCGGTGGAACTGATGAGGTCTTAGCAAACAACAGAGAAATCCTCGCCCAACAATATGAGACATTTTCTCATAGAAAGGGTGAGACACTGACTCAACAGTTTGAGTGTTTTTCCTGTTTGATCTCTGAGCTGAAAATGGTGAAACAGGAATACACCAACAGCCAGATGAATAACAGATTCCTGAGATCACTGCCCGAGAGATAGGACACATACACTATTGTCCTACGCTCTAGTGCAAATCTGGATAGCCTATCTCTCACCCAACTTCATGGGAAACTGCTTACATTCAAAAGAGAGATAGAGCAAAAAAGGAAACTGTCATCATCAGGAAAGCTCACTAATGACTTTGTACCAAGGAACACTGCCTTGGTTGGTATGAGTCAGAATATGTTGCATCTGAAAGCAATTATGATGAGCATATGATTTCTCTTCAAACAGTTCTGATCAGCATTTGTTGGTATTGATAGTCATTCTGGCAGTAATAGTTGAAAGTATTGATCTGCCCAAGATTCATATTAAATTGATGTGGCTAGTGTAATATGATCCAAGTCGGGTCATACCCAATAACAAGCCAAACAAACACCAAAAGGTAACTTATTTGTTGATAAGATCACACAAATAAATAATGACACCAATTTAGAAAATTGGATTTTCTAAATTATTGCTTTTGTAGATGAACATCATTATATAGATAATTTGTTCATAGAAGATTATTTGTACATTATTTAATATGGTTAAGCAATGGCAAATAATAGTGTGTGTTAGTGATATAAAATTAAAATGGTTTTAATTTTATAAAACAAGGGATGTGATTGTAAATTTTTTTATAAAAATTTGAATTGAGAGGGAATCAAAAGGGGACCATTTCGGCCGCCCCTTTTTGGTCTTGGATGCCCCAAATTTTAATTAGTTCCAAGACATGCAAGTCTTGGACACTAGAACACATTTTCATTCCATCACATCCAAGAACACACACACCAAAAGCTCTCTCTCTACTCTCTCCTTCTCTCACGATTGAAGAATAGTTAGGGCAGAAAATTTCAGCATACAAAAGAGGATTCTGTTGCTGAAAATTTGTGTCAAGAAGCCTAGCATTCAAAGGTGTTTGTACTAGCTTGGGGTATGACCTCTTGAGGACTTCTATTTTGAAGTTTCAGCCACGATTTCATCTTCTTTCTCTTCTTGAAATTCGTCTTTGAACCGCTCCAAAGGTTGTGTTCTTTACATCCTATGTTTGTTCCTTTGTATGTATTTCGTATATTGATCCATGGCTTTGGGGTTTGCTTATTAAAATGGGTTTAATAATCAACATATTAACATGTTTTAAAACTATATTCCGCTGCGTTTTTCATACAAATGAAGATGATATGAACTTTGATAAACATGTTGAATCCCAACAATGGCATCAAGAGCCACATATACGAAAGCATACATGTTTTTTTCTTGCTTGTTCTCGGGTTTTATGGTGTTTGACACCTCATACCCGTATGTTTGTGGGCTGGAATGTAAAACCCCCTTTTGATTTCTTAAAGATACTACTTTATGCATGTAAGGATCTTTAAAAAATCTAGTCATAAGATGTTTGTTTGTATGGACTTAACCCATTTGTTCTTGGTTTCTGTTGGCCAAGAACATGGGTTAAAAGGGGCTGCCCCATTTCGTGACATTAGTTTCTTTTTGGATATGTCGTTTTGGTTATGCATAACAAAGCCTAGACCATGTGGATTGATTGATTGGTTCTCATGTTATATTCATTTGGCTATGTAATAATTCAATTTCATGTTTCAAGTCTTGTTTTGTAATTCATTTATTCATATGGTTTGTAATAAATAGATTAAGTTTTTTTTCCCTTTACTAGAAAAAATGTATTAGGATACATATTTTGTAAAGATGCTCAAGATCAAGATTTGAAGAGAAGATGGACAAAGAGGATGCTTGAAGTTGTGGTTTCAAGTGGGAGTCCTTTTGTCAACCTTGTATCATGTTCTTAACCCATTAGGACAAGACCTTTTGACACACTTGTTTTGGCTAAACAAGTGTGCTCAACTTAGTATGCTTTGTTATGCATATGTGAATGTTATGTTTATGCTTGGTTGAATGCTTATGATGTTGTTTGTTTTGAATATTTGGATGTGATTTACAAACCGTCTATTATAACAAACTATTACATGTAATTGGTTCTCAAATCATTAAGCTAAATAGAATGGGTCTATAAAAGGAGTTATTGGTTTGCAAAATAAAATGGGTTTTATTTAAAAGAACCAAATGGATACCATATGGTTGAATGCATACAATCATATACTACATGGTCTTTTCTAAAACAAGGATTGTGAAAATACAAATCCCTTTTGAGAAACAAGTTAAACACCATCCTTTTATACAACACTTAGGTTATTTGCAAACTCTTAGTGGGATAAAGGTCACCTAACCACTTTGAGGGAACTTGTAACTTGAGATGAGAATACCATGTTTGTGGGATAAAGGTCATCTAACCACATATGTAGTAAACTCACACGTGTGTGTAAGTAGGACGACTTGATTTATAAAATATATTGAATGGATCACCTAAAATGTGTTTTATAAAAGGTGTTGATGGGATAACATGCCGTTGTAAACATAAGATGTTCATACGATCCCATATCACTAGAAGTTGCAATAGGTTGCAATTGTCATTCATGACTACCTTGTTTATTTAAATAATGGAATAAAGGTCACCTAACCAATATTTAAATATAAGATTGGATTCTAGAATTTTATTTATTAAGTTTATGAGACATAAAAGGGTGTTAATAAAATGAAATAAATTTTATCACAATTACTAAAATGGATCTTTGTAAAATCTTGTAGATGGCCGACAACAACAACGCTAATAACAATGTACCCAACCAAAACAACCAATCTCTTAGGGCGATCCTTCAAAGGGATCGTCTAACACCTAACAACTTCATGGATTGGTACCACAACTTGAGAATCGTTCTCAAGCAGGAAAAACGGGCCTACATCCTTGATGATCCCATCCCCGATGAACGTAATGAAGAGGATGTGGAGGCCTATAATGATTGGGTCAAATATGTTGAAGACTCTATCCAAGTCTCTTGCTTAATGCTAGCAAGTATGACTCCTGAACTCCAAAAGGAGTATGAGCTCCACGGAGCTTATGACATGATCACTCAGTTGCGGGAAACGTTCCAGCAACAAGCTAGGGTGGAGCGCTTCGAAACGGTTCGAGCGCTTCATGCATGTCGGATGGAGGAATCCCAATCAGTTTCATCTTATGTTCTTAAGATGAAAAGCCATATCGACCGCCTTCAGAGGCTTAACTGTCCTGTCTCAAAGGAGTTGGCCACGGATTTGATCCTTAACGGCCTAACTAGGAAGTTTGAGGCGTTGTCTTGAATTACAACATGAACGGATGGGACAAGAGCATAAATGAACTTCATTCAATGCTCAAAACAGCTGAAGCAGGAATGGGTAAAAGGGTTTTACCTATTCTTAACATTAATGAAGGTGGAAGAAGGAGAAGGTCTCTACTCCCCCCTCCCCCCCCTAAGGCAACTGTTGCCAAAGGAAAGGGGCACGTTAAAGGAAAGGGGAAGATGGTTGTTAGGGCGGAACCTCCGAGGCCCAAGGAGAAAAAGCAGAAGGTTGCTGTTAACGACCCATGCTTCAAATGTGGTGAGATAGGGCATTGGATGAGAAATTGTCCAGTCTATCTCAAAGAGTTGAGAGAAAAGAGGGATGCGGGGCAAACCTCAGGTATAATTTATATGATACATGTTGAGCTAAATGTTATTTCCTCTAACACATTGGTATTAGATACCGGATGTGGAACTCACATTTGCAATTTGTTGCAGGGGTTCAAAAGAAATGAACATTATGCAAAAGGGGAAATTAGTCTCTTCATGGGAAATGGTGCAAAGGTTCACGTAGAAGCCCAAGGAGACAACATTTTGAAGCTTCCAAGTGGTTTGGAAGTTATTTTAAATAATGTATTATATGCTCCTAGTTTGACTAGGAACATAATTTCCGTTTCCGTTTAAGACAATGTGATTATAATTTCAAGTTTGTTGACAATGATATTCATGTTTCTTTAAATCATATGTTTTATTTTAAGGCCATACCTAATAATGGAATTTATGAATTGGTTCATGAGAACACAACATATGATAGCTCAATATACCAAGCAACCACCAAAAGGCTCAAATTAGATTTGAATGATACCTACCTTTGGCACTGTCGTCTTGGTCATATAAACAAGAAACGTATACAAACACTTCAAAAGAATGGTCTTTTAAAAAAAATGAATGTGATTCATTTGATGTATGTGAATCTTGTTTACTAGGAAAATGACTAAGGCACCCTTTAGTGGGACTAATGAAAGGGCGAAACATTTATTAAGAATCATACATTCGGATGTATGTGGTCCCTTTAAGCCGATGACTAGGAATGGTGAAAGATACTTCATTACCTTTACTGACGATTATAGTCGCTATGGGTATGTGTACTTATTAAGGCATAAAGATGAAGCTTTTGAAATGTTCAAAATCTTCAAAAATGAAGTTGAAAATCAACTCAACAAGTCAATTAAAGTTCTCCGTACCGATAGAGGTGGTGAATACTTAAGTGATGTTTTTCAAGATCATCTTAGGAGTTGTGGGATCATCTCACAACTCACTCTAACTGGGACACCACAACATAATGGTGTGTCTGAGAGGAGAAATCGAACCTTATTGGATATGGTTCGATCTATGATGGCTAGAAGCACATTGCCTCTATCATTTTGGGGTTTCGCTTTACTCTCCGCGGCCCGTATTCTGAATATGGCCCCAACCAAAAAGGTGGAAAAGACACCTTTTGAGATATGGCATGGAAGAGTTCCATCCCTATCATACTTAAGGGTCTGGGGTTGTGAGGCTTATGTTAAGACTCCCACCCCAAACAAATTGGAAGTCCGATCCACCAAGTGTATTTTTATTGGATATCCTAGAGATTCTATGGGATATTATTTCTATGATCCACTGGAACAAAAGGTGTTTGTTGCCAGAAAGGGTGAGTTCTTAGAAACAAAGTTCCTTATGGAAGGAACTAGTAGTAGAACAGTGGATCTTGAGGAGGATCAAGTAACACAACCCGATGCACGTTTGGTTGAAACTAGCACTCAACATGAAAATGTTGAGGATGATCAAGCGTTTGATCAATACACACAAAACGTTCGCAGAAGTAGTAGAACTTGTAATCCACCTGAAAGATATGGATTTTTCATGGATGGATGCTATGTGGTAGATTCAGATGAACCAACCACATATCATGATGCAGTGTCCAATTTGGATTGTGACAAATGGCTAGAGGCCATGAACGTTGAGATGCAATCCATGTATGACAATCAAGTTTGGGAACTTGTCGTACCACCTCTAAATTCCAAAGTAGTTGGAAGTAAGTGGGTTTTCAAGAAAAAGACCGATATGCATGGAAACTTGGATACTTACAAAGCTAGACTTGTAGCAAAGGGTTTCACTCAAACTCAAGGGGTTGATTATGACGAAACATTCTCACCTGTTGCAATGCTAAAGTCTATAAGGATATTGTTTGCCATAGCTGCTCATTATGATTATGAGATTTGGCAAATGGATGTCAAAACCGCTTTCCTAAATGGATATCTTGAGGAAGATGTCTATATGGTTCAGCCTGAAGGTTTTGTCTATCCAAAATATCCTAACAAAGTATGCAAGTTAAAGAAATCAATCTATGGATTGAAACAAGCATCGAGAAGCTGGAATCACCATTTAATGAGGAGGTAAAGATATTTGGCTTCATCAAAAACGCTGATGAGGCTTGCGTGTATAAGAAGGCTAGTGGGAGCACAATGACCTTCCTAGTATTGTATGTTGATGACATACTACTATTTGGAAATGACATTCCAACCATGGAAGGTGTAAAGACCTGGCTTGGAAGTTGTTTTTCCATCAAGGATCTTGGTGAAGCCGCTTATATTCTGGGAATAAAATCTATAGGGATAGATCAAGGCGGCTAATTGGTTTGAATCAAAGTGCATACATTGACAAAATCTTGAAAAGGTTCAAGATGGAAAACTCTAAGAAAGGTACTGTACCTATTCAAAGAGGGACAATATTGAGTACGACTCAATGTCCTAGCTCAAAAGAGGAGCAAAATAGATGAAGGCTATCCCATATGCATCTGCTATAGGATCCATCATGTATGCAATGATATGCACTAGACCAGACGTGTCATGCGCTTTGAGCATGACAAGTAGATACCAGCAAAATCCTGGTGATAGTCATTGGATCGCTGTCAAGAACATTCTAAAGTACCTAAGGAGGACTAAGGACATGTTCTTGATCTACGGATCTGGTGAAGAGGAACTCGGTGTAAAAGGTTACACGGATGCGAGTTTCCAAACCGATGGTGATGATTCACGATCTCAATCGGGGTACATCTTTATTCTGAATGGGGGAGCTATTTCTTGGAAAAGCTCAAAGCAAGAAGTTGTAGCGTTGTCCACTACAGAGTCAGAATACGTCGCCGCTTCAATGGCAGCACAGGAAGCTGCATGGCTGAAGAAATTCATAGCCGATCTAGGGGTAGTCCCTTCCATTCAGGATCCCCTAGAGATCTTTTGTGACAACGAGGGTGCGATTGCTCAAATCAACGAACCTCGTGCTCATCAAAAGACTCGGCACATTGAACGGAGATTCAACTACATAAGGGATGAAGTCGAAAAGGGAAAGATATGTATTCGCAAAGTTCACACTGATAAAAATGTTGCGGATCCACTCACAAAGCTCCTCGAAAAGGCAAAGCATGAGGGTCATGTTTGTGCCATGGGACTTAGATATTCAAGTGACTGGGTTTGATGTTGTATTTTGTATATAGATATTGGAACTAATGTTATTGACTTAATATATAGTTATAATTTCATTTGTTCTTCTATTTTAGCATGTTTAAATCCATGAATAAATAAGTTATTCTAAACGTCCGCATTCGATTATACTTGTGGGAACAACTATAAATATAAGACTATAATGAACTCGGATTGGTTGATATTCATATGGTATGAATATACAGCAAGAGGTTGCTACCAAGGTTCATTGATATCTATGGGATATAGATATTGGACTGACCCGCTCTCAATTATTTCTGCATGGAATCTTGTTGATTTGTCATAAGAGATTTTGAGTAAAGGCGAATATCATTGTATCCTCAGACCTGAGATACATATTGGGTCTTGATATTCACCAAGTATTGTACTTTGACTTAGTTCTTTGCTGTTCTGAAAAGACAGTACATAAGGTTGAGTTCAGGTATAACATGAGGTGATTGTGAGAGACGTATGTAATCGAGATGGAATTTGTTCCTCTTATTCGTTGAGAGTTAGATGTCTAAGGCCTGCTAAAGTTAAATCATCAGAGAATGACAATTCTATGTCTTTTGGATTTAACATGACATCTGCAACAAAAGGATAGATGATTAATTCACCTAAAACATATTCAAGTAAGGTACTTGAAAAGGATAATGTTATTGAATGGCACTTAGTCATATACATTAGGGGTAGCAAACCGTTGCTAGGCGTTATTTGCTGCTTGCATCAATCTTCTATAAATCTTGTGCAAGTGGGAGATTGAAAGTATTGATCTGCCCAAGATTCATATTAAATTGATGTGGCTAGTGTAATATGATCCAAGTCGGGTCATACCCAATAACAAGCCAAACAAACACCAAAAGGTAATTATTTGTTGATAATCACACAAATAAATAATGACACCAATTTAGAAAATTGGATTTTCTAAATTATTGCTTTTGTAGATGAACATCATTATATAGATAATTTGTTCATAGAAGATTATTTGTACATTATTTAATATGGTTAAGCAATGGCAAATAATAGTGTGTGTTAGTGATATAAAATTAAAATGGTTTTATTTTATAAAACAAGGGATGTGATTGTAATTTTTTTATAAAAATTTGAATTGAGAGGGAATCAAAAGGGGACCATTTCAGCCGCCCCTTTTGGTTGGATGCCCCAAATTTTTAATTGTTCCAAGACATGCAAGTCTTGGACACTAGAACACATTTTCATTCCATCACATCCAAGAACACACACACCAAAAGCTCTCTCTCTACTCTCTCCTTCTCTCACGATTGAAGAATAGTTAGGGCAGAAAAATTCAGCATACAAAAGAGGATTCTGTTGCTGAAAATTATGTCAAGAAGCCTAGCATTCAAAGGTGTTTGTACTAGCTTGTGGTATCACCTCTTGAGGACTTCTATTTTGAAGTTTCAGCCACGATTTCATCTTCTTTCTCTTCTTGAAAGTCGTCTTTGAACAGCTCCAAAGGTTGTGTTCTTTACATCCTATGTTTGTTCCTTTGTATGTATTTCGTATATTGATCCATGGCTTTGGGGTTTGCTTATTAAAATGGGTTTAATAATCAACATATTAACATGTTTTAAAACTATATTCCGCTGCGTTTTTCATACAATGAAGATGATATGAACTTTGATAACATGTTGAATCCCAACAATAGTGACATCTATGCTTCATCATGGATGATCTGAAGGGAATTGCTGATGATGATTTAGAAGAGATGGATATTCTAAGTCAAATGGCCTTAGGTAATATCAGATCTCAGAAGTTCTACAAGAGAACTGACAGGAAATTTCCTGGACTCTCTGGCAAAACCAAAGTTGGTTTTGACAAGAGTAAGTTGAGGTGTCACAAATGCCAAAGGCTTGGACACTTTGCAAGAGAATGTAGATCAACTGGATCTAACTCTTCTGCACCCTTTGTGACTTTTCCTGGCACTAGTCTACAAAACAGAGGGCAACATCCTGCTGGTTCTGGTCATCAATCACACCCTGTATCTCTTGCATACTTTGTCCCCCAGGGTCCAATGTCATATCCTTTACCCTGCTATTACATGCCTCAGCCAAATCCGGTTCAAGCTCCAATTGCACAACAACCACATGCATTACCTGAACCTCAACCTTCCCAATCTCATAAACAAACTCAACCTCAACAACACAGCTTTTTCACCCCAGGAGTTGTTGACTGGAGCAGTTTACCAAATGATTTGTCTGGTCATGAACAGCTGTTCTCTGGTGCTAGTCAACATGGTGGTGATAGTCCTTTTGGAAATCTAGCTCTTATGGCTTTGGAGTCTGCTGATACTTCATCCTCTAATGCCTCTACACCATAGGTATCACAGGTATCCTCTGAGGCAAAAGCCAAACTATGTTCTGAAACATGCATATCCGCATTTGCATCTATTAGAGAAGCAAATGTAGCTTTAATAACAAGAACATTGAGCTAGAACAAACAATTTCCAAAAGCAAAGCTGAATTTGAGTCTGTGATTAATGATAAGAATGATGAGATTTACAAACTTAAATGCCAAATCATTGATGATAAGGCTAGGGAAGAGATACTTCTAGAGAAGTACACAGACCTCAAAAAAACACTTGCAACTACCCAGGTAGAGTGTGATCGATGGGTAAATTCTTGCAAGGGTTTTGAAATGCTTCTTAGTAAGCAATCTGCTTCCAATGTGAAGTTTGGCATTGGTTATAATCACACTGCTCCTCCTACAGACTTTACTCCCAGAGCAGAGGTAGAATCTCATGGTGAAAGCAATAACCAATCATTTTCATCATGTGATCTACTATCTGATACAACACCATCAGAAGTAGAAGTCAGCATTAATTCCCTCAGAAACTATCAGCTGATGTTGATGGTTCAAATGCTGACACTCACATGATCACAAAGTTGATCACTCCATGTGATAGTTCACAAAGTACTGAAAGTACTAAAAAGAATGTCATAACACCTGGAGAACAAGCCCAAACTACTACATGTACTAAAGGAAAGAAAACTGCAAGTAGAAGGGTGGGAAAACTACTAAAGAAGATATCAAGAAAGCAGGTACTAAAGCAAAGAAAACTGCTAGTACTGATAGCAAACTGCTGAAGAACAAGTCTTCAGTAGTTTCATCTTCTTCGGCAGATGATCAACTTAAGATGAAGAAAAAGCCATGTGAAATATGTGGCTTATTCAATCATCTTACTGATGATTGCTCGTATAAAAAGGGCTACAAACTCAAACATAATGAAAACATTAAAGAGAAAATGGATAAAATGAAAACTGAGTTTGAAATCAAATTTGTACTAGCAACATCAAAACCTGTAACCCCAAAATCTAAAAAGAAATCCACAAAGAAAGGGGTTAAACAGGTAACAGCTCAGGTTGCTCAAAGAGAGATAGTACAACACAGGAACTCATCAAACTCAAGCACTAATGTGTCTGATGAGCTGAAGGCTTTATCACAAATCAGACACAACTTGTTATGATGTTCAACATCTATTAGGGAGATTCAACCAATTAGATGCTCCTGTGTTGAAACCACAGAGATGAAAATCCATGCCAAGGAATCTTCTTATTCACCATCTCCATCCCCTCAGGCTGTTATTCATAGCAAGTCTGTTAGTTTACCATCTGTTGATGTGAATAGACCCAAAACCAAAAAGGTTGGGTCTCAAAAACTAACTAATTGTTTATGATTGCAGGGTTCTTCAACATGCCAAAGTAGCATCTGGTATGTAGACAGTGGAGGATCTATGCATATGACAGGGAACAACTCTCTTCTTCATGACTACTCTCAAGGAAAGAAGGGGTTTGTTTCTTTTGGCAATGATGCTAAGGGTTACATCATTGGAAAAGGCTTTGTCTCTAATGAAGAAATAAAGTTTGATGATGTTAATCATGTGGAAAATCTCAAGTACAATCTCTTGAGTGTCAGTCAAATGTGTGATAAAGGCAATGTTGCTCTTTTCACCAGTCAGAACTGCAGGATTCTGTCATCCAAAGTTCTGAATTTGATTGATAAGGTGTTGCATGATCACACTCTCCTGAGGGCCAAAAGGACAGGAAGAGTGTATGCCTTCGATCTTTCCAAGAAAATAAATATCAGAGGCCATCCTTGCCTATTTTCCAAAGCCTCTCCTCAGGAATCTAAACTGTGGCACAGAAGGCTGGGTCATGTTAATTTCAAAAACATGAATCAGCTAATCCACAATAGTTTAGTGAGAGGCTTACCAATAAAGGAGTTCCACTGTGATGAAACCTGCACTGCTTGTTTAAAAGGAAAACAGCACAAAGTCTCATTCCATCTTATTGAAAAGCCTAAGTCCACTGCCTGCTTGCAATTACTGCATATGGATCTATTTGGTCCTGTGAAAGTGATGAGCATGGCAAAGAAGAAATACTGTCTGGTAATTATGGATGATTACTCCAAATTTGTATGGACTTTCTTTCTGTATTCAAAGGATGAGGTTGCTCAGAAGATTATCAACTTTGTGTTGTATGTTGAGAAGTAGTATTCCCTTTCAGTCAAGTGTATAGGAGTGACAATGGAACTGAATTCAGAAACATACACTTGATGAATTTTATCTTTCAAAGGGAATCAAAAGGCAGTTTAGCATCCCAAGGACTCTAGAACAAAATGGAGTGGTGGAGAGAAAGAACAGGACCCTAATTGAAGCTGCAAGGTCTATGTTGGCTGACTCTTGTTTGCCACTGACCTTTTGGGCTGAAGTTGTTAACACAGCTTGCTATATGCAGAATAGAGCCTTAGTAAATCAGAGGTTGATGAAGACTCCATATGAAGTTCTACATCACTTGGCTCCTCTAATTTCATTTTTCAAAGCATTTGGGTGTCCCTGTTTTATTCTCAACACAAAGGATCAACTCCAAAAATTTGATCCTAAAGTGGATGCAGGATATTTTGTTCGTTATTCATCTACTTGCAATGCATACAGAGTCTTCAACTGCAGAACAAAGATAGTTGAAGGGACTTTGCATGTGAAGTTTAATGAATCACCAATGGACAAGATTTCACAAAACCCTGTGGAGTTGTTTGATTTGGACATACTGCAATATGTTCCTTATCAACCTCCAGTTGTTGCAGACCATGTGGATAAATCATTTTCTGCAGCATGTCTTCCACCTGGTGGTATTGATGATGATGATGATAATATCAATACTCACCTATTCAAGTTTAGTGACCAACTGCCTGAGTCTGCTAAACTTGATGTTCCTGTAGCTTCAGCAGTTCCATCCACAACAAATGCTCATGAGATTTCTGATTCCTCTACATCTTTTGAGTTACCATCAAATTCTTGGTTTCAAGAGTCTGCATCAACATCTGCTGCTGCTGAAGGTTCTACAAACACTTGCACAGTATCATTGTTTATCAAGAGCTGAAGAATCACCCAATGTCTCAAATCATGGTGATATCAATGCTGGTGTTTCAACAAGAAGTCAATTGTCTAACTTCTGCTTCTATGCTCTCTTCATCAGTCAGCTAGAGCCAAAGAACTATCATATTGCTTTAAGAGACAATGGATGGGTTGAAGCCATGCAGCTTGAGCTACTTCAGTTCAAGAAACAGCAAGTGTGGGAACTGGTTCCTCTACCCCCAGGTAAGTGTGCAATAGGCACTAAATGGGTGTTTAGGAATAAAACTGATGAAATGGGCTTATTGTTAAGAACAAGGCTAGACTGGCTGTACAGGGGTTCTCACAAGAAGAAGGTATTGATTATGATAAAACCTTTGCCCCTGTAGCCAGACTAGAGGCAATTAGATTGTTCTTAGCCTATGCTGCATTCCACCATCTCAAAGTTTTTCAAATGGATCTCAAAAGTGCATTTTTATATGGCAAAATAAAAGAAGAAGTTTATGTGTGTCAACCACCAGGTTTTGAGGACAATAAACATCCTGAATGGGTGTATAAACTTGATATGCCTCTTTATGGGTTGAAACAAGCTCTTAGTGCCTGGTATGAGACACTTTCCACTTTTCTTCTCAAGAATAATTTCACTAGAGGCTCCATAGATAAAACTTTGTTTATTAAGAAGGTGGATCAGCATAAGCTACTTGTTCAAATTTATGTTGATGATATTATTTTTGCATCCTCTGATCCCCAGTTGTGTGATGATTTTACCAAATTAGTGAAAAAGAGGTTTGAAATGAGTGCAATGGGAGAACTACAGTTCTTTCTAGGTTTGCAGATCAAACAAAAGGGTGATGGAACCTTTATTCATCAGTCCAAATATACAAACGATCTTTTGAATAAGTTTGATTTACAAAGTTGTAAGCCATGTTCTACTCCCATGTGCAACACCACACAACTGGATGCGGATCAGAAAGGTAAAGCTGTTGATGAAACACTTTACAGATGTATGATTGGGTCCTTGATGTACTTAACAGCTTCTAGACCAGATATCATGTTTGCTACTTGTGTCTGTGCTAGATTTCAGGCTGCTCCTAATGAGTCTCATTTGATTGCAGTCAAGAGGATCTTTAGATATTTGCTAGGTACACAATCTCTAGGTTTATGGTGCAAATTAGTTGCTTTTTCAGATAGTGACTATGCAGGGTGCAAGTTAAGTAGAAAGTCAACTTCTGGTGGATGTCAATTCCTAGGCAACTGTTTGATTTCTTGGCAGAGTAAGAAACAAACATCTATTGCTACATCCACTACTGAAGCAGAGTACATTGCAGCTACAAGTTGTACTTCTCAGGTACTCTGGCTTCAAAACCAACTTTTGGATTATGGCATTACAGAGACTAAGACTCCATTATTAATGGATAGTGCTTCAGCTCTGTGCATTGTCAAAAATCCAGTCCAGCACTCTAGGACCAAACATATAGAGATCAGACATCATTTTATTAGGGATTGTTTTGAAAAAGGTCTGATTGATCCTAAGTTTGTGCCTAGTGCTGATGAGCTTGCAGACATTTTTACTAAGCCTTTGGATAGTTCAACTTTCCAAACCTAGTGTTAAGGCTTGTATGCTGCAGCTAGAATAAGTGATAACTATTGATGATCTCAGTATATAAGTACTCATGATCATTAGTACCATATGACATATAGTACTGATTCTGTTAAAACAACTGATAAAGTTACAACTACTGATGTAGTTATAACTACTGATGTAGTTATAACTACTGATGTAGTTATAACTACTGATGTAGTTATAACTACTGATGTCAGTAAAAACAGATAAGTACCGATGTCCTATGAACAACTGAAAACAGCTAAAAGGCTGATGAGTAAGTGTTGAGGACAGTATGAAACAGCTGAAAGGCTATAAATTGATGAAAACTACTGATGAGAACTTTCTCCTCAGTTGTTTCTACAACTATTGTTTCATCCTAAACAACTGATGACAAAACCTTGCCTTTAGTAGTTTCACAACTACTGATGACTAACACCAAGTCATCAGCTGTTTACAACAACTGATGACAAAACCAAACTACTGATGACTAATACCAAGTTATCAGTTGTTTACAACACCTAAAGACCAAACCGAGTCTTCAGTTGTTTTCAAACATCTAAAGTCAAAACCATGGTTTTCAGTAGTTTTATAACTGTTGATGCCTAAAACCAAGACTTCAGTTATTTCAACTTCTGAAAGGGTAATACCATGGCATCAGTCATTTACAACTACTGATGACTAACACCAAACTCTTAAGTCGTTTTCTAACCCTTACCCTATAAATACCCAATACCTAAGCCTTTAGCACTTCATCCTCTCCAAACCAAACGTTCAAATCTCCGAAACTTCTCTCTCATTAATGGCGACCATGCAGCTCAAACCACGCCATAACTGTGTTGCCTACCTCACAAAATCACCTTTCTGGACAAAGTTCGACAACGCCATTGATCTAATGGTCCAATCTCCCTACCAAACGGCCTTCCTTCTAAATCCCACCATTCATGTCGAATCCTTACACCAGTTTTGGACGAACGTCACCCTTCTAACTGGGGAGAACGACACCGAGTCTCTCCAGTCGTTCGTCAACAATCATCAAGTGGTCATCACTCTGAAAGTCATTAACCAAGCCCTTAACTTGAATGATGCCATTTCCCTGCTGGGTATCCAAAGGGCACAACTAATTTATCCTTTGCCCATCATGGATACCAGGGAAACCTCAGTGCCTCTACCATCCTGAAGAAGCATTTCCATGATGCAGAACGTCTTATCTTTCACATGGTAATGTTTGCTTAGCTCCTAAGACATCCTCTTGGGATCAAATGTCTACCAGGTGGTAGCAGGTATATTCTCTATCCTTGAGCAAAAGACTTAAACTTTTCTGAAATTATTTTTCTTAACTTAAGGATATGGCCTCAAAACTATTTCTAATTGATGATATTATATCCTCGGTTCATTATGGCCATCATAGAGAATCAGCTGAAAGCTGAGGGGTGTTGGCCATGGAGTCCCTGCAACGGCTGTATTGCGTGAAGTATACTCCAGGCACAACTCTGACAAACACTGAAACAGGCTGCCAAACTGCGATAACCCACGCAGTTGGAACCCACAACCACCACCTCCAGATCCAAAGTCCCCACCAAACCTAAATCCAAAAAGCCAAAAACGGCTACTCAGGGAGATGAGTCCCCTGAGGCTGCCTTGTACCACAATCACAGGAAGCAATATACTGGTATTGACCCCCCAGTTGTGTCAAGGACCCAACCTACCAAAGCCGCATAGGTATCCTCTCAACAGGATCCTGTTGCAACCAATATTGGGGAACCCACACTGCTGGAACCTATCTCACTTGAGAGGGTTACCATTGAATGCACCATTAACCCAGGGTGCAATCTGCTTCTACCCAATCACCCCATGCAACCGCCCCCCAAAGTCCTACATTAATTGTTGCACAAGTGCTGAGTCAGTGGCACTCTCACCCCTCCCCACATACCAATTACAAACGGGCATACCTCTACCATTGAGGGGAGGATCAAAGTGCATCTGATAACCCCAACATAGGGGTTACAATGTTCCATTTCTAGTGTAGAAAAGGAGATTGGAACTTCTGGTGAGGCTGCCACTTATCCTGCTTCAGCATATGATCAGGATGTAGTTGGTACCATTACTAAGACCTTACCACAGGCAACTGCTGATGAAGGACATAGTCCTGAGGCAGGAAGTCCCCAGTTCCAAGACAAAGGGGCACATGCTACAACTGAACTACACTCAGTGCATGTTCATCCTGATTCTATCAGGAGGTCAAGTGATTCAGTACCCACTGATGATGACCTGGCTTCTTTTACGATGTCTTAGCCCAAAACACCATCTGGAAGACGAGGTGACAGACTCAAAGAGCTGTGCCAAAACTCTGCGGATCAAAGACCATCTGCCTCTCAAACCCCACAGATGGCACCTTGATCTGAAGGTCTCCTAAACACCGAGCCACTCCAAGATACTCAGCCACCGCCTCTGCTTCTGGCACTATTTCTCAGGAACAGAAACCCCCTGAGCAAATAGCTGCTATCTTCCAAAATTCCCTACCTCTCATCACACCTATAATCACTGATATAGTGATCAAAGCCATTGATGAGAGGCTTTCTCAGTAATAAACACCCTTAATAGAGGAAGTTGTGGGCAAAAAGCTTTCTGACAATCAACCCTTGCAACCAATGCAACCAAAAAGGGGGAGATTCAGTCAGTGAAAGAAAAAAGAAAGAGGAGTGCAGAGAGGAAAGAGAAAGAGAAAGAAACAGAAGTGACAAAAGTGGAAAAAGAGAAGGAGTTGGCTGTGGAGATTGAAAAAGAGAAGGGAAGGAAGCTGACATGGAGAAATCAAAGAAAAGAAAGAATGAGAAGGAGACTGCCTTGGAGCTGATGGTAAAAGAGGTGATGCTGAACACAACAGATCAATGGATAACATCATTGATCAGTTGTTTAGGCAAGGCAATGACACTAACAAACTTGACTATGAGATTAGAAGATTAGAGATTGAAGAAATCCCAAAACAGATGGGCAAGTTATGATGTTAGAAAGAGAAAGGCTGGAGATCATGATCTGATTTATAGCAAAATATCTGGAAGATCGATGATGGAAATCAAGGCTTGGTCCACGCACAGCATCTTGGCAATAACCACCAAGATCTGTTTGTCGGAAGTATACACTAAAGGATAGTATTGAAGCTTTGAATGAAGCTGGTGCTGGGAGCAGGACTGAACTAGCCAAGCAATCTAAAGCCACACTCACTTCCAAAATGCGAGTAGAACAGGCTGTCAACATTCCCATACCCTAAACACCAAACAACAACCCACCAAACCAAACTCCTTACCCTCAAAACCAATAGCGATGATGTACCCCAGAAGAAGAAGAGAAGGTATTGAGGCTAGAAGATGATGTGAAGATAGACTGCCACTCTCAGCTGTTATACAATTGCCGAAGGCCACAAGTCACTCCCCAACAATTACTCCTCAAATCAAAGACAAATTGTGAAAGTGAAGCTAGAAGAAGAAGAACTTCACAAACAACACGATGAGGAATTGTTGAGGAGGGTTGACAAAGCATATGCATCCACAACTCTATCATCAACATGAAGAAGCATGCTCTCAGATTATACACTTTAAGCATACATTTCAATATCAAAAGGATGAGAGTAAGGATTTGGCCTGATCCCAGGGTGTCTCACAGGATTCACAAGAAAAACATTCCACAGAGATACATTGGCCAGGTGAAAAAGATTGTAGATGAAGTGATCCCTTGGTCTTTGTAGTATCACCTTGGGAAATCCTAGAAGACTTCACGAAAGCTATAAAGCTAACCAAACCCCACAGAAGATGCTTGAAAATAAAATGGTGAAAAAGGGGTTAGTTTATAAGACGCTTGAAGAAGTAAGAAAGAATGAGCTCCAGTTGTTTCTAGAGGGTAATCACCCTGATGAATTTGCTTATAGAATAATAACAACTGTGGAGCTAAAGAATGGGAAACAGGTCAAATACCTATTGAGTACTATGGGCCTGAATCATTATTTGAAGGAGGTGCTGAAGAGCTGACCATGGAGGAACAAATTACCTTCCTTGAGGCCTACACAAGAGAGTCATACAGACTCATAGTGGGGAAGTAGATCTCATGGATGGGGTAACAACTCTGTGTCCAGTTCCCCAAGACAGAGTTCCCATTCATACTTTGCCAATAGATCATTGAGACTTCTTCCCAGGCCTGTGCTTAAAAGGGTCACTTCTGAACTGATCTAGAAGACAAAAAGACCAATCCTTCTGCCATAATAAGTGGGACATCTTCAATAAGTTTAGAGGTTTTGGCTGCATTGGTTCAGGGGGAGTTTGTTGGACCAAAAGAACCAATGAGCCTGATCAGAAAAACCTCTAAGTCCCACAGATATAACAACAATTGCTGAAGACTTGATCAGCTGTTTGACAAAGTTTGAAGACTTCAACAGCTGAAGACGAAAGTACTGAAGACTTCAAAGGCTGAAGACCAAAGTCTGAAGATCAACAGCTCAAGACCAAAAGTACTGAAGACTTCAACAGCTGAAGACTAAAGTACTAAGATCAACAGCTGAAGAACAAAGTACTGAAGATCTACAGCTGAAGTACAAAGACTGAAGACATTAGCTGATGACAACAGCTGAAGTTCAAGTACAAGTACTGAAGCCTTCAGAGTTTGCTACAACAGCTGAAGAAGCATTCTTCAGTTGTTGTGATGGTTTCCTTTCAGTAGTTTTCTTTTTGTTTCAGTATTTGTAAAACGACTAAAGAGCATGGTCTTTAGTCTTTGTACTTTCAGTAGTTTCTTTTCAGTAGTTGTAGTGATAGTTAACCTTAGCATTTTTGTAAGAAGATGTCAGCTGTTTGACATCTTCAGTAGTTGTGTTAACTATCAGTAGTTTGAATAAATTCTGTTAGATGTCACTATCAAGTGACATCAGCAGACATCACATCTCCTATATAAGAGGTGTTGACCTAATTGTATGTGTGAGATTCTGTTACCACGGAAGCGAATATTGAATGAAATATATTTGCAGAATTCTTTCTGTCTATAACCGTTTGTTCTTATGTTGAATATCTTTTGTGTTCTTGTGAATTAGCTAATTCATTGTTTGATTTCCGCTCCTATACTCTCTAATCAATCAAACGTAGATCGCTGATCCTAACACAATTCAATTGAAAATTTGTGAATTTCAGATGTGTTTCATCATGAGAAACCTGATTTGAATCACAATTAGCAGGTCAATTCATCAAATTCAAGTCAATTTGTTGAATTTGTTCTTCGAAAAAAGTTTGAAGTTTCGAACTAAAAATCTCAAAATTGAGTGATTTGTTGTTGAAATTGAAGAAATTGATATTAAGAAGAATGTTTATCGGCATAAAGCTCGTTTAATTGAAAAGTTTCAATCGAATTCATCAACATTTGAAGAATTCAGAAGATTTGAGTTTTTACATTCATTTGAGATGGTGAATGTGTCGCATGAGCTGAGATTGACTGAAAATTTGTCTAAGTGTTAGTCACATTAACACTGTGTAGACGTGTTTAGTCAGTCGTTTGAGTACTGTTGAAGAGAAGAATCTCAGACGTATCACCTTTCTTGAGTTCATAATTGTTAGGCGCTTGATAACTGTTTAGGCGTTTGACAACTATTCAGGCGTTTGACAACTGTTTAGGCGCTTGAAACCTTCAAGACGCATTAATACTTAGACGTTTTGGAAAACTTTTCTAAGGCATTCCTTTGGACGACTCTCAACATAGACGCATCAACTGTTGAGGCATTTGAATACTGTTCAGACGTTTCAACCTTGATACTTAGATTTTTTTTAAATTATTTGAAAAAATTTCAATTTTTAACAATTCAAAATATTAGAAAACAACAAAATATAAGAATGGTAAAATTAGAAGATTCTAAAAACAGAGTTCCAAAACATAAAAATAGAGCTGATTTCAAAATTGGTCTCTTAGACTAAAATAGCATTTTAATTCCATTAACACTGATCTCTGGAAATCTATAGAAAAAGGACCATACATTCCTATAATAACTGATGGACCAGACAGAGGATTTGTGTATACTAAAGATTCTCCAGAACCTTATCCAGAAGAAGATCTTCAAGCAATGATCTGAAAAGAGTTAAGAATGATATTAAAGCCTATTCATACAAGGCTTGATGCATATCAAACTGGATAAACACTATATAAAGCATTGAAGATCATTTGTGAAGGAGGTAAGGAGATTCAAAATCTAAAGAAACAAAAGCTAAAAAGACAATTAGAATTGTTTTAACATTTGTCTGGAGAGAAAATAAATCAGATGATGAACAGATTTGTTCAACTCATAACTGAGATGTCAACCGCTGGTATCAAACCTGATCTCGAAGATTTAAATCGCAGACTACTCAATGCTTTACCATCATCATGGAAACAAACTTTAACTCTACTAAAGCATACTGAGAAGTTTCCAATGGATCTAGATCTTCTTATTGCAAAAATAGAATGAGCGGAGATTGATGAAGGCTCAATGAACGATGATAGAGCAACATCAATGTCTCAATATCAGTTTGTTGCTTCTCCTGCAACCACTATAGAGAATGCATTCATGGAAAAGAGTGAGAAAAGTCCTGAAAAAGAAGGAGATCTGTTTGTTGGAGAAGGATTTTTCACTGACTCATCATTTACCAGTGCACTTGCATATACAACTCAGTCTCATTCTCAATCTCCTCATAAACCACAGTCACAATCATCAAATATTCAGACAAACACTTCTTCATCATCTAACTCTGCTAAATCTAGCAAAGTTAAAGATGTGATTAACATCCTATTAGAGGATTTATTTGAGATGGATCCTTAAGATGTGAAGAGATGGACTTGAACTGGCAGATGGTGATGATTGCCTACAGGACTCAAAAACATTCTTATGTCAACAAGAAATACAAGCCTAGTGCAAACAAGACTGTTGGATTTCACAAGTCAAAAGCTAGATGTTTTAACTGCAACACTTATGGACATTTCTCAAGAGAATGCAAAGCTCCAAGGAATAATGGAGGAAGTGCTTAATCAAGCTCAAATAATCAAATGTTTCAACACGCTCAGAAGACTTTTGAAAAGCCTTATCATAGTCTCCCAATTCCATAGCTTAAAGATGAAACCCAAATCATCTGATGAAACAAAAAAGCACTAGTAGTCAGCATAAAAGATGGATATGATGGAGTGCATATGCAGATCAATTTACAAATGAATTAACATCAAGTTTATCTCTTATTGCAGAAATTCAAGAAGAAGATTGGTCAGAAAACAATGACTCAAAATTGGAAAGTGATGAACAGGAAGATGACTAGGATTGGAGTGACAAGTCTGATCCTAAAGAAGATACAGAGGAAGTAGCTCTAATGGTTCAGTATGATCAACCAAAGGTTAACTCTTCTACTTCAACACCTGAAACCACAGTCCAAAATTTCCTGAAATACCATCAGAAGTAACAGAAAAGCTTTGCACCAAATCATGCTATGAACATGTTGAACACTACCGAAACTATTCATTCAAAATGTGTGAAAAGCTAAAACAAGAGGAATCTATGCATAACCAACTTAAATCTGATCAAAAAAACTACAGATCAAAAGATTATCTCTCTTCAAACTTTATGGAACAAAACAATCAAAGAATTTGAAATTGTTACAAAACAACTAGAAGAGATGACCAAGAATCTTGAACAAGAGAAAATAGCACATGCTGTTACTCAGTTGATCTGACAAGAGTAAAGTGTTCAAAAATGATAGTAGAAAAACTAATCAGTGAAAGAAAAGATAAACAAAAGGCAGGGTTAGGTTTCACTCATGAACCTCTGCCCAAATCTATCACAAACACACTACCAGAGAACTTCAATACTCATGATCATTCAACTGAAAATAAAGCAAAGCTTAAAGCATTCCACATCAACAACAAGAATACACAAGAAGAAAAAGAAAATCTTCAAGTTTGTTGAAAAAGATCAAGAAAAAATCATAATGGTCATCCAATCAAGATAAAATCATATGAACAAAACAACCAAAACAAAATATCTCTTCTCATCAAATTCTTAATGTAATAGAGAAGTCAGAGTTCAAAACAAGGTCAAACAACAGATAGGAACATCAGAAGATTCAAACACCATCAATATGAAATGATTTCAATCAGAAAAGGAATCTTCTTCTCATGATGTTCAATCTGAAAATAAACCAAGTCTTCTAAATCAAAGAATCAAAGAAGAAGAAAGAAAATCTGCAAAGCAAAACAACACCTGAACATACAAAAGTTCTGAAAATTGATTAAAGCAACAAATCAAGCATCAAAACTAAAACCAATTAAATTTATGTCAGCAGGTATGTTAAATATGAATTCTCTTCCAAATAATAAAGCAAATACTATGAACAATCAAACTCTGATCTGAAATCTAGTTCAGATTCAAAGACTTCCACTTTAGCAAAAAGATTTGTTTCTAATACATTCAAGAAGGATTTCATGTTAAACAAATGAACAATAATCTGACACAAACAAACTATGAAAAATGAAAAACAACGGCTTAACTATTTGACATCAAAATCAAACATTATGTCATTGTGAAAAGTTAACAAAAAGTTGTTTTTAACTCCACAAAAGTACTGTTAAATTTGTGATATAAATAATCACAATACTGATGAGTGCAACTTTAACAAGTACTGTCACATATGTTACATGAGAAATCATTCGACAGCAGATTGTTATTATAACAAATATTGTACTTATTGTCATGGAAAGACTCACAACACTGCAAATTGTTACTTTAGAAATAGATCTCCCACTAGAAACTTTGCAAAACCAAACATGAGCAAAGGATTTGCTAATCCACAGTATTTGAGAAATCAAACTAATGGATTTCAAAGAGACATTAATCAACCTAATGTAGGTTTGAGACCTTTTCCTAAGAACAATTATATGAGCTCAAAACATAACGTGCAAGAACATTTCATACCAAGATCTGTAAGGATTAATAATAAAAATGTTAGTCATCAATACATTTCAAAAGATGATCAATCAAAGGGTATGAATGTTCATAAAAATAAATCAAAGAATTTTCAAAATAAAATTGGTAAATTCATCAAAAATAAACCTGATTTGAATAATCTCCATTATAAACAATTTACAATTGTTGATAAATTGGAAAGCCGAAGACCATTTCGGCTTGGGTAGATATTTCAACTTAACTTTCTTGTAGTGCAGGTACACCCAAAAGAAAATCAATACATGGTAAGTGCATAGTGGGTGTAGTCGGCACATGACAGGCAATACTGTCTTGTTACAAGACTTTAAGTCAAAAGATGGAACTCACGTCGCCTTTGGTGGTGATGCAGGAGGAAAAATAACTGGAGAAGGAACAGTATCCAATGGGATAATAGCTTTGATAAAGTCAACTTTTGTTCAGTTAACTTTAATCTTTTAAGCTTATCTCAAATATGTGACAAATCTTATTCTGTTCTGTTTGATGATTGATTCTGTTATGTTTTGAAGCCAGGTTTCAACATAAGCAAATATTGGGTGATTGTTACAGCTAAGAGAGACAGAGATGTATACAAATTGGATATGTCTCAAGTTGATCCTTCAACTGAAACAACATGTCTAATTGCAAAGGCATCAAATGATGAAAGCTAGCTTTGGCATAGATGTCTCGGTCATTCAAACTTCAAGAACATGAACAAGCTTGTAGCAGGAAATCATGTGATTGGACTTCCATCTGAAGTTTGCAACAAATGATCACTGCTCAGCATGTTTGAAGGGAAAGCAACACAAGCGTTTTATAAGTCCAAGCCTATAAACTCAACATCCAAACCTCTGCAGATGTTACATATGGACCTTTTTGGACCAACAATGTCAAGAGTATTGGACGAAAATCATATTGTTTAGTTATCATTGATGACTCACAAGATTTTCATGGGTTTTCTTTCTTTATGCCAATATGAAACAGCTAATTTTCTAAAAGAATTTATCATTAAAGTTGAAAATCAATTAGACAACAAAGTGATAATAATAAGAAGTGATAATGGAACGGAATTCAAAAATGCTAACATTGAAATGTTTTGTGCACAGAAAGGGATAGCTCATCAGTTTAGTGCTCCCAGAACTCCTCAACAAAATGGAGTTGCTGAAAGGAAGAATAGAACACTGATTGAAGCTGAAGCTGCTCGTTCTATGTTAGCTGATGCAAAAATCCCTATCACTTTTTGGGATGAAGCAATATCAATTGCGTGTTTCGTTCAGAATCGAATCTTAATCGTCAAAGATATACTGAACACTCCATATGAGTTAATGTTTGGCAGAAAACCGAACATAAACTTTTTAAAATCATTTGGTTGTCAGTTATGATTCTTAATTCAAGTGATCAATTAGGAAAATTTTAAGCAAAATCTGATAAGGGGTTTTTTGTTGGATATTCATCGGTTTCAAAAGCCTATCGAGTCTACAACTCTAGGACAAATGTAATCCTTGAAACATTCAACGTTAAATTTCTTGAAAGTTCTTTTCCATCAGTTTCAAATGGTCCTGCATGTTATTTGACTTAGATTCATTATCAAACTCTTTTCAATCTAATTTGTTTGATCAACCAAATTGTCTTAATTCTACAGATAAAAAGAACTTAAGAGGAGATCTTGGATCTTTCAGTGAAGATTCATATTCTGATGACCTAGATGATTCAAGCTCAGACTACCCATTTTTGTCATTTGTCAAGGATTCAACAATACAAAACCATGAAAATACAGTTTCAGATCATTCAGAGTCAATTAATCAGGAAGAATCACAAAATATTCGTTATGATGGTAATGAGTTTGTGATACCTGAGTCTGGAACATCATCCATTTCAGGTGATGTAGTTGATACAGGTAACTTTGATTACTTTGTCAATTCACCTACTCAAGTTCCAAACTTAAATCCACATTCTCTACTTTAATACATGAGTTTTCCAACTTGAATCAAACAAATCTTGATGTTAATGTTCAATGTGATGAGATTACTACATCTCGTATTCACAAGAATCATCCAATTTCTCAGATTATTGGTTCGTTGAATGAGGGAACAACAAGGAGTAAATCAGAACAAGCGAACGTATGCTTATACTCTTGTTTTTTTTCTCAAATTGTTCCTAAAAATGTTACCAAGGCATTAAAGGACAATGGTTGGATAGAAGCCATGCAAGAAGAATTACTTCAATTCCGTAAACAAGAAGTGTGGAATTTGGTGGGTCTACCTGAAGGAGAAAATGCAATTGGCACGAAATGGTTATTTAGAAATAAGACTGATGATCGTGGTGTTGTAATAAGGAATAAAGCGAGACTTGTTGCACAAGGATACACACAGGAAGAAGGAAGATTATGATGAAGTGTTTGCACTAGTTGCAAACTTGAATCAATTCGAGTTTTTCTTGCTTACGCTTCATTCATGAACTTCAAGGTGTATCAAATGGATGTAAAGGTGCATTTCTATATGGTCCAATCACTGACGATGTGTTTGTTAAGCAACCTCTAGGCTTTGAGGATGCACAATTTCCACATCGAGTATATAAACTGAGTAAAGCTTTATATGGACTTCATCAAGCCCCTAGAATTCGTATGAGACGTTATCAAACACCTAATCCAACATGGATACACACGAGGGAAAATTGATCCAACTTATTCATAAAGAAGGATAATAATGATCTTTTATGTGTACAAGTGTATGTTGATGACATCATATTTGGTTCTACCTGTCTAAAATTGTGCAATGAATTTGAAGCAATCATGAAATCTCGATTCCAAATGAGTTCTATGGGAGAGATTAACTTCTTTCTTGGACTTCAAGTCAAGCAAAATACAGATGGAATCTTCATCAATCAAGAAAAGTTTATGGACAAGCTCTTAAATAAATTTAAGTTGCAAGACTGTCAGTCCATACGAACTCCAGCAGATGTTAACACTAAGATTGAACCTGATCCAAAAGGAAAATCTATTGACCAAACGTTATACAGATCAATGATTGGATCTTTGATGTATCTTACTGCATCTAGACCAGAAATTATGTATGTTGTTTGTGTATGTGCCAGGTATCAATCAGACTCGAAAGAATCTCACTTAGTTGATGTCAAAAGGATATTCAGGTATCTCAAAGGTAAACCAGTCTTAGGGCTTTGGTATCCTTACGAGGGTAACTTTGAACTATATGGATACACAGATAGTGATTATGGTGGATGCTGTCAAGATAGAAAATCTACTTCGGGTGGGTGTCAATTTCTTGGTCCCAGATTAGTCTCGTGGCAATGTAAGAAACAAACAAATTTCTCTGTTTCAACTGTAGAAGCTGAGTACATTGCTGCATCAGCAGGATGTTCTCAAATCCTTTGGTTGCAAATCAATTACTGGATTATGGGTTTAACTTTCTTAAAACACCAATTTACATTGATAACAAAGCTGCTATGTTCATAACAGCTAATCCTGTTCAACACTCAAAAACAAAACATATCGAAATTCGATATCATTTTCTTAGAGATAACTCTGAAAAAGGATTAATCATATTGATTCAAATTGCAACAGAAAAACAATTGGCAGATCTATTTACTAAAGCCTTCCTACCAGGACCGTTTGAGTACTTAGTAGAATCAATTGGTCTTATAAATCATATGTAATCTTCCTAAATCAAAAGATCATAATAAGTGATACACTCATTGTTAATTGCCTGTTTATAATTTGTGTGTGTGTGATTTTATGTTTTCATAATAAAAAACAAAATCAAATACAAAATTATATATCAAAAAATACAAAAATAGTGTTCTTTTTATAAAGGATTATGTTTTGCAACATGTGAGAAATGATAGTACATTAGTGAGATCAGTTGCATACTTCACTCATTAATAAAGTCTAGACATGATCAGATATGATGTGTAGACAATATCCGACTATTATGCTGAAAAAGTAAATTCTTGTGATCAAACTAAATATACATGCTTGTATGTATTCATCTGAGTATTTATGAGATGTTTTAGCTTATCGGAATGAATGTTTTTAAGATACATCTCTCACACCTGTTGAAACTATGTGAAATCATGAGATCTTTTACAAAGCATCATTTCACTTCTCTGTTATGAGTCATCATAGAGGTGAAGTACTGAGATATCCTCTATTGTAAGTCATTACAGACCTGGATTCTCTTTTTGATGCAAAAAGATGCTAATGTGCAAAACCTATTCAAATGAATAGTGTGAGCTGATCAAATTGTTATCCATGATCATCCTCTATTAACTAAGTAACATGAACTCTGGTGATATCTATGTTTCAGGTAATAAGTTGAGCATGTGTTCTTTCTTACATTTCATGATGATAGTTGAGCTCTCTTAGTCTCTGTATGCTTTACATCATGTCCTATCTAAATCAACACTAATCAATCCAAGAATTGAAAAGTAAGTGAGTTGATAATTGTGTCAAACATTCATTGCCTATCCTTAGATGTTGTGTCTCCTTTGCTGTGATATCACTGACCTGGAACCACTTGATCAGGATTTTTTCATTGTCTATGACTCTCCACATTTATTTTATTTTAATGTGCTGATCTTCATTAATATGATCTCTCTGCAGACATTTATTCTGTGCTTATATTAGAATTTTGATTCTATTTTCATTTTTCTTTTATTATGTCTTTATGTGTGAAGGCAATATATCAATGTGTTGTGTGATCTTATTCTCTTTCACAAGAAACTTATAAGTTTTTCAAACTTAAAAGTTTAGGGGGAGTAATAAATGAAAGAGTTGTTCTCAGAAAATATTCAATAATCATAATCAAAATTTGAAATGTTGAATTGAAAGGATGATGCTTTATGTTCAAAGTATTTGTGTAAACTGAAAATAGAATGTGTTTGAAAATTACAATATGAATCTACATAATCTTTGCAAATAAATGCTTTTTAAGTTTAAAATCAGATGATATTTGATTTTATGTTGAGACTAAAATGAAGGGACAAAAGAAATTTAATAAGAAATAGAAAATAAAATTTTTTAAATTGAAAGTGCAATATGCAAAAAGTTCAAAATTTGGGGATCTAAATGGTAAAAAGTGTGCAAGTGAAGAAATTGGAAATCACAAGTGTTTAAATCATGAAAGTAAACTCATGCACCTAAATAGTGCACATGCGCCTCAATAGGAGAATGATGAAATTTTCAGGATTATACAAAGTGTTGGACATTTGATTTATTCCCATACGTCTAACAGTTGTATTACATCTATGAAAATTACAAGTGTTGGGCGTTTGTGATAATCCCATGCGTCTAAATAGTGTTTCTGTCTTAGACGTTTGTCATGTCTCATGCGTCTACATAGTTTCAAAATTTCAAGTGTTAGACGTTTCACAAAGACCATGCGACTGAACAGTGCAAAAGCGTCTAAACAGTGCTTATGCGTGTTAACAGTTGCCATGCGTCTGATTTAAAACGCACACAGTGCTCATGCGTCTAACAAAATAAGTGAATTCTAGGTTTTCATACGCCCAAACAGGGACCATACGTCCAAACAGGGCTCGTACGCCTAAAAATTTCACTTATATAAATTGAACCCTTAAGTGTATTTCTCATTTTCACTTCAAAATTCTCAGAACAAAACCCTCGAACTTGCGACTGTCGAGTATCATCACATCCTTATTTCATCTGAAATCGAAACAAATCCATTGAGTATATTTGTATTTGAATATACAAACGTAAGTTTGTGATTCAAATATATAAATTTTGGGTTAAATCAGTGCATTGTTATAGACGGTTGAATGCTATTTGGGCGTTCGAACCCAATATAATCCAAGTTAATCTGATCAAATGAGTATCATATCAAAAATTGATACTGGATTATTGATAAGAACTCATTTTCGAGTACAGTGATGTATTGTTTTGATCTTCAAGTGAAAATGTTTTTTGATGATGAACTCAGTCGATTTTACATAGTCGAAGAAGAAGATGAACAGACAATCATTCTTTGAACAAATTAATAAAATAATAATAATAATAATAACAAAAATAAAAAAATTTAAATTAAATCAACATTGAAATGTAAATAATAAATTCAAAATGAATAAAGATAATGTTTTACATCTTGAAATCTCAATTCAAAAGTAAAAATAAAAGGTCAAATTCAAAAGTCAAAATCAAAAGTCATATGTAGAAATCAATTTCATTAATCAATATTCAATGTTCTCATAATACTTTTGTTGTGTTTTGTAGATGGTAGAATTAAATTTCGAGCCAAAGCATAATGTAGCTGCTTTTTTAGATGATGAAAACAGAAAGCTACTGGATATGAAGATATTATCAGATTTTTACTCTGAACAAAATATGTGTATGCTATGTGTGCAAGGCCCATGATAAATGGAAGAATGATTATAAAATTCTAGAGAACTACTCAGGTTGAAAGAGATGATCAAGGAAACAAAGTTTTAAGAGCCTTCATCACATCAGAAAGAATGCTTGAACTTTCTGAAGAGCAATCAGACAGGCTCTAAGACTGGGTGATAATGATCCTGAAGATTTATCAGAATATACATGTAATGAATGTAGAGAGGTTTTCTGTAGATGGGTCATCCAGATCCTTTCCCTAAGAAGCAATTTTTCAGAGCTCGTGTATTTAAGCATTGGAAGCTTTTATGCTATATCTTTCAACATTGCATGTGTAAACGAAGTGCGATTCATTCCCTGTAGACATTGCATCTCCAATTATAGCCTAATCCATAAACAGAAGATTTAATATGGCTAAGTGGATAATGAATGGATTCATTTTTAATCTTGAAAGAGGAGTAAGGCATAAGTATTTGATGTACCCAAGATTTCTTCAACTTCTTATTAATGATGCAAATCCAGATCTGTATGCTGAAGAAGTTATTAGTGAAAAGATTAAGTTAGAGCACATGTCAGAGACTGTTTACAAAAGACTGGCAATCATCACTAGTGCACAAAATATTCCAATTTTTTATTATATCAGGAATTTATCAATGGATGAAGTTGATATTACTGAGCCACACTTCCATCTAACTGAAGAAGAACCAATAGATCCAAATGATCTGATTGAAGATATAGAAGCTGATGAAGAAAGTGATGATGATGTGTCTGAAATTTCATGAAGTGAAGAAAGTGATGATGATGATGGAAATGATGATGCCACTGAAGCACATCAAGAAGGTTATCAAGAAAGAAATGCTGAAGATACTGGAAATGAGCCACAACCATTGAATGAAGAAAATGTTGAGGAAGTTGTACAAGAAAGGAATTCTCAAAATCAAACATTTTATTCTGACCTTATAAATGATATTCTATTCAATCCAGTATTTGAAATTGATACAAATGAAGGAGTAGAAGAAATCCCTGTAAGTATGTCACACAATGTGTGTATACAAATAGAGGAAATAGTTGACATTGATGAGATTGAAAAATTGAAAGAAAAAATTTAAGCAAAGAAAAAAGATTGAAGAGTTGAAAGTAGAGAATGAAAGAATAAAAGAGACAAACACATCTTGTGAAAAAGATATTCAAAAGCTAAAAGACGAAAATTTAAAGTTGTCTCAAGAATGTGTTTTAAAAGATGAAAAGATTGTAAGTTTTGCCAAAGATAAAGAAGACGTGATCAAGAACTTTGAAGTTATGATAAAGATTGTGATATTCTTGAGGAGAAATTCAAGAAATTATCCAAGAAAATGAAAATCTCAAAGCTGAATTGCTAAAGGAAAAAGAAGCTCAGAAACCTATATCACCAGTACATGTGATTACTACTGAGATGTAGGTTGATGATAGTCTTGAGCAAATAAAAGGCAAAAGGAAAGTGAGTGAATTAAAGATATTTTTCAAATGGAATCCTCTTCTAAGCTTCAAAGAACTGAAGAATCTATTGAAGAACAAAATGTTCAAGAACAGATTGATGCTTTAGATGATATTGAGGAAATATACAATGATGATTGGTATAATGAAGTTCTTGATAATGAAGATATTGATGAAGCTGAATTTGTATCACAATTCTCTTCACAAGAACATATTCAAGAACAAGATGAAGTACCACAAGACTTTGAAGAAAAATATAATTATCTTGTGAACATGAAATACAATGGAGTATATTTGGATGGACTGACTATTTCTTAGATTAACGATGTATACGAGAAATGTATCTATGCAGAGTCAGTTGCTTCAATAGATCCAAATGAGATTGTTGTTGAGCATGGTGAATGGACAAGAGCAAAAGAAGTAATAAATGTAGAAGAATTGTCTATTTCTGAGTTACACCATCCTGATCCAGATGATATGAGTATTCCCGCTCTTAGATCATGGTTGCAAGCTAGAAATTACCCTTGGAGGAAGCTAAAGAGATTACAATCTGTATCTCTGAGAAATCTTGTTAGAAGCTTTCAAGAAACTAAGAAACAAATGAAAAAGATAGTGCTTGATACACATAACCCTCAGTATCTTGAAATAACAAAGAGAACAAGAATGTTAAAGCCTCAGGAGATAAAACAAATGCCAAGATTTCATGATGCTCATGCTTATAGAAAAGAATTGATAGATATGTTTGCTGATCCAGAAAGACAGACTTATAAGCATCAACTGAACAAAGCATATTCTTGATAGTTCAAGAACAACCGGAGACTTGGTAAGAAACATATTGCAAAAAGGACAATCGTTGCTCAACTGTTGAATGCTATGATTGCTCCAGATTTTACCAACCAAGTAAAGATCATTGCATGGAAGTGATGATGTGTTAGATAATGCTGTATGTGATGTTTATCATTTTTACTCCAGTATCATAAAACTTCCTGTGCAAGATTTAAAAGAGCTGAATAGATTACCTCTCATCAATCTTCTGATTCAAAACATGGGAAGATGTTTGTAGAATTATTAAGAAGAGGATTGGATAGATCGAGTAATTTTCTTAACACAAGATGTGATCAAGAGGATAAAGAGTACTTTGCTACTCTGAAGAAAGACAAGAAGCTTAAGGGAGTTCATTCAGAAGAAGAAAATTCTTTGATAGAATTTTGTTATAAATATTTTGAGAAAGTTACAACTCCTGGACTGAAAGTGATTGACAGTAATCAAAACTCAAAGCCAATTCTCAAATGGTTTTATAACACTGAGACATTTGAGCTGAAGTTAGTACAAAATCTGGAAAGATGGGATGAGGACATGATTACTTTATTTGGAGTTTTTGAACTAAAACTGTTACATCCAAGTTATATTTCATTTTTGTCAGTGCAAAAATTTGAGAAAGTATCTCCTGAAGTGGCTGAGCAAGATAAGAAATATTTCATTTCTATTATTAATGTGATGATGCTGCCATGGAAAGAATATCTTTGAGAAAAGCTCTTGCGTATGCCAACATAGTCAAGGAAAAATCTAATTCAAGAAACAAACAAATGTATTGTGATATTTGTGACATGTTCAATCACAAGACAAATAAATGCTTCTTCAATCAATATTGTTCTATGTGTGATTTGAACAATCACTCCACCAAAAAATGTTATTTCAACAAGTATTGTTCAATCTGTGACATGAACAATCACAATACATCTCATTGTTACTTTAATGAGAAGGGGTTGAGGATTCCACAACACAAGCCCATCTCAAAAACATCTACTGTGATGCATTTTGTCAGACCTCATCTTCATAATACTCAATCTAGGACACCTAGACAGAAATAACTTGAAGGATTTAAGGAAGGGTCAAAGAAATCATCTCATAATAAAACACAAACTTGACCTTCCTAAGAAAAAACCAAATTTTGATAATGAAACTCGGGCTAAATTTTTACAAAGAAATAGAGACCAACGATTTCATTATTCATCTGAATCCTCAGCACATGTTGATGAGATGACTCGACCAATTCATTATCAAAAGTCTCCCAGAACACCTCCATCCAAATCACTATTCAGAGGGAAATAACATGATATGACTATCATGAATAGAAACAGGAAACCCAAGACCATCATGGCTTGGGTTCCAAATTCTATTTAGTTCTTTTTGTTTGTAGGTTCATCCACACAGGTCTAATAGCCTATGGTACGTAGACAGTGGATGCTCCCGACACATGACTGGAGATCATTCCCTCCTTCATGATTTCAAGTACATACAACGAACTACTATGGCATTCGGTGGAGATTTAGAAGGTGGTAGAATTATAGGAGAAGGATCTATGACAAACGGGATGCTGAGCTTTGACAAAGTGAATTACTGTGAACAACCGAATTTCAATCTGTTAAGCGTATCTCAGATCTGCGATAAAAAATATTCCACTCACTTTACAGACACTCACTGCTACATTCTGAAACCTAGATTTCAGATTCCTTAAGAATGGGTTGTCTTAAAGACTCCAAGGAAGAATAATACATATGTCTTAAACCTGTGTTATGCATCACCTAAGGAAGAAACATGTCTTTTATCTAAAGCATCATTTGATGAGTCACAACTTTGGCATAGATGTTTGGGGCACAAATCCAGGTTAGTCAAAGAAAACCATGTCATTGGTCTTCCTCAAAAAGAATTCAATTTTATTGATCAATGTTCAGCGTGCCTCAAAGGAAAACAACACAAATTGTCTCATAAAACCAAGCTGGTGAACACTAATAATACTCCATTGAAGTTACTTCACATGGATTTTTTGGACCAACTCATGTAATGAGTATGGGAAAGAAACAGTATTGTTTAGTGATCATTGATGACTTTTCTCGATTCACATGGGTGTTCTTCCTACTTCATAAATCGAAGCATCCCAAATCATTCAAGAATTTATCACTCAAATTGAATATCAACTTGATCTTGAGGTCAAAATAATAAGAAGTGATAATGGTACAGTGTTCAAAAATGAAAATTTGAGTTTCTTTTATGCAACCAAAGGCATTGCTTATCAATTCAGTGCACCTAGAACTCCTCAACAAAATGGGGTAGCTGAAAGGAGAAATAGAACACTGATTGAAGCAGCAAGAAGGATGCTAGCCGATGCTAAACTGCCAATCACCTTCTGGGCAGAAGCAGTTAAACATCGTGCTTTGTGCAAAATCAAACTCTCATTGTTAAAGAAAGTAACATGACACCTTATGAACTGATCTTTCATAGGAAACGATTTATTGGATTCTCAAATCATTTGGTTGTCCAGTCTCAATATTAAACACACGTGAGCATTTAGGAAAATTTTCATCTAAGTCTGATGAAGGATTCTATGTAGGTTATTCTTCTGTTTCAAAGGCTTATAGAGTGTTCAATCCTAGACTAAATATTATGGATGAATCTACAAATGTTCAATTCAAAGAACATTTGTTTCCCAAATCTACAAATGGTCATGATTGGTTATTTGATATTGACACTTTTACTAAATCATTTGACCAATTTCACTTGTCTGATGCAGGAAATATACATTCAGGTGATACTTCATCAACTGTAGAAAGAAGAGATAATTATCTATTGATTCCACCTACATCTGATGAACATATGAATGAGAGGGTGACAAGAATCAAGTCCAGTATTGAAAACATGTGTTTGTTCTCCTGCTTTCTATGTCAAACAGTACCTAAATCAAAGAGGCACTTCAAGACAATAGTTGGATTCAAGCAATTCAGGAAGAATTGCTCCAATTCAAGAAGCAAGAAGTATGGCAGCTGGTAGATCTTCCCGAAGGAAAATACCCTATCGGTACTAGATAGCTATACAGGAACAAGACTGGTGATAGAGGGATAGTCATCAAAAATAAAGCAAGACTAGTGCACAGGGATACACTTAGGAAGAAGGAGTCAACTATGACGAAATGTTTGCTCCTATTGCCAGACTAGAAGCAATCAGAATCTTTCTTGCATATTCTGCATCCATGAAATTTACTGTTTATCAAATGGATGTAAAGTGTGCTTTCCTGTATGTAAAGATAGCTGAAGAAGTCTATGTAAGTCAACCACCTGGCTTTGAAGATCTAGATTTCCCTCACAGAGTTTACAAACTTGACAAAGCTCTGTATGGTCTTCATCAAGCACCAAGAAAGTGGTACGAGACTCTATCATCCTTTGTTCTTGAACATGGGTATGAAAGAGGAAAGATTGATCAGACTCTCTTCAGAAGAATAAGAGGGAGAGACATGCTATTAGTCCTAATCTACGTGGATGACATTATATTTGGCTCGACAAACAAGCAACTCTGCAAAGAATTTGAAGATCTTATGCATTCAAAGTTCCAAATAAGTTCTATGGGGGAACTCACCTTCTTTCTAGGGCTGCAAGTCGAACAAATAGCAGATGAAATCTTCATCAACCAATCAAAATATGTAGAAACCATGTTGAAGAAATTCCACTTTGCTGACTGTCAGTCTATCAGAATTCCTGTGGATACTAAAGTGAAGATTGGACCTGACCCTAAAGGCAAATCAGTGGACCAGACTCACTATCGATCAATGATAGGTTCACTTATGTATCAAACAGCCAGTAGGCCTGACATTATGTTTGGTGTTTATGTGTGTGCCAGATATCAAGCTGATCCAAAAGAATCACATGTGAACACAGTCAAGAGGATATTTATATATCTGAAGGGCAAGCCAACTCTTGGATTATGGTATCCAAAGGAAGGAGAATTTAATCTCTATGCGTACACAGACAGTGATTATGGAGGACGCAACTTCAATAGAAAATCCACTTCTGGCGGTTGTCAATTTCTTTGTCCCAGACTAGTATCCTAGCAGTGCATGAAGCAGACAAATGTGTCTGTGTCCACAGCAGAAGCTGAGTATATTGCTGCATCAACATGTTGCTCTCAAGTTCTGTGGATTCAAAACAGATGCTTGATTATGGTTTTAACTTCTTGCATACACCAATTTCTATTGACAACACAGCTGTTGTCTTTATAACTAATAATCAAGTTCAGCACTCAAAAACAAAACATATTGAGATTAAATATCATTTCTTGAGAGACTATGCTAAAAAGGGTTTAATCAAATTGATTCAAGTAGCAACTGAAAATCAATTAACTGATTTGTTTACCAAGGCATTTGAACCTAGTAGGTTTTAATTTCTGGTTTAGTCAATTGGCATGATTAACCTTGAGTAAAAACTATGAAAAACTTCAAAAACAATTTAAAACATCAGAAAAACCACAAAAAGAAATCAAGTTTTATGAAGAAAAGAATTCGATGGGAAATGATATAATTACAGTCGTTATATCATTCACTGTGCTTAATTTCAAAATTTAAAAGACTGAAATGACTTACCAGATATGTTGGCAGGGTCAACTTGGAAGAAAAGATACATGCAATGTTGAATTAAAGACATATTCAATTGTGAAACACTCATCACAAAGTACAGGTCTGTATTGGCTTAACTGAATGCATGTGTGTAGTAGCCTAAACACACCGGGTAATGATACATTATGAATCTCTTTCACCACATCATGTTTCATCTTTCTTTTGCTGAGCAAAGACCTGATGAAACATGCACATAGTGTAGATGTCATGATCCAAAAGATTCCCAATATGGAACACATCCAAAATTTGGATGAATCAACAAAGTAATACATTCCAAGTGAGTGAACAAAAGAATCCTATCATGGATCACCTTCCAAAGTGAAGTGAAAAGAATCCCAGTGTGGATCAATATAAAAAAGGATCAAATTAAAAGAATCCCAATGAGGATGAGTGAAAATGAGATTTCATGACTTAAGTAACCTGATAAAAAAAGTTGTGAAAAAGTTGTACCATGCATTGTATAAGGAGGGTTGATCATTTCATGCTTATGTGTGTGAGGTACATATTGAATAATAAATCAACCAAAACATGATAATAGTCATTTGCATCAAAATATCAACCAGGTATGGGTTTAAGAGGACAAACATACCTTCAATCTTCAAGTTCATAATCATGTCCATTTAATCATAATGGATGCACATGTGTAATTTAAGATTGATATGATCCCAACAAAGAGATCGTTCCCTCATTATTAATACTAATCAAAATAATATTCAAAAAGTTTTAAATATTTAAAGTTTCTCTCCAAATATGGACATAAACTTTAGGGGGAGTAATTTAAAATGTTTGAGAAAGTCTAAATTTTTGTTTATTAACTTAATTTTTAATAACAAAACAAACAGAGTTTTATTTGGTGTTGTTGCAATAAGTTATACCATTATACCTTAGCTTATGCAGATTCTTAGAAGCATGATAAGCCCAAGATCTGTCAAAATTGGGAAACTTGTATTAGTTGTGACATACAAGTCAATCCAAGCAAGAATTGACAACTTCAACAGCCAACTTCATAAGAAAAATAAATCAAGGACACCTCTTCATAAGATGAATAATCAATTAAATCACATTAACTTTTGATTAAGTTCAAAAGCTAATGCAAGTAAGTGCATTAGTTAATGCGGGTGAAAGTAACCTATGCATGTAACTAATGCGGGTAACAATATTTTTTGAAGTGCAACTAATGCGGACAATGATTTTACTCTACTGCATTAGTGTGTGAAGTGAATGTGAAATTTACTCTACGGTATTTGACATAGTTAACAAATGCGTATGAATAGGACTCTATCGCATTTGCTACAGTGCTGTGTTGACTTGTCAACCACATTTGATATACTTGAACAAATGTTGATTGACTTTGTTCTATAGCATTTGCTACTGTGTACAAATACAGATAGGATAAAACAAGCAACTTAACCGCATTTGTTACAATGCTGGTGCAATGTTGTTCTTCCGCATTTACTACAACATAAATGCGGACATCCAAAGATTTCAAGTTTAACTTCCGCATTTGCAACAGTAATGGAATGCAGACAGTGAGTCAAAAATTAAACCTTCCGCATTTGCTATATTCAATAAATGCGGATGACCAAAAGTAGCCAAATGCAAACTCTAAATGTCAAAAATTTGTCTTCCGCATTTGCTACAGTCAACAAATGCAGATGACCAAAAATCAAACAAATTAACCTTCAGCATTTGCTACAGTGTGACTGTATCCGCTTGTAAACTTATAAAATTTTTCAAATTGTATTATTTGACTATTTAAAGGAAATCAAACAGGTCATTTAATACTTTTCAAATTGGAGAGACTTTATAGTGAGACGAGCGCACACCTACAGTACACCACCATCAATCATCATCATCATAAACATTCATATATTTTGTTGTGTTTCTTCTCAAAACATTCTTGTCATCGATTCAGAACCACCGTTACTTCGAAGATAAGGTATAACTTCAATAAATTTTGAAAGCAAGACCTAAGTCTCGGATAGTTAACCTATATCAAACAATGAACCTGATAATAATGAAGAACACCAAAATCAAACTTATTAATGTGATGCAATACACATTTTCGACTTCAATAAACATATAAATTGATAGGAATTCAATTGATATTGAAAACCTTGATAATCATGTTTACTTCGAAAAACAGAGCAAAATGAAAAACAAAAAAAATGTGTAACAAATCAAAGTCACATCATGTATTGAATGATTCAAACATTGAAACTGTGATTGTTAAATGACAAACTCACCATTTGCCATTACAAAAAATCAACAGAAATAACAAGCAGTCTTCCTTGTTAATTTAAAGTCAAAACTAATAACTAACACACATGTCTCTTGTGCAGATTACATGGAAAATCTTACATGGAGCAAGCTCCATAACGTCAGCGGTTAATTAAACCCTGAAGTCCCAGAAGCAGAAGAGCTGAAAGACATCATCAGATTCATCAATACCACAAGGATAGCATATGTCATCACAGTCAGACTAACTATCTATGAGAATCTCATAAGGTCTTTGTGGAACACTGCTAAGGTTTTTGAAGCTCATGGGATTAAAACACTTACTCAGAGAATTAATAGTGAACACACACTGATCATGAGTGAAGAGTCAGTTAGAAGATGTCTAAGGTTTGGTGATGATTCCAATGCTCCTTGGAACTGAGTGATGAAGACAACCACTTTTTTTGCTGAAATTGGTTATGAGGGAGGTTATGAAGCCAAGCAGATTGTTAAGGGATTGGTTGACTTACCATCAAGATTCATTATTCATATGTTTCAGCATTGCTTGTCAAAGAGAAAGACAGGATGGAATGACATTCCAGTCCTCACATCATCAGCTATTTGTGCTCTATGCACCAACATGCCATTCAATATGTCTGCATATGTATTAATGGCCTGGTTTCAAACATTAGAGAAGGATTAAGATACAAGTTTCTCATGTATCCCAGATTCATTCAATGTTTAATCAATGAATAATTTCCGAACATTGCAACTGAATGACCAGTGCTTGACATTCCACATTATGATGCAAGATCATATAAGTATAAAAGAAGAGAGACCCTAGAAACTTTTATAGTAGGGCTCGCACTCCTCTTCTCCCTTGGATGTTGCAACAGGTAAATTAAGAAGCACAACCATCTCCACAACCTGCAGCTCAACCATCATCAATACCATCACCAATACTATCACCAATACCATCACCAATACCATCACCAATACCATAACCAATACCATCACCAATACCATCACCAATACCATCACCAATACCATCATCAATACCATAACCAATACCATCACCACTACCATCACCAATACCATCACCAATACCATCACCAATACCATCACCTATACCATCACTACACTCACCACCACTTTCAACTCCACAACCAACACCACCACCAACCACTCAACCTACACTAATATCACCTCATCATCACTCTCCAATATCACCACCATAACAATCATCTATATCCCTTTTCAACCCGTGGACATATAGACACTCTTCAAATTCAAACAATAGCAATGGAAAAGATTCAAATGTTAACAGACGATGACGAGGATCATCACACTCATATGCCTGCAAAAACAGCAACTTCTGAGCCTGCTCCCTCAGAAAGTTTTATTGATTCAAATGTTAACAGACGAGATGAGAAGGATGAATTGATCCCTGAATTGATGGAAAAGATTGAAAGAATGGAGAGAATTCTAAACAGATGGGCAAGAATCATAGATGATAGAATTCTAGAACTAGATGAGAAGGAATAGGAGATGAAAGATCTTAAAGATCTTAAGGCTGAATTGACTGAGAAAGATAAAGAAATTGAAGTTGTAAAGGCTGCCCTTAAGAACTCAAGAGAAGAACTCAGTGGACATATAGACATTCTTCAAATTCAAACAATAGCAATGGAGGAACAAGAAAATATTATAGAAGAACAAGCTGATATCATCTCAAAACTTGAAAAGGAAATTGACAACAAGAACAAAAGGATATTCGAGCTTGAAATGACGATTAAGATCCAAAGAACTGAAGTGTATAATGATGATGAGAAAGAAGAACAAGAAAAAGAAGAAAAAGGAGATGATGAAAGTGAAACCGAGTTTAAAGATCAAAGTCTAGATATGGTAGTGTATTCTGGAAACACTAATTACTCTGACTATGAAAAAGGTGAATTTGAAGAATTCAGTGCATTGGATAGTGTATTCTTTTTATCCCCAAATCACCGGTGCCTTTTGAAAAAGAATTAACTCTGCAAATTGTCTCTGCTATCTCATTATCTGAAGAACAAAAAGAAGAACTCAAAGAAAAGTATGAAAAAGAAAAGAAAAGGGAAACTGAACCTGAACAGAAAGAGAATGAGAAAAGTAAAATGAAGGATCAAGAGCCAAGCACACCTGAAAAGGTACCTGAACCAGAAAAACAAGCTGAAACCTCTAGGCCTCAACTTCGAACTTACTCACGAAAGAGGAAGTACTTAGTTGAAAAAGGCAAATGTAAGAGACCAATAGTTGAGGAAGAACCATCAAAGAAACAAAAAGATGACCCAAGAAGTCTAACAGTAATTGCTGAATTTTTGGAAGAACATGAGCAGGCGGAAGCTCAGTTGAAGAAATTGGCTGGTGCAATTGATTTATAAGAAGGTGAAATTGTTGGTGGATATGAAGTTGAAAGGGATGTTCTCATGGACAGTCCTACTAAAGCAGAACAGGCAGTGGAAGACATGGTAATCAAAGCACAAATTGATGACTTGATGATTAAAGCCATGTTTTTGATCAATCAAGGCTATGATGGTGATGAAGTGTTTGGAATGACTTATGAGAGAATGAAGGAGGAGGAAGAGAAAGTAAGAATGTTGCTTGATCCAACAATAGACACTGAATATGAGAAAACAATGACAAAGGATACTCCAAAGCATAAAGATTCATCTTTGAAGAAATCAACAGGGTATGAAATACCATAGCCAAGAAGAGGTCCCCTACACAAGCTGTCTCAAATGAAGAAATCATCTTCATCCCATGAATCATTATTTCCTGATCCTTATAAGATGTCTCATAAGGAAATAAAGGAATACCTCACAAAACAAGGCCTCGCCAAAATAAACTTGGCTAACATGAAGACAAATTCTTTAAGAGCTGCTACTCTCAAGATGATAAATGAGAAGAAAGAAAAATTAAAGCAGTTAGAAGAAGAGGTGCTTAACAAGAAGCCAAGAGCAAGAGTGTCTGCACATGACATGAGTCTTACTCACAAAGATCAAGATTAACTTGCACCTGTCATTCATAAATATCCAGAGTGGTTTGTTGAACCCTCTCACCTGATGCTTGAAGAAGGGTTGACCACTGCTGAGATGATCAGAGGAATATCTACCCCAAAAGGCCATACATTTCAAACAATTATTGCTTGGAAGTATGATAGTGCATGGAACATGTTTATGGTCAAAAGGATCTCTGGCTTAGTGCAATTCTTTGCTGAGTACACTGCTTTGTTAAATGCACTTGAGATTCTTGACTTGAAAGAACTGGCCAACCTAGAGCTCATCAACCACAATGCCATGTACAGGGGCTATGAATTTCAAGGAATACTCAAAATGTTCAAAAGAACAAACAACTTCAACACATTGAAAGCTACATGCATGAAGAAAGACAGAACATTCAAGAATCCACTAGAAAAGAAACAAACAAAACCAGCTGAAGAAGTTGTATTCCCTGAACTTAAAGTCAAACCTACTGAAGCCTTGAAAAGAAAAATGGTAGCTGGTACACATTCCTCAATTCCAACTTCAAATGTGTTTTATGATGAGAAGACATATGAGTTAGTGATTAAGAGGAAATGGGGAGGAAAAGAGGGTGCTGAGATAAGATTATTCAGTGGTTATGAAGTGAGATTACTAGATCAATTATACATTCAATACATCTATACAAGACACTTCACAAAGATATCAACCAAACTAGGTGAAGAAGATCTACATTTCATTCTGAAATGTATCAAACTACTAAAAATGGCCGATGATCAGATCAGTGCAAAAAGAGAGAAAAGAAAAAAGAAAAAGACACCTCTTCAATTAGGCAACATTGTCAAGTTTGAAGTTGATGTAGATGGTTCCCTATTGATTCACGGAGATGGACTTTCAATAGTTTTTCTTTGGGAACCTATTTCTTTGAAGAAGCTACCACTTGAAGGAATCCATGATATGAGCAGCATGAAGATTCATGTACTCAGCAAGGATAAAATGTCTGAGGCTTAAGATTTTGTCAACATGATGAGAGCAATTCTAGATCCAAGACAAGCTGCACCATTTGTATCATCAAAAGACCAAGCTGAATCATCACAACATCAATCACCTCCCAAACATTGAGGAAAACTAGGCTGTATAATCCTTAGGGGGAGTATTGTTGCACCCTGAAAGGATCATACATGCCAACTCAATGGGTGAATTGCTGATTGCCGGCTGGAATCCCACAAGTCCAAGAACCAATGCGGATGAAGATCTGCAAGGAAAATAACAAGTGTTATCTTCCGCATTAGTTAACGCGTAACACATAATTCTCATGCGGACAAGTGTGTACTCTTCCGCATTCACTAATGCGGAAGACATAACACTAATGCTAAAGAACAAGTTACTCTTCCGCATTGACTAATACGGAAGAACAAAAGAAGATGCGGACAAGACTTTGCTCATCCGCGTTGACAAATGCGGATGACCGACCAAATGCGCACAAGTATTTGTTCATCCGCATTAACCAATGCGGATGACCAACTTACTAATGCAGATGATCAAGTGGAAATGCTAATCAAGATTATCTCATCCGCATTTGTCAATGCAGATGAACAAGCAGAGATGCGGATCAAGACTTAGACTAGTTTCTGATGTAATAAGTCAGGGGTAGTTTAGTCATTTTGTAAAGGCATCTTGTCTGCCTATAAATAGAATAATTATCCTCGAACTGAGGTGACGACTAATAGATAGAGAACTTTTGTTGTAATTATTTTGTGTAACTTATTAACTTCATATATCAATACAAACAGGATTTATGAGTAATTTTCTTGCTTTGAATGTTCTTTGATTGTTTGTTTCCGCCACTCAATCATTGACTTGATTATCATATTCGATTCTCAATAAGAATATCACTCTTACTCAAACCCAGTCAACCATTAGCATGGTTCAGTCGTGCGACTGAATCATGCGATTGATCCATACACACGAATGAATGTTTAGTCGTGCGACCGAGTCAATCTTATGTCTCAATTGTTCGACTTATCTAGTCTCCTGGTTCAGTCGTGCGACTAGTCCATTAGTATGAGATATTCATGCGTATGATCCATTAGCATGGTCCATTCACATGAAGACTCATACGACTAAGTTTGAACACATTTCCCAATCATTATTGACTAAGAACTATGCACAACAACCACAAACCTATATAGTTAGTTCATTATACTTTATCACACAATAAACAATGAAACATTAAACATTTTAAGAATCAATCACATATTGTATTTCATTCAACTCATTCATTACCTTTATGTAAGACATGACAGACATTACTTCAAGCTCATAAACTAGGTACATGTGTATGAAGAGAAGTTATACCTTGCAAAGTATGGCCATTAGGGACCACAATGAGAGAAATAACTGAACAAAAATCAACTCTGATAGAGCTTTTTGATCATATCATAACTCCTAGTTCTGTGGAAGAAAATAGGATTATGGCCTGGAAATATGATCTAGACTAGGATTTTGCAGCTATTAAGAGAACATATGGAATAATTCAATACTTCCATAATGTGGAAGTACTACTAAGCCTTCCTAAACATGATATCAAGGATCTATAAAGCCTTATCATCTCTAATTACCCAATTCATCCAAGAGGAAGAGACTTCTCTATCTTAGTGGGTAAACTAAACACCAAATTTAGAGATGATGTGCTCAGAGAAAGTTAAAGAGAGGATTCTAAGCACAAAAGAAGAAAGTAAAGGGTGAAAATATCAAATTCGAACTCTTGTACATTGGTAGATGATAAAGTTTTAACAAGGGTTAGATACCAAAATAGGAATGCAACGACTATTAAGAGCTTCGATGGAAATCAATACACATATCCCATAACATAATGGGGATATGTTGAGAAAACAAAAGAGTTGGTGCTCATAAGGAATGCAGAGAAGAAGAAAGTTGCATGGTTCAGGATCTTTAATCCAGTGGAAATCAAGTTGATCCACCCTAGCAAAACTTCATATTTGCATGACAAATTCTTCGCAAAGCTGGGTGATGAGAAAGCTCAAAATGATGTATGCCTATATGTACACTTAATTCAAGTGATTGACAAATTGCATGCAAAGGCATATAAAAGAAGGAGATATGAGGTTGGACAGTTAGTTGGAACTACCATCAAGGAAATAACTAAACTCAATATCTCATAACAAGATAAGCTGGAGATCATTCATGATAAGAGTATTGTGAAAACACTTAGTACCGAAGAAGATATCTTGGTGTTAAGTTTTGAAACTTTGAAGATGATATGCAAGATGGACATCAAATACAAGTATGATGATTAGAAGACTGTAGTCTCCTATTTCTAAAATAAAATGATTGCAAGAGTCAAGAACCTCACAATTCTAAAGAGTTGATCTAAAAGTGGCTAACCGTAAGGGGATTATTGTTAGATCATGAAATGATAGTTCTAGATCTTTTTGTATTGGCTTAACACTTTAATAAATAATTTGTAATAAACTTCTATAATTCACTATTATAATGTATGAATTTTGTATATTGGTTAACTGCAGGATTAGTTTTGTCACTTTACACTTGTTTTTTCTCTCAGACTCACTTATGTTACACTCATATCAGATGAAGGAGAGTCTATTCTAAGAGTTGATAATAACATAATAAGTAACAATTGAACATAGAAAGATAATTTTCATTAAGGTACGTGCATATATTGCTTCTCAACTGAAAGTATTATAAGACTCTTACAAGCATGGTTTATGAGTTATAATGAGAAACTATATATAATACTACCTACAACCGGATATACTTTGATACGAGCTAGGATCCTCTAACTAAAGCAAATACTACAAAGCTATAATTTAAAGTATCTTAGATAATGTCTTATCTAAGATATGGTAGTCAGGACACGTCCCTGACATACCTTTTGTCACCAACTAAAGTTGGTAACTTGTACTAACATAAAAAGGTGAATAGTGGAATAAAGTATGGTTTACTACATGCCTTTTGGGAAAACGCCATGCAGTATCAGAGTTCTGCAGCGGAGTGTCAGAGACCATACTTGTGTCCACTGGTTCATAGTCGTATCTTCAGAAGGTTAAATAGCTTGAGAAGAACAAGTACTTCCGAAGCCACTTATACTTCGGAAGAGGCTACTTCTTCTGAGGCTTGATGGATTTCTTCTATTCTTCACACTTCGAAAGTTCACATAAGATCTTTTCTTCTAAGACTTGATCTTTGGAAGTGAACACTTTATCTTCGAAAGTAGAATTTGTCTTCTGAAGCAAATTGTTACATTGTCTTCAAAAGAACTCTATTTCCTTTGGAAGTCCATATTTAGCTTCGGAAGTCCTTTGTAAGTTGCACCAAAATTTGTCTAAGTGATTTGGTTTTGGTTGCACCAACCTTCTTTTTGATCCAACAACTCTCCGTGGCTGATGCTACCAAAACCTCACTTAGTCCTACTTCTCAAAACTTTTAGCAACAAGGAAAGCATATATTAATCCGTTTCTTTGTTCTTCCCTGAAGTGGTGTTGAGAAGCTTGTACAGATCATTTGTTGATAGGATTCATATTGAATGATATGAGTGTTGAGGGACATGGTTGTTAGTTTGCTCATACATACGTAATGAGATAAGAATGCATGTAGAGATTTGTATGTGTTTGCTTATATGGTATGATCTTTGTATGATTGTTGTTATGTATGATTTTGTACATGATATTTGTTGGATCTTGAATGCCCAAGACATACAAGATTGATGTGGTTAGTAAGTTATGATCCAGTTGGGTCATACCCAATAACAAGCCAACAAACACCAATAAATATCTATTTGTTGATGAGGTCATACAAATAAATATTGACACCAATTTAGGAAATGGGTTTTCTAAAATGTTTCTTTTGTGATAGAACAACATTATATGGATAATTTATTCATGAGAATTATTTGTTTCATTATTTAAGTTGATTAATAATAACAAATAAAAGAGTGTTAATGTTATAAAATTAAAATAGGTTTTAATTTTATAAAGTAAGGGTTTAAAAGAGTGCAAATTTTATAAATGATTCAAAATGGGGGGAACCCATTTTGAATGAAGTTTCAGCCACCCCATGTGGAGTTAGTGTAGCCTTTTAGTCTTGGGTTACAAAAGACTTTTTCTATTCTTGCACTCTTAATCAATACACACACTCTCTCTTTCACACACAAGGAAGAACTCTCTCGAAAACAAGGTTGAAAATTTTGGATTAGAGGCTCCAACAAGCTGAAAATTTTGGATTTTTGAAGGTGTATAGGTAGAGAGTTTTGGTGTTGAGATCCCTAACTAGGTAGGTGTTTGGAAGAGCTTGTGGGTATAACAACTTGAGGCTTTCTCTCTTGAGGGTTGGACATTCAAGAACATCAACATCTTCATCTCATCCATCTACAACATCTTGTGCTTGAAAGGTTGTTTCAATGTACACCCTATGGTTGTTATTTTGGTTTTGATAGCATACTATTTCACATATATCTATGATCCATGTTATTGGGTTTTGTTTAAGGTTTAAAATGGTAAAAATTTCACATTGTTAACCTCACTTTAAACCCTTTTTTTTCGGTGCTTTTTTATAGTTTAAATGGTTAAAGTAGCTTTGATTTACATGTTACAAAACCCAACAATGGCATCTAGAGCCGAATATGTGGAATATGTGGAATATGTGCTTCAAAAGTTCATGAAAAGTTAGTTGTCATGGACTTTTTGAACCCATTAGGGGCTGTGTTCTTATGGATGTTTGAATCCCTTATGTTCCAAGGTTTAATCTTACATGCTTTAGTATAAACCCTGAAAGATCAAGATCAAATGGCTGATTTTGTTGTTTGGACAAAACCCTAAAGTTTGGTTCATGTTGGCGAGAACTTAAAGGTTAATAACAGGGGTTCACTGTTGTTCTTGGATGTTGAATATGTTTCATATTTTGGTGCATAACATAGCCTTGACCATTTGTTTATTGGATTTGGTTGTTTGTGGTTTTTCATGTTGGTTTTGATTCTTGTAAGGGTTGTAATATTTGTGTTTGTATTTTGGGTTGTAATATTTTTTTTTGTACTTTGGGTTGTAATATTTTTTTTTGTACTTTGGGTTGTAATATTTTTTTTTGTATTTTGGGTTGTAAATTATTTATTCATTTGGTTATGTTATAAATAGATTAGGTGCATTTATTTTATTAGAAAAATTGTATCAGGATATGATTTTTTAAAAGAAGATGCACAAGATGAAGACCCAAAGAAGGACACAAAAGACATGGACACTTGAAGCATTTGGATGTGGATTCAAGTGGGAGTTGTTAGATCTAGGACTTATAGGTCTAGATCAAATTGTATAGGCTTAGAACTTTAATCAATTCTTGTAATAACTATTTGCAATTGTCATTTATTATGCATGCATTAATTATATATGCTAACCCATATATTGTGTTATAGATAATTGCAGGTACAAATATTATTTTTGGTCATTTATGAAATTGACCAAGTGTAAGAAACATCTACGGATGAACATTTTGTTCTTCCATAGATATGTTTCTTACAAGTAATATTACATCCGAAGAGCCTCTGCGGATGAACAACCAGAAATGAGGAACAAGTTTCCTTCGGAAGAAGAAGACTTCTACGGAAGAACAAATCATCTACGGAAGAACAAGACTTCTACGGAAGAACAAGACTTCTACGGAAGAACAAATTCCTAGTGAAGACACTATTCGTGCGGAGTCCAAACACTTGTATAATACAAGTCTTACAAGTCAACAAGTCAACAAGGCAGTTATGCAAATTCTGAGATATCTGATGATTTCTTAACTGAAACAAATCAAATCCCAAGAGATCCGGTGTTTCCTATAACTAAAACATCATTGTCTATATATATGGATCCTAGGATTCGATTCAAGGACGATTGTTTTAGACGATTGATTGAACAACAACAGAAATTGCAATACGACAATCACAGTCTCTCAATCAAACCCTAGCATCCGTTACATCATAACAAACTTTGATATCATTCATTCATTATTTTGTAATCATTAACACATTGTTGGGTTTGTTGGACCATATCAAAGTAGCTTAACAATTTAAACTTGAAAATGCAGCGGATTAAAACCTTAATATTATCATTAGTAATCTGAAAAATAAGGCTCATATCATGATAACAACAAACCCAAGAACATAAGGATCAGTTATATTTGTATGAACTAGCTATCAAGAACAAATAACAACCAAAACAAGTCATACAAACTACCTTTTGTAGAGCTGCAGAAAAACGAATTTAGGTGAAGAAGATGAGGTTCTTGAATGACCAAAACACCAAGGAGAGGTGTCCTCAAGCATCCATACCACAAGCACCAAGCAAGCACCTTGTTGCTAGTATTTGAGCACCAAAATAGGATCAAGAAGGCTGTTGGAGCCTAGTTCCAGCCGTGAACTCTTTCTTCCAAAAGAAGAGTTTGTGTTCTTGTGACCCTTTTGCATGTGCAAGAGAGACAGAGAGCATGATGGAGTGTGTGTTTTTAGATTTAAGACCTCAAATGAAAACAAAGTGATCCAACCCCTCCTAGGGGGCGGCAGAAACCATTAAAATTGGGGCTTTCCGTAAAAATTAATGTAGGAAATGTATTAACTAGTAATTAGAATAAGTTATGTAATTACCCTTTTAATTATATAACTTATACACACACTCCTATTATTCTTTGATGTTATTTAACTAACTTAAATAACATACAAACAAAACCTATGAACAAAATATCCCTATAAATTGTTTAATCTCATATGCAACTTATTTAGAAAACCCATTTTCTAAATTGGTGTATTTATTTAATTGCATGATGATATCATCAATTAAATATTATTGGTGTTTGCTAAGCTTGTTATTGGGTATGACCCGACTTGGATCATAACGTACTAACTACATCAATGTTCTATGTGTCTTGGGCATGAAGAATCCAACAATCTCCCACTTGCACAAGATCCATAGAAGATTCATGCAAGCAGTAAATACCGCCTAACAACGGTTGCTACCCTTAATACGCATGACTTAAAGCCATTCAATAACATCATCCCGTTCAAGTATCCAACTTGAAATGATTTAGGTAAATTAATCATTTATCCTTTTGTTACAGATGTCATGTTAAATCCAAGGACATAGAATGATCATTCCTTGTTGATTTAACTTAATCAGGCCTTAGACATCTTGCTCTCAACGAATAAGAGGAACAAATTCCATCTTGACTACATATGTTTTTCACAATCACCTCGTGTCACACATGAACATAGCCTTATGTACTGCCCATTATTTCAGAGCAGTGAAGAACTACCTCAAGGTATAACATTTGGTGAATATCAAAACCTAATACGTATCTCAGGTCAGAGGATACCAAATGATATTCGCCTTTACTCAAATTTACTTATGATCAATCTAGAAGATTCCATGTAGTAAATTTGAGATGCGGGTTAGTCCAATATTTGTATCCCACAAATATCAATGAACTTTGGTAGCAACCAAATGCTCTATATTCATTCCTTATGAATATCTACCAATCCATGTTCATAATAGTCTGACGTTCATATTTGTTCCCACAAACATGACCGACTATGGACATTCAGAAAAACAAACATATTCATGGATGTATACATGCTAAAAAGAACATAACTCAAAATATCATAAGTATATAAAGAGTTAAATATTATATTGTTCCAAACATTTAAATACTAAACAGATCAATTCCAATCACTAGAATATCGAAGTCCTAAGGCACAAGTATGACTTTCATGCTTTGCCGTTTCAAGGAGCTTTGTGAGTGGATCCGTAATGTTTTGATCGGTGTGATCTTTTGGAATACATATCTTTCCCTTTTCAACTACATCCCTTACATAGTTGAATTTCAGCTCAATGTGCCTAGCCTTTTGAAATGCACAAGATACCTTGATTTATGCAATCGTACCCTAGTTATCATAAAAGGATTTCTAGGGGTCTTGAATGGTAGAGACCACCCTAGGTAGGCGATAAATTTCTTTATCCATGCAGCTTCCTGAGCTGCTAATGATGCGGCTAAATGCTACCCATTCACAAGGAAGACATACCCCGATTTGTGATCGAGAATCATCTCGAACGGTTTGGAAACTCGCATCCATGTAACCCTTTACAACGAGTTCTCTTCATCAGATCCGTATATTAGAAACATTTCCTTAGTCCTCCTAAGGTATTTCAATATACTTTTAACAGCCATCCAATGGCTATTACCTGGATTCTACTAATATCTGCTTATCATGCTTAACGCGAATGACACGTCCAGTCTAGTGCATGTCATCGCATACATGATGAATGGTATAGCTGACGCATATGGGATGTCCTTCATTCGATCTTGCTCATCCTTTGAGCTTGGACATTGAGATGTGCTCAATATTGTCCCTCTTTGAATAGGTACCATACCTTTCTTAGAGTTTTCCATCTTGAACCTTTTCAAGGCTTTATCAATATATGCACTTTGGTTTAAAACTATCAACCGCCTCGATCTATCCCTATAGATCTTTTATTCCTAATATATAGGCGGCTTCACCGAGATATTTTATGCAAAAACAACTTCCAGCCGGGTTTTAATACCTTCCATGGTTGGAATATCATTTCCAACAGGTAGTATGTCATCGACATACAGTACTACGAATGTTATTATGCTCCCACTAGCCTTCGTATATACACAAGCCCCGTTAGCATTCTTGATAAACCAAATTTCTTGATCTCTTGATTAAAACGTTGATTCCAACTTCTCGATGCTTGCTTCAATCCATAGATTGACCTCTTTAACTTGCATACTTTATTAGGATGTTGTGCATCGATAAAACCATCCAGCTAAACCATATGGACAGTCTCTTCGAGATGTCCATTAAGAAAAGCGGTTTTGACATCCATTTGCCAATCTCATAGTCATAATATGTAGCTATGGCAAATAATATCCTAATTGACTTTTGCATTGCCATAGGCGAGAAAATTTCCTCATAATCAACGCCATAGTTTGGGTGAAATCTTTTGCAACAAGTCTTGCTTTGTAAGTATCCAAGTTTCCATGTATATACATTTTCTTCTTGAAATCCACTTGCATCCAACCGGTTTGGAGTTAAGTGAAGGGTCAACCAATTCCCAAACTTGATTGTCATACATGGATTGCATCTCAACGTTCATGGCATCCAGCCATTTGTCACAATCCGAATTGAACATTGCTTCATGGTATGTAGTTGGTTCATCGGAGTCAACCACATAGCATCCATTCATGAAAACTCCATATCTTTCAGGTGGAATGCTAACTCTACCAGATCTACGAACGTTTTGTGTGTATTGATCATCAACCTCTTAATCATCATCAAAACCTCTTATTGATTGCTGGTGTCAACCAAACGTGTATCGGCTTGTGGATCTTGATCCTCGTCAAATTCCACTATTCTATACGTTATTCCTTCCATAAGGAACTTAGTTTCAAAGAACTCAGCCTTTCGAGCAATAATTACTCTTGCTCCGTTGGATCAAAGAAGTAGTATCCTATACAGTCTTTGGGATATCCAACAAATATACACTTAGTGAATTGACTATCTTGGTTAGGGCCTTATTCAAAATATGAGCCTCGGAGAGCATTGCAAAACCCCAAAATGATAGAGGTAGTGAGCTTATAGCCATCATAGATCGAACCATATCCAATAGGGTTTGATTTCTCCTCTCAGACACGCCATTATGTTGTGGTGTTCTAGGTGAAATAAGTTGTGAGACGATCCCACTATTGAATTTTTTATGCCAAGACACATAGAACATTGATGTGGTTAGTACGTCATGATCCAAGTTGGGTCGCACCCAATAAACAGCTAAGCAAACACCAAATAATATTAATTGATGATATGATCATACAATTAAATATATATACACCCATTTAGAAAATGGGTTTTCTAAATAAGTTGCATATGAGATTACGACATGTTCAAAATCTCCAGCATTTGAAGAGTCAAACTCTGCATTGATGGCTCATTCAACGGAGTCTTCTCAGGTAATTACAAAAGACCAACTCTTTGAAAATCATTATTGTAATAAATGTGACAAATTTAGATAAAGCATAGATTTAAAATTTGCTAGGTTATTAAACCCCAATGATATCTTAGTAAATGACTTACAACTGTGCATAGAAGCTAATCAGATTTTAAAATAAATTGAGCATATCTATAAACAGAAAATATAATTTTAAATAAACAACTAAGGGAAACTGAGGTTGCTGCTTTTAATGAAGCCAATGATATAAAGTTCTATTTTAACTCCCTCGAAGAAACTAAGAAAGAAAAGTAGATTTAGAAGTCGAAGTTACTCATTCAAATAAAAACTGCACAGTTGGACCAGTTCTTCTCAGATAGTTCAACACTTAGTGAAATAACAAAATAACAGGGAGGGGTTGGGTTTCAAAGTGGTCCCAACACCACATTAGATCATGTTAAATAATAAATATAGACCAGTAAATAAAAATCCAATTAAGGATCATGTGGTGTCCACTCCTTTAGTTAGTGATCTGGATTTCACGGTTAAACCAGTGAACTCTGTCACTAAACAGAAGGAGGCTACTTTGAAATCTAAAGGTAAGATGCCTATTGTGAATTTGGATGAACAATTTGAAAAGGTTAAAATAAATTCAGGTTCTAACATGTCTATTTCTAAACCCAAAATGACTAAAGCAGTTAACCAACCACGTGCTCCACGTCAAAGTGCAAATAAACAAAAGGCTAAACATGTTTAAAACATTCAAACAATGAATTTTATTAAAGAAGGAAATACATCTAAACAAGAAGTGTCCAAACCTAACCAGACACAAGTCACCCTAGTAACATACTCAACCCCATATAAATAGTTTCCTCAACATGTAGAAGGGAGATCATGCTACATTTGTGGAAAGAGAGGACACATTTCTTCTGATTTTCCTTATTATCAGACACCAAGAAAGAAAATTAAACTTTGTGATACTAAGCCAATTTCATTGAAAAGGAGTTCTATTACTCCACCAAAAAGAAGTAGTGAACCTAAAGTTCAAACCGTAAGCCATTCGTCTGTTTACCACAAACAGGCCTTACACAAAACTAGCTTATGGAAAGAAAAGTCAAGTCCAGTGTCTGATAATGAGAACAAGAAGAATAATGATATGCCCTCACCCTCAAATGGACAGTGGGTCGAGTTCATGATGTGTGATTTCTCTGGGTCACGCAAGCCAGTTAAGGCTTGGGTCCTAAACCTAAACTAATTATTTCCTCTGAATGTGCAGGGTGTTCGTTATAGTGCTAACACAAACACCTAGATTGTTGATAGTAGGGCATCTAGGGACATGACCGGGAACCTGTCCCTTCTTTAAAATGTCAAACAAATTAAATGGGAACATGTATCATTTGCTGGAAATAAGGAGGATACATCACCGCTCAAGGCGAAGTGGGAAACTAGAATGTAAAGTTTGATAAGGGCAACTATGTTCAACAATTACACAATAACTTGCTTTCAGTATCCCAGATATGTGACAATGGATTCAAAGTTGTTTTTGACAACAAGAACTGCTACGTATTGAAGAATGATTACGTTATCCCGAAGGATCAAATCTTAATGTGAACTTCAAGATATATTAACTTATAGTCTTGGATCTATCAAATGTCTCCACAACAGATCATCAAGTTTAATGCTTCTTGTCCAAGGCAACTAAGAGGGACTCGATCAGCTGGCATAGGAGAATGGGACATATAAATCCATGGAAGACGAATCATCTGATTCAGAATGATTTAGTAAATGAAGTTAATGTTTAGAATTTTCAACTTCTGGATTTTTGTGTAGCATGTAAGAAAGGTAAATAGACCAAGAAGTCTCATAAGGAAAACAAAGTAAATTCCATTGAATTGCCACTCGAACTTCTACACATGGATCTGTTTGGTCCTGTGACCACTAAAAGCATCGCTCGTGATTTGTACTCTTATGTAGTCACTCATGACTACTACAGATTCTCTTGGGTAATGTTTTTGAAATCCAAAGCAGAGACATTTGAATCATTCAAAAAGCTGGTGATGACATTGGAATCTCTCGACAAGCTGAAAGTGCGATAGATTCACCTAGACAACAAAACGAAGTTCAAGAACCGGTGTATGGAGGCCTTCTAAAAAAAGGAATTGTACACCAGTTCACCTCTGCCTACACTCCACAAATGAACGGAGTTGCTGAACAGAAGAACAGGAGCTTGATAGAGATAGCAAGAACGATGCTAGCTGACTCGAAACTACCCATCCAATTTTGGAACGAGGTAGTTGCCAATGCATGTTACACCCAAAATCAAGTCATGGTAGTCAAACGTCATGGTAAAACGTGTTATGAGTTTCTCGAGCGATGTAAACCTAATCTGGAGTACCTCGAACCATTTGGCGCACCATGTATGCTACTAAAGAAAACTCAGCCCGGGAAGTTCAGTGAGTAGGCTGAAGAAGGCATTTTTCTAGGATACAACATACCGAATAAGAGAGTTTTTAACAACTCAAGGGGTCAAGTAGAAGTGTGGTGCAACATTGACGTTTAGAGATACACCACCCCCCTTGCTGGAAAAGGACTCGCATTCTTCTTCCATTATGTTGGATTCTTTAAGACCTTCAACATCCTTCTCTCCCTTCCCGATGATGAGTTATTAAGCAAAATGATGTACGATGTCTTAAACACACCTACACTAGACTCGACAACATTAGGTTCACAAGGTGAGTCTTCGAGTCATTCAGGGGCAGCACTAGAGGTAAGCAACTCCTCCTCTGATGATGAATACGTGGAAAATGATCACGTGAATGAGGAGGAACATGTTCCTGCTACTACAAGTACACAAGCATTAGATGTTGATGCCTCTAACACTTCAGAACCTCGCACTCGAACGGCTATAGATACTGAACGAGGAATTCAAAATCTGGATGAGGAAGTAGTCCTTCCCACCACTCCCGAATCTTGCCTAAATGTCTATCATCCACTGGACAATGTCATAGGGGATGTACAATCAAGAGTACAGACAAGAAATAAGCTATACTCAACTTATTATGCCCTAGTCATCGAAAAAGGCTATCTTCACGACGGTGCTTATCGATATTTTATGTCTCAATTTGAGCCAAAATATGTAATTGAAGCATTAAATGATCAGGCCTTGGTGAGTGCCATGCAAGAAGAACATCTTGAATTCAAGAAGTTAGGAGTATGGACATTGGTGGATAGACCAAAAGGTGCTAATGTAATTGGCACTAAATGGGTCTTGAAATGCAAGAAAGATGACCAAGGGATCATAATAAGAAACAAGGCTCGACTTGTAGTTCAAGGTTTTATACAAGCCGAATGAATTGATTACAATGAAGTGTTTGCATCTATGGCTAGAATGGAAGCAATCTGTATCTTCCTAGACTATGCAACTTACATAAAGATCAATGTTTATCAACTAGATGTCAAGAGTGTATTCCTTCATGGTGAAATCCATGAGACAGTGTATGTCAGTCAACTCGAAGGATTTGAGGATCCGTATCGTCAGGACACAATTTACAAGCTAGATAAGGCTCTCTATGGGCTCCATCAAGCACTGAGAGCATGGTATGAGAAACCCTCGACTCATCTAGTGAAACATGAATTTCACAGAGGAGTTATTGACTGCACATTGTTTATCAAAGAAAAAGATGGTGACTTACTGCTAGTACAGATTTATGTGGATGACATAATCTTCGGTTCCAAAAATGAAGAGTTATGTAAAGAATTTGAATGTATCATGAATGCAGAATTTGAGATGAGTGAAATGGGGGAGATGAAGTTTTTCCTTCAAAAGAAATCTTCCTGCATCAGATTAAATATGTAGGGGATAGTCTCAGTCAGTTTGATATGGAGAATGCATCAACTGCTGGAACTGCACTTCCCACGAATCACGATGTGGCACGAGACGAAAATGGTGATCTGGTTGATGCTGCAATATATAGAGGAATGATTGGATCCCTAATGTATCTCATAACCTCTCATCCTGATCTCATGTATGCAATATGTCTGTGTTCAATATATCAGGTGAAACTGAAAGTCAACCATCTCATTGGTGTTAAACAGATTTTCCGTTATCTGAAGGGTACTCCAACACTCGGGTTGTGGTATCCTCATGATGATGATTTTGAGCTTATAGCATATAGTGACTCGGATTATGGCGGCTGCAAACTGAACTACAAGTCAACGTCTGTAGGAGAAGATTAGTCACCTGGCAGTGTAAGAAGAAGACATCGGTTGCTCTGTCAACTTGTGAAGCTGAATACGTTGCTACTGCAAGTTGCTGTTCACAAATCATTTGGATTCAACAGCAAATGCGTGACTACAGTTTGCTATTCTCTAACACTCCTATCTATGTTGATAACTCTGCTGCTATAGCCGTAACAAAAAATCCAGTCCAACATCCTAAAACCAAACACATCGGCATTAAGTATCACTTTATACATGATTGTTTTGAAAAGCAATTAATCGATGTGGTTAAAATAAATACGGATTTTCAATGTGCCAACCTCTACACAAAAGCATTTGATAAACCAAGGTTTTTATATCTATTAAAGGTTAATGACGTGAAAAAGAAAAGTGATGCAGGAAGAAAATGTCTAGTCTGACAAATTTTTTATTTTATTTTATTTTTATTTTCTTGTTTATTAAAATTCAAAAACACAAAATTATTTTCAGTTTTAGAATTTTAGGGGGAGAATAGGTTAGATTAGTCTTAAATTAGATGGCTTTATTTAATTATTTAAAGAAAAACGAGGGAGAAGGACAACTTAGCTAAAAGTAAAGTAATCAAATCTAAGATACTGATTCAATGTATGTTAAGTGCGCTAAGAAAGATTAACATGTTGTCTTTATTTGTCTTTTGATAGTTTGTAATAGTACAGGGACTATTTGTGTAATTTGTTAGTTCCTTTAATTTTTGTTTTCAGTATAAATAGCTTAGATTTGCAGGTAGATAGAAACGAATACACAAGATATTCAAATCTGCTTTCATACTTGTAATTGTCTTAGCTTGATATTAATGAAAACTTGAATTTTATTGATATCTTGTTTTGATTTGATTACATTGTGTGAATTTCATTGAATTGTGTTTACAAATCATCACAGATTATTCATTTGATCCTATCAAATGGTATCAGAGCTGTTGGTAAGCTGTTAGTGATTGATTTTTTTAAGTTCATCGAACTTGAAAACCTAAAAATCTCACTGAATCTATGATTGAGATACAATTCAATTGAAATTTGTGAATTTCAGTTGTGTTTCATCATCAGAAACATGATTTGAATCATAATTAGCAGATCAATTCATCAAATTCAAGTCAATTTGTTGAATTTATTGTTCGAAAAAGGTTTGAAGTTTCGAACTGAAATTCTCAAAATTGAGGATTTGTTGTTGAAATTGAAGAAATTGATATTAAGAAGAATGTTATGGGCATAAAACTCGTCTAATTAAGAAGTTTCAATCGAATTCATCAACATTTGAAGAATTCAGAAGATTTGAGTTTGTTACATTCATTTGAAGATGATGAATGTGTCGCATGAGTTGAGATTGACTGAATTTTTCTAAGTGTTAGACGCATTAACACTGTGTAGACGTTCTTAGTTAGTCGTTTAAGTACTGCTGAATAGAAGAATCTCAGACGTATCACCTTTGTTGAGTTGATAATTGTTAGGCGCTTGATAACTGTTTAGGCGTTTGACAACTATTCAGGCGTTTGACAACTGTTTAGGCGCTTTAAACCTTCCAGACACATTAATACTTAGACGTTTTGAAAAATTTCTAAGGAATTCCCTTAGACGTTTCTCAACTTAGACGCATCAACTGTTGAGGCGTTTGAATACTGATCAGACATTTTAACCTTGATACTTAGAATTTTTTTAGAAAATTCTTTGACTTTTTAAAATTCAAAATATGTGAAAACAACAAGAATATAAGAATGGTAAAATCAGAAGATTCTGAAAACAGAGTTCCAAAACATAAAAATAGAGCTGATTTCAAAATTTGGTCTCTTAGACTAAAACAGCATTTAATTCCATTGACACTGATCTCTGGAAATCTATAGAAAAAGGACCATACATTCCTATAACAACCGATGGACCTGATAGAGGATTTGTGTATACTAAAGATTCTCCAAAACCTTATCGAGAAGATGATCTTCAAGGAGATGATCTGAAAAGAGTTAAGAATGATATTAAAGCCTATTCATTGATGTGTAAAGGACTGCCTTTGGAAGTTCTTACAAGGCTTGATGCATATCAAACTAGATATACACTATATAAAGCATTAAAGATCATTTGGGAAGGAGGTAAGGAGATTCAAAATCTAAAGAAACAAAAGCTGAAAAGACAATTAGAATTGTTTCAACATTTGTCTCGAGAGATAGTAAATAAGATGATGAACAGATTTGTTCAACTCATAACTGAGATTTGAAGATTTAAATCTCAGACTACTCAATGCTTTACCATCATCATGGAAACAAACTGTAACTCTACTAAAGCATACTGAGAAGTTTCCGATGGATCTAGATCTTCTTATTGCAAAAATAGAATCAGTGGAGATTGATGAAAGCTCAGGAACAATGATAGAGCAGCATCAATGTCTCAATATCAGTTTGTTGCTTCTCCTTCAACCACCATAGAAAATACATTCATGGCAAAGAGTGAGAAAAGTTCTGAAGAAGAAGGAGATTTGTTTGTTGGAGCAGGATTTTTCACTGATTCATCATTTACCAGTGCACGTGCATATACAACTCAGTCTCATTCTCAATCTCCTCCTAAACCACAATCACAATCATCAAATATTCAGACAGATACTTCTTCATCATCTAACTCTACTAAATCTAGCAAAGTTAAAGATGTGATTAACATCCTATTAGAGGATGAACAGTCCAAAACTGCATTCACTGTGTTTATGGCCAGCTTTCAAGCATATCAAGGTAGCCATTTAACTCAACTAGATTTTGTTTTACATGATTTATTTGAGATGGATCCTGAAGATGTTGAAGAGATGGACCTGAACTAGCAGATGGTGATGATTGCCTATAGGACTCAAAAACATTCTTATGTCAACAAGAAATACAAGCCTAGTGCAAACAAGACTGTTGGATTTGACAAGTCAAAAGCTAGATGTTTTAACTGCAACAGTTATGGACATTTCTCAAGAGAATGCAAAGCTCCAAGGAATAATGGAGGAAGTGCTCAATCAAGCTCAAATAATGAAAGGTTTCAACAAGCTCAGAAGACTTTTCAAATGCCTTATCAAAGTCTTCCTATGCCAGAGCTTAAAGATGAAACCAAATCATCTGATGAAACAAAGAAAGCACTAGTAGTCAGCATAAAAGATGGATATGATTGAAGTGCATATGCAGATCAATTTACAAATGAATTAACATCAAGTTTATCTCTTGTTGCAGAAATTCAAGAAGAAGATTGGTCAGAAAACAGTGACCCAAAAGTGGAAACTGATGAAGAGGAAGATAACTATGATTGGAGTGACAAGTGTGATCCTAAAGAGGATACAGAGGAAGTAGCTCTTATGGTTCAGTCTGATCAACCAAAGGTTAACTCTTCTAATTCAACATCTGAAACCACAGTTCCAAAATTTCCTGAAATACCATCAGAAGTAAGAGAAAAGCTTTGCACCAAATCATGCTATGAACATATTGAACACTATAGAAACTATTCATTCAAAATCTGTGAAAAGCTAAAACAAGAGGAATCTATGCATAACCAACTTAAATCTGATCATAAAACTGCAGATCGAAAGATTATCTCTCTTCAAACTTCATGGAACAAAACAATCAAAGATTTAGAAATTGTTACAAAACACTAGAAGAGATGACCAAGAATCTTGAACAAGAGAAAATAGCACATGCTACTACTCAAGTTGATCTGGCAAAAGTAAAGAGTTCAAAAATGATAGTAGAAAAACTAATCAGTGAAAGGAAAGATACACAAATAGCATGATTAGGTTTCACTCATGAACCTATGCCTGAATCTATCATAAACACACTACTAGAGAATTTCAATACTCATGATCATTCACCTAAAAATAAAGCAAAGCTTAAAGCCCTCCAGATCAAAACCAAGAATGTAGAAGAAGAAAAAAAATTGTTCAAGTTTTTGTTGAAAAAGATCAAGAAAAAATCAAAAATGGTCATCCAATCAAGATAAAATCATATGAACCAAAACAACCAAAACAAAATATCTCTTTTGATCAAATTCATAACGTAATAGAAGAAGTCAGAGTTCAAAACAAGGATAAACAACAGATAGGAACATCAGAAGATTCAAACACCATTAATATCAAACAATTTCAATCAGAAAAGGAATCTTCTTCTAATGATGTTCAATCTGAAAATAAACCAAGTTCTTCTAAATCAAAGAATCAAAGAAGAAGAAAGAAATCTGCAAAAGCAACATCTAAACAAAACAAAAGTTTAGAAATTTGATTAAAGCAACAAATCAAACATCAAAACTAAAACCAATTAATTTGTATCAGCAGGTATGTTAAATATGAATTCTCTTCCAAATAATAAAGCAAATATTATGAACAAATCAAACTCTGATCTGAAATCTAGTTCAGATTCAAAGACTTCCGCTGTAACAAAAAGATTTGTTTCTAATATATTCAAGAAGGAAGGTCATGTTAAACAAATGAACAATAATCTGACACAAAATCAAACTGTGAAAAATGAAAGACAACAGTTTAACTATTTGACACCAAAATCAAACATTATGTCATTGTCAAAATTTAACAAAAAGTTATTTTTAACTCAACAAAAGTACTGTGAAATTTGTGATATGAATAATCACAATACTGCTGAGTGCTACTTCAACAAGTACTGTCACATATGTGACATGAGAAATCATTCGACAGCAGATTGTTTTATAATAAATATTGTACTTATTGTGTTGAAAAGACTCACAACACTACAAATTGTTACTTTAGAAATAGATATCCCACTAGAAACTTTGCAAAATCAAACATGAGCAAAGGATTTGCTAATCCACTGTATTTGAGAAATCAAACTAATGGATTTCAAAGAGACATTAATCAACCTAATGTAGGTTTGAGATCTTTTCCTAAGAACAATAATGTGAGCTTAAAACATAACATGCAAGAACACTTTATACCAAGATGTGTAAGGATGAATAATAAAAATGTTAGACATCAATACATTTCAAAAGATGATCAATCAAATGGTATGAATGTTCACAAAAATAAATTAAACAATTTTCAGAATAAAATTGCTAAATTCATCAAAAATAAACCTGATTTGAATAATCTCCATTATAAACAATTTACAATTGTTGATAAATTTGGAAAGCCCAAGTCCATTTCGGCTTGGCAGATATTTCAACTTAACTTTCTTGTAGTGCAGGTACGCCCAAAAAGACCAATCAATACATGGTATGTGGATAGTGGGTGTAGTAGGCACATGACAGGCAATATTGCCTTGTTACAAGATTTTATGTCAAAAGATGGAACTCACGTCGCCTTTGGTGGTGATGCTGGAAGAAAAATAACCGGAGAAGGAACAGTATCCAATGGGATAATAAGCTTTGATAAAGTCAACTTTTGTTCACAGTTGAACTTTAATCTTTTAAACGTATCTCAAATATGTGACAAATCTTATTCTGTTCTGTTTGATGATTCATTTTGTTATGTTTCGAAGCCATGTTTCAAGATAAGCAAAGATTGGGTGATTGTTATAGCTAAGAGAGACAGAGATGTATACAAATTGGATATGTCTCAAGTTGATCTTACAACTGAAACAACATGCCTAATTGCAAAGGCATCAAATGATGAAAGCCAGCTATGGCATAGACGTCTCGGTCATTCAAACTTCAAGAACATGAACAAGCTTGTAGCAGGAAATCATGTCATTGGAGTTCCATCCAAGAAGTTTGTAACAAATGATCACTGCTCAGCATGTTTGAAGGAAAGCAACACAGAGCGTCTTATAAGTCCAAGCCTATAAACTCAACATCCAAACCTCTTCAGATGTTACATATGGACCTTTTTGGACCAACAAACATCAAATATTGGACGAAAATCATATTGTTTAGTTATCATTGATGACTTCACAAGATTTTCATGGGTTTTCTTTCTTTATGCCAAATCTGAAACAACTGATTTACTAAAAGAGTTTATCATTAAAGTTGAAAATCAATTAGACAACAAAGTGAAAATAATAAGAAGTGATAATGGAACGGAATTCAAAAATGCTAACATTGAAATGTTTTGTGCACAGAAAGGGATAGCTCATTAGTTCAGTGCTCCTAGAACTCCTCAACAAAATGGAGTTGCTAAAAGGAAGAACAGAACACTGATTGAAGCTGCTTGTTCTATGTTAGCTGATGCAAAAATCCCTATCACTTTTTGGGATGAAGCAATATCAACTACGTGTTTTGTTCAGAATCGAATCTTAATCGTCAAAGATAAACTGAAAACTCCATATGAGTTAATGTTTGGTAGTAAACCGATCATAAACTTTTTAAAATCATTTGGTTGTCCTCTTATGATTCTTAATTCAAGTGATCAATTAGGAAAATTTGAAGCAAAATCTAATAATGGATTTTTCATTGGATATTCATCGTTTTCAAAAGCCTATGAGTCTACAACTCTAGGACAAATGTAATTCTTGAAACATTCAACGTTAAATTTTGGAAAGTTCTTTTCCATCAGTTTCAAATGGTCCTGCATGGTTATTTGACTTAGATTCATTATCAAACTCTTTTCAATCTAATTTGTTTGATCAACCAAATTGTCATAATTCTACAGATAAGAATAACTCAAGAGGAGATCTTGGATCTTTCAGTGAAGATTCAGATTCTGATGATCCAGATGATTCAAGCTTAGACTACCCATTTTTGTCATTTGTCAAGGATTCAACAATACAAAACCATGAAAATACAGTTTCAGATCATTCAGAGTCAATTAATGAGGAAGAATCTCAAAATATTCCTAATGATGGTAATGAGTTTGTGATACCTGAGTCTTGAACATCATCCATTTCAGTGATGTAGTTGATACAGGTAACTTTGATTACTTTGTCAATTCACCTACTCAAGTTCCAAACTTCAATCCACATTCTTCTACTTTGATACATAAATTTTCCAACTTGAATTAAACAAATCTGGATGTTAATGTTCAATTTGATGAGATTACTACATCTCGTATTCACAAGAATCATCCAATTTCTCAGATTATTGGTTCATTGAATGAGAGAACAACAAGGAGTAAATCAGAACAAGCAAACGTATGCTTATACTCTTGTTTTCTTTCTCAAATTGTTCCTAAAAATGTTACCATGCAAGAAGAATTACTTCAATTCCGCAAACAAGAAGTGTGGAATTTGGTGGATCTACCTGAAGGAGAAAATGCAATTGGCACGAAATGGTTATTTAGAAATAAGACTGATGATCGTGGTGTTGTAATAAGGAATAAAGCGAGACTTGTTGCACAGGGATACACACAGGAAGAAGGTATAGATTATGATGAAGTGTTTGCACCAGTTGCAAGACTTGAATCAATTCGAGTTTTTCTGGCTTATGCTTCATTCATGAAATTCAAGGTGTATCAATGGATGTAAAGGGTGCATTTCTATATGGTCCAATCACTGACGATGTGTTGTGAAGCAACCTCCAGGCTTTGAGGATGCACAATTTCCACATGAGTATATAAACTGAGTAAAGCTTTATATGGACTTCATCAAGCCCCTAGAATTTGGTATGAGACGTTATCATAACACTTAATCCAACATGGATACACACATGAGGGAAAATTGATCCAACTTTATTCATAAACAAGGATAATAATGATCTTTTATGTGTACAAGTGTATGTTGATGACATCATATTTGGTTCTACCTGTCCAAAATTGTGCAATGAATTTGAAGAAATCATGAAATCTCGATTCCAAATGAGTTCTATAGGAGAGATTAACTTCTTTCTTGGACTTCAAGTCAAGCAAACTTTAGATGGAATCTTCATCAGTCAAGAAAAGTTTGTTGACAAGATCTTAAAGAAATTTAAGCTGCAAGACTGTCAGTCCATACGAACTCCAGCAGATGTTAACACCAAGATTAAACCTGATCCAAAAGGAAAATCTATTGACCAAACGTTATACAGATCAATGATTGGATCTTTGATGTATGTTACTGCGTGTAGACCAAACACTATGTATGTTGTTTGTGTAAGTGCTAGGTATCAATCAGAGCCGAAAGAATCTCACTTAATTGCTGTCAAAAGGATATTGAGGTATCTCAAAGGTATACTAGCCTTAGGGCTTTGGTATCCTTACGAGGGTAACTTTGAACTATATGGATATACAGATAGTGATTATGGTGGATGCTGTCAAGATAGAAAATCTACTTCGGGTGGGTGTCAATTTCTTGGTCCTAGATTAGTCTCGTGGGGGTGTAAGAAACAAACAAATGTCTCTGTTTCAACTGTAGAAGCTGAGTACATTGCTGCATGAGCAGGATGTTCTCAAATCCTTTGGTTGCAAAATCAATTACTGGATTATGGGTTCAACTTTCTTAAAACACCAATTTACATTGATAACACAACTACTATGTTCATAACAGCTAATCTTGTTCAACACTCAAAAACAAAACATATCGAAATTCGTTATCATTTTCTTAGAGATAACTCTGAAAAAGGATTAATCATATTGATTCAAATTGCAACAGAAAAACAATTGGGAGATCTATTTACTAAAGCCTTCCTACGAAGATGGTTTGAGTATTTAGTAGAATCAATTGGTCTTATAAATCATATGTGATCGCCCTAAATCAAAAGATCATAATAAGTGATACTCTCATTGTTAATTGCCTGTTTATATTTTTGTGTGTGTGTGATTTTATGTTTTTCATAGGAAAATCAAATACAAAAATATATATCAAAAATACAAAAATAGAGTTTTTTTTAAAATGATTATGTTTTGCAACATGTGAGAAATGATAGTACATTAGTGAGATCAGTTGCATATTTCACTCATTAATAAAGTCTATACATGATCAGATATGATGTGTAGACAATATCTGACTATTATGTTGAAAAAGTAAATTCTTGTGATCAAACTAAACATACATGCATGTGTGTATTCATCTGAGTACTTTTGAGTTGTTTTAGCTTATCAGAATGAATGTTTGTTAAGATACATCTCTCACACCTGTTGAAACTATGTGAAATCATGAGATCTTTTACAAAGCATCATTTCACTTCTCTGTTATGAGTCATCATAGACCTGAAGTACTGAGATATCCTCTGTTGTAAGTCATTACAGACCTGGATTCTCTTTTTGATGCAAAAAGATGCCAATGTGCACAACCTATTCAAATGAATAGTCAGAGCTGATCAAATGGTTATCCATGATCATCCTCTATAACTAAGTAACATGAACTCTGCTGATATCTATGTTTCATGTAATAAGTTGAGCATGTGTTCTTTCTTACATTTCATGATGATAGTTGAGCTCTCTTAGTCTCTGTATGCTTTTATCATGTCATATCTAAATCAACACTAATCAATCCAAGAATTGAAAAGTAAGTGAGTTGATAATTGTCAAAAACACTCATTGTCTGTCCTTAGATCTTGTGTCTCCTTTGCTGTGATATCACTGACCTGGAACACACTTGATCAGGTTTATTCATTGTCTATGACTCTCCACATTTATTTTATTTTAATGTGTTGATCTTCATTAATATGATCTCTCTGTAGACATTTATTCTATGCTTAATATTAGATTTTGATTCTATTTTCATCTTTCTTTTATGCATGTCTTTGTGTGTGAAGGCAATGTCTCAATGTGTTGTGTGATCTTATTCTCTTTCATAAGAAACTTATAAGTTTTTCAAACTAAAAAGTTTAGGGGGTGTAATAAATGAAAGAGTTGTTCTCAGAAAATATTCAATAATCATAATCAAAATTTAAAATGTTGAATTGAAAGGATGATGCTTTATGTTCAAAGTATTTGTGTAAACTGAAAATAGAATGTGTTTGAAAATTACAATATGAATCTACATAATCTTTGCAAATAAATGATTTTTAAGTTGAAAATCAGATGATATTTGATTTTATGTTGAGACTAAAATGAAGGGACAAAAAGAAATTTAAAAAGAAATAGAAAATAAAATTTTATAAATTAAAAGTGCAATATGCAAAAAGTTCAAAATTTGAGAATCTAAATGGTAAAAAGTGTGTAAGTGAAGAAATTGGAAATCACAAGTGTTTAAATCATGAAAGTCAACTCATGCACCTAAACAGTGCACATGCGCCTAAATAGGAGCATGATGAAATTTTCAGGATTATACAAAGTGTTGGGCGTTTGATTCATTCCCATGCGTCTAAACAGTTGTAATACATGTATGAAAATTACAAGTGTTGGGCGTTTGTGATAATCCCATGCGTCTAAATAGTGTTTCTGTGTTAGACGTTAGTCATGTCTCATGCGTCAAAATAGTTTCAAAATTTCAAGTGTTAGACGTGTCACAAAGTCCATGCGACTGAACAGTGCAAAAGCGCCTAAACAGTGCTTATGCGTGTGAACAGTTCCCATGCGTCTGAACAGTTCCATGCGTGTGACTTAAAACGCACACAACATGCTTATGCGTCTAACAAAATAAGCGAATTCTTGGTTTTCATACGCTCAAACAGGGACCGTACGTCGAACAGGGCTCATACGCCTTAAATTTCACTTATATAAATTGAACACTTATGCATATTTCTCATTTACACATCAAATATCATAACAAAACCCTCGAACTGCGACTGTCGAGCATCATCTCATCCTATTTCATCTTATTAAATCGAATCAAATCCTGTGAAACATAAGTTTGTGATTCAAATATATAAATTTTGGGTTAAATCAGTGCATTTCTATATCGTTTGAATGCTATTTGGGCATTCGAATCAATATAATCCAAGTTTAATCTGATCAAATGAGTATCATATCAAAATTGACGCTGGATTATTGATAAGAACTAATTTGCGAGTCTGTTGATGTATTATTTTTAATCTAAAAGTGAAAAAGATTTGTTGTGATGAACTCAGACTATCTTCATAGTCGAACAAGAAGAAGATGAACAGACGTCATATTTTGAACAAAATTAAAAAGTAAAAAAATTAAAAATTAAAAATTAAAAATTGATCAGTTAGATAATAAATTCAAAATGAATAAAGTTAATGTTTTATAACTTGAAATCTCAATTCAAAAGTAAAATAAAAAGGTCAAATTCAAAAGTCAAAATCAAAAGTCAAATGTGGAAATAAATTTCATTAATAAACATTCAATGTTCTCATAATACTTTTGTTGTGTTTTGCAGATAGCAGAATTAAAATTAGAGCCAAAACATAATGTAGCTGCATTTTTTGATGATGAAACCAGAGAAGCTACGGGATATGAAGATATTATCAAATTTCTACTCAGAACAAATATGTGTATGCTATGTGTGCAAGGCCCATGATAAATGGAAGAATGATTAAAAAATTCTGGAGAACTGCTCAAATTGAAAGAGATGATCAAGGAAACAAAGTTTTAACAGCCTTCATCACATCAGAAAGAATGCTTGAAGTTTCTGAAAAAGCAATTAGACAAGCTCTAAGACTGGGTGATAATGATCCTGAAGATTTATCAGAATATACATTTAATGAATGTAGAGAAGTTTTTATATAGATGGGTCATCCAGATCATTTCCCTAAGAAGCAATTTTTCAAGCTCGTATTTAAGCATTGGAAGCTTTTGCTATATCTTTCAACATTGCATGTCAAAAAGAAGTGCTTGGGATTCATTCCATGTAGACATTGCATCTCCAATTATAGCCTTATCCACAAACAGAAGATTTAATATGGCTAAGTGGATAATGAATGGATTCATTTTTAATCTGGAAAGAGGAGTAAGGCATAAGTATTTGATGTGCCCAAGATTTCTTCAACTTCTTATTAATGATGCAAATCCAGATCTGTATGCTGAAGAAGTTATTGGTGAAAAGATTCAGTTAGAGCACATGTCAGAGATTGTTTACAAAAGACTGGCAATGATCATGGTGCTCAAAACATTACAGTTTTTGATTATATGAGGATGTATCAATGGATGAAGTTGATATTACTCAGCCACACTTCCATCTAACTAAAGAAGAACCAATAGATCCAAATGATCTGATTGAAGATGTAGAAGTTGATGAAGAAAGTGATGATGATGTGTCTGAATTTCATCAAGTGAAGAAAGTGATGATGATGATGATGGAAATGATGATGCCACTGAAGCAAATCAAGAACGAAATGAAGAAAGAAATGCAGAAGATACTGTAAATGAGACACAACCTATGATTGAAGAAAATGTTGAGGAAGATGTACAAGAAAGAAATTCTCAAAATCAAACATTTGAGTCTAACTTTATAAATGATATTTTATTCAATCCAGTATTTGAAATTGATACAAATGAAGGAGCAGAAGAAATCCCTGTTAGTATGTCACACAATATGTCTATACAAACAGAGGAAATAGTTGACATTGATGAGATTGAAAAATTGAAAGAAGAGAATTTAAGCAAAGAAAAAGAGATTGAAGAGTTGAAAGTGGAAAATGAAAGAATGAAATAGATAATCAGATCTTGTGAAAAAGAAATTCAAAAGCTCAAAGATGAAAATTTAAAGTTGTCTGAAGAAAATGCATTAAAAGATAAAAAGATTGTTAGTTTTGCAAAAGATAAAGAAGACGTGATAAACAACTTTGAAGTAATGATTAAAGATTATGATAGTCTTGAGGAGAAATTCAAGAAATTATCTGAAGAAAATGAAAATCTCAAAGCTGAATTGCTAAAGGAAAGAGAAGCTCAGAAATGTATATCACCGGTACATGTGATTAGTACTGAGATGCAGGTTGAAGAAAATCTTGAGCAAAGAAAAGGCAAAAGGAAAGTGAATGAATTAGAAGATATTGGTCAAACTGATTCCTCTTCTAAGCTTCAAAGAACTGAAGAATCCATTGAAGAGCAAAATGTTCAAGAACAGATTGATGCTTTGATGATATTGAAGAAATATATAATGATGATTGGTATGATGAAGTTCTAGATAATGAAGATATTGATGAAGCTGAATTTGTGTCACATTTCTCTTCACAAGAACATATTCAAGAACAAGATGAAGTACCACAAGACTTTGAAGAAAAATATAATTATCTTGTGAACATGAAATACAATCGAGTATATTTGGATGGACTGACTGTTTCTCAGATTAATGATGAATACGAGAAATGTATCTATGCAGGGTCAGTTGCTTCAACCGATCCAAATGAATTGTTGTTGAACATGGTGTATGGTTAAGAGCAAAAGAGGTAATAAATGTAGATGAGTTGTCTAGTTTTGAGTTGCACCATCCTGATCCAGATGATATGAGTATTCCCGCTCTTAGATCATGGTTGCAAGCTAGAAATTACCCTTGGAGGAAGCTAAAGAGATTACAATCTGTATCTCTGAGAAATCTTGTTAGAAGTTTTCAAGAAACTAAGAAACAAATGAAGAAAATGATAGTGCTTGATATAGATAACCCTCAGTATCTAGAAATAACAAAAAGAACAAGAATGTTAAAGCCTCAGGAGATAAAACAAATGTTAAGATTTGATGATGCTCATGCTCATAGAAAAGAATTGATAGAAATGTTTGCTGATCCAGAAAGACAGACTTATAAAGCATCAACTGAACAAAGGCATATTCTTGATAGTTCAAGAACAACCGGAGACTTGGTAAGAAACATATTGCAAAAAGGACAATCAGTTGCTGAACTGTGAATGCTATGATTGCTCCAGATTTTACCAACTAAGTAAAGATCATTGCATGGAAGTATGATGAAGTGTTTGATGCATTTTTGATAAAGAGAGTAAATGTGGTATGTGATGTTTATCATTTTTACTCCACTATCATAACTTCCTGTGCAAGATTTAAAAGAGCTGAATAGATTACCTCTGATCAATCCTTCTGATTCAAAACGTGGGAAGATGTTTGTAGAATTATTAAGAAGAGGATTGGATAGATCAAGTATTTTCTTAACACAAGATGTGATCAAGAGGACAAAGAGTACTTTGCTACTATGAAGAAAAACAATAAGCTTAACAGAGTCCATTCAGAAGAAGAACATTCTTTGATAGAATTTTGTGATAAATATTTTGAAAATGTTACAACTCCTGGACTGAAAGTGATTGATGGTAATCCAAACTCAAAGCCAATTCTCAGATGGTTTTATAACACTGAGACATTTGAGCTGAAGTTAGTCCGAAATCTAGAAAGATGAGATGAGGACATGATTACTTTATTTGGAGTTTTTGAACTAAAACTGTTACATCCAAGTTATATTTCATTTTTGTCAGTACAAAAATTTGATAAAGTATCTCTTGAAGTGGCTAAGCAAGATAAGAAATATTTCATTTCTATTATTAATGTGATGAATGATGCCATGGAAAGAATATCTTTAGAAAAGCTCTTGTGTATGCCAACATTGTCAAGAAAGATATGAGATATTGAATTCATGAGAATATCAAGGAAAGGGGTATTAGAAGTGTACTCAAAGGAAAGTAACAAGCTTATTGAGTTATATGCTAATATTGATATTTCATGTCTTTTAAAAGACACATTGGAGAGAATGGACAAGATGGAGATTAAAACAAATGAAGCTAAACCTGAACAAGGCATTCTTGCAAGTAAATTCAAGTCTGCAATATCAAAAGCTTTGAAAGAATTAGATATGTACAAACAAAAGCCAATGTTCAAAGTCAAAGAAGAACCAACAGAGTACTTTGAATGATAAAGTCAAGGTTGAAGATAGAATTGAAGATAAAGTTAGCAGTCAAAGCTTGAAGAGTTTGAAGACTGAAGACCATGTCAATCTTAGGGGGAGTATTGTTAAGTGTTCTAAGAAAGATAAACATGTTGTCTTTATTTGTCTTTTGATAGTTTGTAATAGTATAGGGACTATTTGTGTAATTTGTTAGTTCCTTTACTTTTTGTTTTCAGTATAAATAGCTTAGATTTGCAGGTAGATAGGAACGAATACACAAGATATTCAAATCTGCTTTCATACTTGTAATTGTCATAGCTTGATATTTATGAAAACTTGAATTTTATTAATATCTTGTTTTGATTGATTACTTTGTGTGAATTTCATTGAATTGTGTTTACAAATCATCACAGATTTTCATTTGATCCTATCAATGTATATGGAAAATAATAGTACATAGGGAACTGATTATTGGGACTTCAATAGAGTTTAACTGATTAAGATTCAAAATTCAAAGTTTACGTCTGAAAAGACTAAGAAAATAAAAGGAAAAATGATAGTAAAACAAGTATGCTAACGTGTACTCTCATCTTCTACAGGTAATTAGTGATCGAAATCTCACAAAATGCACAGTGTAATCAAACCCTAATAGACCCATTTGACAAAATCAAGAATCTGTAAAAACATTCAAATAGACCACATAAATGTGCTTAATGGTTAAAATGAAGGACATACAGTGATAGTTAGGGTCCCTGCGAATCTAAAGAGTCTGAACACAACCTTTATCATCAAGATTTTACCTAGATTCGGGGTTATAGTGTCGAACAGAGAGTTATGCAATTGGACACTCCGTATGAACTTCAATCGCACGACTGAGTCGCCCGATTAAACTCAGCCGCATGCTCAATCGCCCAATTGAACTCAAATGCATGCTGAATCGCTCAAGTGAACCCAACAGCATGATGAGTAGCCCGACTAATCTCATCCGCATGCTCAGTCACCAGATTGAACTCAGCTGCATCCTTAATCGCCTGACTGAACTCAGTCGTATGGTTCAATCGCATTATTCAACCAGACTAATTATCAACAGTTTCTGTTATGGACAAATCTCATGTTTATGTGTCTTGTGTTATAGAGACATGGCACATAGGTGGATCATCAACACCAAGCACAACAGTGGTGCTCACTAGGATGCCACCACTAGGAATGATGCTGAGTTTGTGGGTATTATAGCATTTCTGAGGCGATCAAGGATCAACAGAGCAATATCTGCTCCATGCACACCCTACAGTCTTTACAGTAGGCCTTCTGGGAGGGTGCATCTATTGACTGATCTACTGAGCCCTACTACATTCGGAGCACTATTTTTGGGCAAGAGATTGAGGTGACGGCAGCAGACCTTCAACGTGTACTTGACCTGGGTGATGATGCTGCCCACCCAACCAGGTTACATCCTCTGACTGTAAGGGGATGTTTTCTAAGGATGTACACTAGGGACATCAACGTAGGTGTGCTCCACAAAAGAAACCTGTTTCCCTAGTTCAAGTACTTAGCATACGTCATTCTGAAGTGCATAGCTTCACGGAGCGGCGGATTTGATGATCTCTCTGACCAAATCCAGAATGCTTATGTGGCACTAGTGCTGAATCACCCCTTCAGCTTCTCCAACATGATCTTCACTTACACGATCGAGAACCTTGAAGCCAAGGGCATGGAGAGCTTCTGCATGTATCCAAGGTTCTTGCAGATGATCATAGATGAGAAGCTCCCCCTCCTGCCCAAGGAGAAGGACGATGCAGTGATGCTAGAGGTGATGGATGACACCACTATGGGCAGGATGAAGTTGTACATGGGAAAGTAGGTAATGCCCCATGTTAGGAGATTGTTGGGGCATCTGGCCCGAGAGGATTATGTGTTGCCTGCTAGGAGGAAGTGGCGTCATGATGACGACAACCATGGTGATGGTCAACGCGGTGAGGCTCCGAGTGGATCCGAGCTGACTACAATCAACCCCAGCTTTCCGATGGATGAGGAGGCGGAGTTGGATGAGGAGCCTTTCGTACGAACGGTAGGAAGTCGGGTAGTGGCCACTAAGAGAGGGCTCAGGGCGGTTGGTGGATGCCAGGGTGAGTCCAGGGATGTTGTTACTGCTGATACTGATCTATCTTACATCCCGGACCATCCCATTAGCCAAGGGGGAGCATCCTCCTTGAAGGGATCGAGGAAGAAGAGGATGGCTGCGCCACATGGGATGAAGAACAAGCAAAGGAGGATTACTTTCATCACCACCAAATCTACCACTTCTACGATAGCTACCACCACCACTACCACACCCCTACCACTACTACCACACCTCCACCATTACTACCATACTCCCAACCACCACAACTACAACCACCCCTTTACCATCCACTCCTATCCCACCACCCATATTTACGACATCCACCACTACCGCCACCAGCCACCAAGAACGTCCCTCAACCCACTCTACCTTCACCATCAGACCCACTCTACCCTTCATTGGGGTAGAGGAACAGCTAGCCGCACTAAACTAGACGGTGCTAACGCTTTTAGCTGCTCATGAGCAAAGAGCTACAAAGCTAAGTCAACTAGTGGAGCTCAATGCTGCTCAAGCACAGCAGATTACCCAACTTTAGGAGCAGAATGATCAATCAGTTAAGAGAATTGAGGGGTTGGAGGCCAAAAACAAGAAGATCATGCTCATACTGAAAGGATCAAAAGATGAGCCATTAAAGATCTAAGAACGTGAAGATGATGATGATGATGAAGATGATGGTGATGATGATGAGTCTGATGAAGAAGATGATAGTGATGATGAAGGATCAAGGGGAAAGAAGGAAGATGATGATGATGAAGAAGGTGATGCTGCTGCATCAGCCTCTGCTCAAGGTCACAAAAGAAGGACTAAGAGAGCATAACACCAAGGAGCATCCTCCTCAGCCCCTGCTGTTGAAGAACTGACAGATAAGCATAAAGGTAAAGATTAAATGTTTTGTATTTAGAAAACTTTTGTACTTGATTCAAATATTACTTTTATGTAATTAATGTTTATATATGTTTAGCTAATGTTTAAATGTCTTGATTAGTTACTAATGATTGTTGTGTTAAATGTTTAAATCAAACAGATCAAACATAACAGCAAGATGAATATGATGGTCCTCTTGTGCAGCAAATCAAGTCTCAATTTACCATGATTCTTGAACTGCAAGGGATTGTCAGACGGTAGGTGAGCTAAACTCCCGAAGAAGGAGAAATCATTCACGACCTGACTGACGAGCAACTCACTGAGATGTTCAGGTTGAATCCAGACAAGATTATCAATGATGCCCCTACTTTTGATATGACAAGTGAAGATGAGCTTAATGATGTCGACGAAATAGAGATTGAGGATGTCACATCTGAGTACTATCCAGAGTACACTGACCGAGAGGGCAATGTGATCCTCGACTTGGGTGACACTCTCGACCTTACTACACTCGACAGACTGGATGAGATGGAGAAAGAAACAGAAAAGAATGAAACCCATGCCCAAGCCTCGGACGCTGATGTTGATATAAAGAATGTGAATAGGCAGCTTGTTTTGCTAAGATACAAGCCGAACGCACAGCTCAAAAGCAAGATGCCTACACCAAGCTCTACAAGGTCAAAAAACATTTGAAGGTGTCTGGCAAGATTATGGCATGGGCGTATTTCGAGGATCCTAATGTTTATGCTCTAAATAGGGAAAATAGAATAGAGTACTTCAAATATCCACATGATCTGAAGACTCTCCCAGGTTTTGAGCTCAACCAGCTGGCATGCTTAAATCCGCTATATGTTGATCCTAGAAAAATGTCTGGCTGGTTTGAGGCCCTAAAGAAAGAATACCACACCACATGGGTAAACTTCACACCTCAACAACCGAAGACTTACATCAGAAGGTCTGAAGTGGATCCTGTTTCTGGAAAGCCTAAAGTCGTGCTGAAGTGGAGTCCTTCGCGCACAATGTCCAAGATTCCCTTACGGGAAATGCCATAGGACTTCACTCCACACTTCAAATGGTGGTATTATGATTGGAGAACAGGAGAAGTTGTCATAGTTCTACAAAGAGAGGAAAAAATGGAAACTATCCGGGTATTCGACCCAATGTGGCTCACAAACTTGTCTGTAGAAGATGTCTACACATTGTATAAGTGGCCATTATTCTATGATACACAAGATATTATACAAGCCCTCCAGTTCTAGAACATTATACGACTCTCTTTTGCATTTGAAATACATGTAGGATTTACTCGAGAGGAGAAGTACCACAGATTTGAGGAGCTTATGAAGAATGTCAGAAACTAATGTTTGTGGTTATAATGTTTTATGTTTCATTGTTTATTTTGTCTTAAAGTATGTTGAACTAACTACATAGGTTTGTGGTTATTTGCATAGTTCTTAGTCAATAATGATTGAGAAACGTGTTCAAACTTAATCGTATGAAGTCTTCAAGCGAATGGACCATACTAATGGACCGTACGCATGAATACTTCATGTTAATGGACCAGTCACACGACTGAACTAGGAGACTGGATCAGTCGCACGATTGAGACATAAGAAAAACTCAGTCGCACGACTGAACCTTCAGTCGTGCGTATGGATCAATCGCATGATTTAGTCACACGTCTGAACCATGCTAATAGTTCAGTCGCACGATTGGAAACCCATAACCTATAAATACCACCTAATTCATGGAAAACCATAACACTTGAAGAGTTTTGACACATATTCGTACCCTAGCCGTCCAAAGACTCCAGAAAGCCTGTTCCAAGGTCATAGTTCGCTATTGATCTTGTTCTAATCATTCTTAACATTTTTTTAATTGTTAGATTGATCTGGACTGTGCTCTCACTGATTAGATCGCCAATCAAATAGGATTCCGCACTATTTGATCTGGTTTCATGCATTATCACTTAGTACTCCGTACGTACACGATCCTAACAAGGATGTTGTTAACCAATCCTTCGTGCAGATGAGCTATGAGGGAGTTACTTTGTCAAGACCTTTAAGAAAAGGAAAGTCTCTTCCTAATGTAAATTCCTCCTCCATGTGGTAATCAATAGCTTATCTAACAAGCATGGTAGATGTGACCATATTCTTGAGGATCTCTCCTTCATTGTCCATGAGATGGTTTAGGGGGTCAAGTTAGGTATTCTCAGTTTGTTTATACTAATCTGCATGCAAACTTAGACTCCTTAGAGTATTATATGTTTCCTAGATATGTCCAGTACATTCTTAAGTGTGAACTGGGCTCACATTTAAGGGGAAATGGTAAAATTCTTAAATTGGGACAGATGAAGCCCGACATCTTTAAATTCTTGAGAAAGTCCACTGTTGGCTTATCTGGGGTAGAAATAGCGCTGGTCCCAATAATGTTAGAGCTCATTGCTCAAGGTGACAACCTAGCAGCACCAGCTAGTGTTGAACCCACACCTTCTACATTCCAACCACCTAAACAGCCACAAATCACCATCACCTACCAAAGAAAATTCAAATGAACCCCTACTCACGCTATTCAGTCAGTGGAGGCCCTTATACACTCACCCATATAGAAAGAAGTTGACACTGGAGCTTCCATTTCTCCTGAGAAGAAAGACCACTCCTATTACATCAATGATTAGTGCTGAGGTTCTCATCCTCAGCCTGATGAGCTCATCAACCAAATTGCCTTAAGCTATCACTCTGAGTCTCAACACTCAAGTGATCAACCTTCAGGGGACAGTTACCATCCCTAACCTTTAGATCTCAACCAACCCATTCCCAACCTTGACTTCTACACTATGAAGATTTAGGTTTTAGTGAGTACCATGATTCTCTCCTCTTTTCCCTACTCAAAGAGAGATGAGTGCTTCTAAATCTCCTAGTTCTAGCCCATATCAGTCACCTACTGCTGAGTTGGACACTCCTTAACCTGATGTCCATATGGAAGAGGCTCTCACTTTTGAAAGTGATTACATCATTAAGACCTCAACCATGGCAACTCAACCCACTGACATCTAAACTGAGGTTGCCAGTGAGCAGTGGAAAAGCAGCAGCCAAGAACCTGAAGCTGTGGTAAGAGAGAGGACTCTGGTCCAATCATGTCATCCCCCAATGATTCTTCTGATGAAGATAAGGGAAATCTAAGACTAAAGGTGCCAAAACTATCTAACACATGCAGCTATTTAGTCTCCAAGGTTAGTCACCTTGAATCTCATGTGACTACTTTGCAAAACAGGGTTAATGATCAGCAACTTGAGATTTCATATATAAGGATAAACTACCTTGGGACCTTTAAGAAGAGCTCAACTAGGAACACAGGAACGTGTAGATGTGATTGACATAACTCCTACCTCACCTATGCAAGTGGGTGATGCTACCAAAAAGGGGGAGATAGTCATTGCAATCATAGAACCTGGGAGTCCTTCAGAGAGTATGGTCACTGAGGACTCACCACCCTCACTTGCAATTGTACATACTCAGCAACTTCTCAAGTTCATATTGACATGGACTCTATAGACTCCTTAATATCGACTCTGTTTGAGTAAGGGATACCAAGGGCCATGTCATCTCCACCATCTTCAAATCACATCATTGGGTGGAGTATGAGAGTAACAAGAAAGCCCTTCTCATCATTAGAGTCAAGGGCAACAAGATATCTTCAACTTTCACACCTTGAACTTCTATGAAAGTCTAGATTTAGTGAACATGCCATTTGTCAATCCAAGCAATCAAGACAAGTTGACAAGTTGGCACAAAGAATCCAAGACCGGATTACTGCAGAGTTCAGCCTTAGAAGAAGACTATGGCAATCAGGAAATGTCATCGGTCAACTGGATGTTAAGGCAGACCCTATGATTAATTTCATAGGGGAAACCTTGACTGCAGGCCTAGTGACAGAACCTAAGAGCCCCGTCTTATCACCAACAACTACTGCAGAGATCAATTCCATTTTTCAGACACCTTGCTCGTGAAGGTGCTTCTCAACCTCCCTGGCCAGAGCTTAGAAGCTACATCGGGCAATGAAGACCAAAGCTCTCTCCACCCTGAGTCATAAAGGTCCGTTAGTTACAAAGGGAAAAGAAAAATGACATATGAAAAGATTGAAGAGAAGGAGAGAGAGAGAGAGAGGAAAATGAAGCTGAGGGGAGAAAGTTCCCCTTTTGATTCTGCAAGACTTATGGAGTCTGCTATGAGGGCTACCCCAAGACCAGATACTCAGAAAGATGAGTTAAGGGCTGCCTGATAAACTATCTGTAGACAAGGAACTATGACATAGACAATGTCATTTCTCTCCCCTTGGATGAATTGAATGAACTGTTTGACTTGGAAAGGTCAAAGGAGAAGAAAGACGTAGAAGATGCAGAGCTACTAGTATAAATCAAAAAGACAGATTAAAGAAAAGACTGTACAAGCATGTGCCTACTCTATCCCCAGTTCAAGAAAGTCCTGCATATCAGGATGTGGTTCAACAAGACCCTCAGGTAGATAAACAAGAAGAAAGTATCAAGATGATCAACTACCTGAGTGCCACATGCCACTATCAGGAAGAAGCACTTCTTCCTTTGTTCTTTGACTATATTGAATTTGAGTATCTCAAACAACTTAAACTTGAGTTAGTCAAGGAAAGAAAGACAACCAAAAGAAAGCTAAAGGAAAAAACTGCTAAATCAAGAGCCATTATCCAAAAGAGTATGAAGAAGTCTGCAGACAGGCAAAGGATGATGAGCTTCTTCAAGCTATATGGATTCTCCGGAAGGAAGCTTGGCCCATGTCTTTGTCCACTATGGGTGAGCATATCAGGGTGATCAAGCAGAAGATAAGGAGCGGAGAGCTGATTGACTTACACTCCCCTCCAAGTCAAGCTCCACCTGAAGTGAAGGTTAAGATTGAACAACTAGAGACAACACAACCCAGACCTCCTTTTGATTCTCAGCAAGCTTCATCTTCTAATCCACAGGAGGTTCAATGTCCCTCTCCTTCTAAACCGGTGAGAGAGGAAGACCCAACTGAGAAAGGCATTGAAGATCAATATGGTGTTGCAGGCCAGTCTTCTCAGTTAAAAGTGATAAAAAGTAAGAAAAGGATGGCTTCAAAAACAAAGAGCAAATAGATGAAGACTGCATCCTTTTCTGAACTGCAGGATGAGTCAGAACATCCTGAGGATGTGCAGCGAGAGGATGCTCCATCATCTCCCACTCCAATAGCTCCTCTAGCATCAGAAAGACCCATCATGTCCTGTTGGACCAAAAGAACCAATGAGCCAAGATCAGAAAACCTCTAAGTCCCACATGATATCACAACAACTGCTCAAGGCTTCATCAGCAGTTCGACAAGTGCTGAAGACTTCAACAGCTGAAGATCAAGTAATGAAGACTAAAGTGCTGAAGTCCAACAGCTGAAGAACACAAGTACTGAAGCTGAACACTAAAGTGATGAAGTTCAACAGCTGAAGAGTCCACAAGTGCTGATGATCAACAACTGATGTACAAATTTGAAGACAAAGACTGAAGACATCAGCTGATGACATCTACTGAAGTCATCAGCTGATGAAACGTCTGAAGTTTAAGTCTGAAGACCAAGTGCTGAAGTTTCAGTAGTTTGGCACAACAGCTGAAGAGTACTTCTTCAGTAGTTGTGTTTATCAGTAGTTTTATGTTTTTGCTTTTAGTAGTTTTGTAAAACGACTGAAGAGCTTGTTCTTCAGTCGTTGTAGTTTAAGTAGTTTCTTATCAGTAGTTTTGTAATAAGTAAACACTTAGCTTCTTGTAAGAAGATGTCAGCTGTTAGACATCTTCAGTAGTTTTAGTGTTTCAGTAGTTTGTTAAATAACGGTTAGATGTCACTATCAAGTGACATCAGCCTACGTCATTTTTCCTTATATAAGGAAGAATGACCTAAATTGTAATTTTGCGAATGCCATGCCAAAGCGTGTGATTGAATGAAATATTCCTTTTGCACAAACTTTCTCTCTCCATAACTAATTTTGTTCATTGCTATATCTTCGGTATTCTGCTCGAATTGTGCTAGTTGGTACTCTATTCTGCTGCTGAAATCATTCGAATCGATCAAACTAGATGCTGAGATCCTATCAAATGGTATGAGAGCAGGTTAATCATTGATCGATCTAACAATTGATCATTGAAACTGCTCATTTGCTCTAAGTTTGATCGAACTAGCAAATTCGCACGAATCTGTTATAGAGATTGAAGTTCTGTCGCTTTTGGCTATTTTAATTGAGGGTCTTAGTGGTTTTGAGCTAAATTGTTTTGCTTATCTTGAAATTGTCTGAATTTTCGAAAATGACTACACCTTCTAATGATCAACATAATACTGGTTCCTCAACCAAGCCTCTGATGCTGGTTAGGAATGAGTAAACATTTGGCAACGAAGAATGCTCCATCACCTATCTATTAATAGTTCAGGTTGTTGGACATCTGTGGTACATGGACCACATAAGCCAATGGTGAATCATCCGGAAACAAATCAGTTGATCCCGAAGAAGAAGGAACAATACGCTGATGAGGACAAGAAGTTGTTTGAGATTGATGCTAAAGCCCATGGAATTCTAGCCATGGCACTGCTAATGAAATCTATCCGGGCTTATGCATCATGAAACTGCTCATGACCTTTGGAATGCACTGAAAGAACAATTGGTGGTACTGATGAGGTCTTAGCAAACAACAGGGAAATCCTCGCCCAACAGTATGAGACTTTTGCTCATAGAAAGGGTGAGACTCTGACTCAGCAGTTTGAGCGGTTTTCATGTTTAATCTCTGAGTTGAAAATGGTTAAACATGAATATACCAAAAGCCAAATGAACCACAGATTCCTCAGATCACTGCCTGAGAGATGGGACACATATACAATTGTCCTACGCTCCAGTGCAAATCTGGATAGCCTATCTCTCACCCAACTTCATGGGAAACTGCTTACATTCGAAAGAGAGATAGAGTAGAAAAGGAAACTGGCTTCATCTGGTAAGCTCACTGAAGACTTTGTACCAGGCAACACTGCCTTGGTTGGTCATGAGTCACAATATGCTTCATCTGAATGCCAGTATGATGAGCATATTGATTTCTCTTCAAAAACTTCTGATTCTGCATTTGTGAGTGTTGATAGTCAGTTTACTGGGTGTAATAATGACAATCTATGCTTCATCATGGATGATCTCAAGGGGATTGCTAATGATGACTTAGAAGAGATGGATATTTTGAGCCAAATGGCCTTGAAAAATATCAGATCATAGAAGTTCTACAAAAGAACTGAAAGAAAGTTCCCAGGACTCTCTGGCAAAACCAAAGTTGGTTTTGACAAGAGTAAGTTGAGGTGTCATAAATGCCACAGGCTTGGACACTTTCCTAGAGAATGTAGATCATCTGGATCTAATTCTTCTGCACCCTTTGTGACTTTCCCTGGCAATAGTCAACAACACAGAGGGCTACATCCTGTCAATTCTGGTCATCATTCTCAACCACAATCTCCTGCATATTTTGTTCCTCAGGGTCAATGCCATATCCTTACCCTTCTTATTACATGCCATAAACCAGTCAGGTTCAAGCACCCATTGCTCAACAACCACATGCTCTTCCTGAGCCTCAACCATCTCAATCTCATCAACCTCCTCAACATCAACAACACAGCTTCTTCACCCCTGGAGTTGTTGACTGGAGCAGTTTACCAGATGACATGTCTGGTCATGAACAACTGTTCACAGGTGCTGGTCAACATGGTGGTGACTGTCCTTTTGGGAATCTGGCACTCATGGCTCTGGAGTCTGCAGATGGATCATCCTCAAATGCCTCTTCATCACAGGTATCACAGGTATCCTCTGAGGCTAAGGCCAAATTATGTTCTGAAACATGCATAGCAGCATTTGCCTCTATTAGAGAAGCAAATGTAGCTTTAATTAATAAGAACATAGAGCTAGAAAAGATCATTCCAAAAGAAAAGCTGAGTTGAGTTTGAGTCTATGCTTAAAGAGAAAAATGATGAGATTATAAACTTAAATGCCAAATCACTGATGATAAGGCTAGGGAAGAGGTACTTTAGAAAAGTACAAAGACCTCAAAGAAACCCTTGCAGTCACCAAGTAGAGTGTGATCGATGGGTACAATCATGCAAAGGTTTTGAAATGCTTCTTAGTAAGCAATCTGCTTCCAATGTGAAGTTTGGCATTGGTTATAATCACACTGCTCCTCCTACAGATTTTGCTTCAAAAGTAGAAGTGAAATCTGATGGAGAAAGCAATAACCAATCCACCTCATCATGTGATTCACTCTCTGATAGAGCACCATCAGAAGTTGAAGTTAGTATTATTCCTCGTTGAACCTATCAGCTGATCTTGATGGTTCAAATACTGACACTAACATGATCAAAGAGTTGATCAACTCAGGAGTTATTTCTGGAAGTCCTCAAAGGACTGGAGAGCAAGATTTAACACCTGAAGTTCAAACTCCAACTACTGTCAACACTGAAGAGAAGAAAACTGTCAGTAGAAAGGGTTTGAAGACTACTAAAGAGGAAGTCAAGAAAGCAAATAATGCTTCCAAAGTGCTGAAGAACAAGTCTTCAGTAGTTTCATTCTCTTTAGTTGATGATCAACATAAGATGAAGAAGAAACCATGTGAAATATGTGGGTTTCAATCATCTTACAGATGATTGTTGGTACAGAAGAGGATCCAAACTCAAACATAAAGAGGAAATTAAAGAGAAAATGGTTAAAATGAAAACTGAGTTTGAAGCCACATTTGTACCAGCAACATCAAATCCTGTAACCCTTAATTCCAAAAAGAAATCCAAAAAGGAAGGGTTAAATAGGTAACAGTGAGATTGCTCAAAAGAAGAAGGTGCAACATAGGAACTTATCAAACTCCAATGCCAATGTGTCTGGAGAGCTGAAAGCTTTATCAAAAAATTAGACACAGCTGGTTATGATGGTTCAACATCTATTGGGAAGAAGAGTTAACCAATTAGATGTTCCTATGTTGAAACCACAGAGAAAAGGAGGTCCAAGCCAAAGGATTCTCTTCTTCACCATTCTTCCTCTCAGGCTGTTGTTTCCAACAAACCTGTTAGTTTACCATCTGTTGATGAGAACAGGCCAAAACCAAAAAGGTTTGGGTCTCAAAATCTAACTAATTGTTGTGTTTTGCAGGGTTCTTCAACATGCCACAGAGGCATCTGGTATGTAGACAGTGGAGGATCCATGCATATGATAGGAAACAGATCACTTCTTAATGACTACTCTCAAGGAAGGAAGGGGTTTGTGTCATTTGGCAATGATGCAAGGGTTTCATCATCGGCAAAGGCTTTGTTTCCAATGGGGAAATAAAGTTTGATGATATTAACCATGTAGAAAATCTCAAGTACAACCTCTTGAGTGTCAGTCAAATGTGTGACAAAGGCCATGTTGCTCTTTTCACCAGTCAGAACTGTCGAATTCTGTCATCCAAGTTCTAAGTTGATTGATAAGGTGTTGGATGAATACACTCTCCTGAAGGCCAACAGGACAGGAAGAGTGTATGCCTTAGATCTTTCCAAGAAAATAGATCTCAAAGGCCATCCCTGCCTATTTCCAAGCTTCCCTCAAGAAACTACTCTATGGCATAGAAGGTGGGTCATGCTAATCTCAAAAACATAAATCAGCTGATAAACCATGGTTTAGTAAGGGGATTGCCTATGAAGGAGTTCAAATGTGAAGATAACTGCACTGCTTGTGTAAAAGGAAAACATCACAAAGCTTCATTTCCCTCCATAGAAGAACCTAAGTCCACTGCCTACTTACAGCTTCTTCACATGGATCTCTTTAGTCCTGTAAGAGTGATGAGTATGGCTAAGAAGAAATACTGTCTAGTAATTGTGGATGATTACTCCAGATTTGTATGGACTTTCTCCTTGCATTCAAAGGATGAGGCAGCTCAGAAGATTATCAACTTCATGTTGTATGTTGAGAAGCAGTATTCCCTGTCAGTCAAGTGTATTAGAAGTGATAATGGAATAGAATTCAGAAACAATACACTTGATGAGTTCTACCTCTCAAAGGGAATCAAGAGGCAGTTTAGCATTCCAAGAACTCCTGAACAAAATGGAGTAGTGGAGAGAAAGAACAGGACCCTTATTGAAGCTGCAAGGTCCATGTTGGCTGATTCTAGACTGCCAATGACTTTTTGGGCTGAAGCTGTCAATACAGCTTGCTATGTACAGAATAGAGTTCCAGTAAATCAGAGGTTGATGAAGACTCCATATGAAGTTCTACATCATTTGGCCCCTCTAATTTCATTCTTCAGAGCTTTTGGGTGTCCTTGTTTCATTCTCAACACACGGGATCAACTCCAAAAATTTGATCCTAAGGTGGATGCAGGGTACTTTGTTGGTTATTCATCAACTTGCAAAGCATACAGAGTCTTCAACTATAGAACAAAGATGGTTGAAGAGACTCTATATGTTAAGTTTAATGAATCTCCAAAGGACAAGATTCCATAAAGCCCTGTGGAGCTATTTGATTTGGACATACTGCAATATGTTCCTTATCAAACTCCTGCTGTTGCTCCTATCAACAGTTCACCACCTGGTGGTACTGCTAGTGCTGCTGATGATGATGATAGCAGTACTCACCTCTTCAGGTTTAGTGACCAACTGCCTGTGTCCTCTAAACCTGATGCTCCTGTAGCTTCAGTAGCTCCATCCACAATAAGTGCTGATCAGATTTCTGCATCTTCAACTACATTTGAGTTGCCACCATCTACATGGTTTCAAGAGTCTACATCAACATCTGTTGCTGCTGAAGGTTCGGCAAACACTTGCACTGATCTCATTGCTTATCAAGAGCTGAAGAATCACCCAATGTCTCAAATCATTGGTGATATCAGTGCTGGAGTCTCAACCAGAAGTCAATTGTCCAATTTCTACTTCTATGCTCTCTTCATCAGTCAGCTAGAGCCAAAGAATTATCATGTTGCACTTAGAGACAATGGCTGGGTTGAAGCAATGCAACTTGAGCTTCTTCAGTTCCAGAAGCAGCAAGTGTGGGAGCTTGTTCCTCTTCCCCCAGGTAAGTGTGCAATAGGCACTAAATGCGTTTAGGGAATAAAGCAGATGAAAATGGGCTTATTGTTAAGAACAAAGCCAGACTGGTTGTTCAGTGGTTTGCACAAGAAGAAGGTATTGCTTATGATGAAACCTCTGCCCCTGTAGCCGGACTGGAGGCAATTAGATTGTTCTTAGCCTATGCTGCACTCCACAAGCTTAAAGTTTTTCAAATGGATGTTAAAAGTGCATTTTTATATGGTAAAATAAAAGAAGAAGTTTATGTGTGTCAACCACCAGGTATGAGACATTATCTAACTTTCTTCTACAAAATAACCACCAGGATAATAAACACCCAGAATGGGTATACAAGCTTGATAAGGCTCTTTATGGGTTGAAACAAGCTCCTAGAGCCTGGTATGTGACATTATCTAACTTTCTTCTGCAAAATAATTTCACTAGAGGCTCCATAGATAAAACTTTATTTATTAAGAAGGTGGATCAGCATAAGTTACTTGTTCAAATTTGTTGATGATATTATATTTGCATCCTCTGATCCCCAGTTGTGTGATGATTTTACAAGATTAATGCAAAGGAAGTTTGAAATGAGTGCAATGGGAGAATTACAGTTCTTTCTAGGCTTGCAAATCAAACAAAAAGCTGATGGAATTTCATTCATCAGTCTAAATATATAAAAGATCTTTAAATAAGTTTGATTTACAAAACTGTAAGCCCTGTTCTACTCCAATGTGCAACACCACACAGTTGGATATTGATCAGAAAGGTAAAGTTGTTGATGAAACGCTTTACATATGTATGATTGGGTCCTTGATGTATTTACAGCTTCTAGACCAGATATTATGTTTGCTACATGTGTTGTGCTTGATTTCAGGCTGCACCTAAAGAGTCTCATCTGATTGCAGTCAAGAGGTTCTTTAGATATTTGCAAGGTACACAATCTCTAGGTTTATGGTATTCCACTAGGCACATTCTTGCAAATTAGTTGCTTTCTCTGATAGTGACTATGCAGGGTGTAAGTTGACCAGGAAATCAACTTCTGGTGGATGTCAATCCTAGGCAATTGTTTGATTTCTTGGCAGAGTAAGAAACAAACATCTGTGCTACATCCACTGCTGAAGCGGAGTACATTGCTGCTGCAAGTGTACATCCCAAGTACTCTGGCTCCAGAATCAACTTTTGGATTATGGCATTACAGAGACTAAGACTCCGTTATTCATGGATAGTGCTTCAGCTCTTGCATTGTCAAAAATCCAGTCGAGCACTCTAGGACCAAACATATAGAAATTAGACATCATTTTATAAGAGATGTTTTGAAAAGGGTCTAATTAATCCTATGTGTTGTGCTGGTGCTGATGAGCTTGCAGACATTTTTACTACGCCTTTGGATAGTTCAACTTTCCACAACCTGGTGTTAAGGCTTGGTATGCTGCAGCTAGAATAAGTTACAACTACTGATGTCGTTACAACTACTGAAATCAGTAAAATAGATAAGTACTGACGTCCTATGAAACATTTGAAAAGCAGATGAAAAGTCTGATGAGTAAGTGTTGAGGATAGTATGAAACAGCTGAAAGTTAAGAATTAACGAAAACAGCTGATGAGTAATTTCTCTTCAGTTTTTTCTACAACTGCTGTTTCTAAACAACTGAAGCTAGACCACAGTCTTCGTAGTTTCACACTAGTGATAACTAATACCAAGTCTTCAATTGTTTACAACAACTTATGGCAAAACCACTGTCTTCAGTAGTTTCACAACTACCGATGACAAACACCAAGTCCTCAGTTGTTTACATCATATGAAGTCAAAACCACGACCTTCAGTAGTTTCATAACTACTGATGGTTAACACCAAGACTTCAGTTGTTTCAACGTCTAATGGTCAAAACCAAGTCTTCAGTTGTTTTATAACACTGATGACAACACCACCACTGTCAGTCGTTTTAAACCTCTGAAGGTTAATACCACGTCATCAGTAGTTTCAAACAGCTGATGACCACACCAAAACCTTGAGTAGTTTTCTTTCAGCCTTTTCCTATCCCCACCCTATAAATACCTGTCTTCTTCTAAACCGTTCCATTAGTCGTTCTTCTGACCTTCATACTTTCAAAAATGGCAACCATTAGTCTAAAACCGCGACATAACTGCGTCGCCTACCTCACGAAATCGGCCTTCTGGACAAAGTTTGATCACGCCATAGACCTAATGGCTGATTCTCAATAATACAACTCTGCTCTTAAACCCGACCATCTACCCAGAGTCACTCAGTCAGTTTTGGTCCAATGCCTACGTTCACACTGATGTGCCTACCGCCAAATCTCTGTTAGGTCATTGGTTAACCAAAAACAAGTAGAGGTTACACCTGAAAGCATTCGTAGAGTGCTAAATTTACAAGATGCTGCGTGTGTGACTGAGTACCCGAAGGGCACAATTGATATGTCCTTCATCAACAATGGGTACGACGGAAATCTTCGAGCTGCTACCATACTGAACAAGACTTCCCTGATGCTGAACGATTAATATTTCATATGGTGAATGTTTGCTTAGCCTCGAAGACATCCTCATGGGATCAAATGTCTTCCCGGTGGCAACAGGTATTATATTCAATTCTGGAACACCAACCTTTAAATTTTTCACAATTGTGTTTCTAGAAATCAAAGATCTGGCACAGAAACCTGTGGGAAAAAGATGGCTATTATATCCCAGGTTTCTGATGGCCATAATTTTAAATGAATTACAAACTGATGGCCTTGTTGGCCTTGGAGTCCCTACACCAGCTGTTCTAGCTAAGGTATACTCCAGGCATAACTCCGACCAATCCCTCAAAGAAGCTGCCTTTGCTAAAACCCAAGCAAAGGGAACCCACAGCTTCAATTGCCAGATCCAAAGTCCCCACCAAGCCAAAATCCAAACCCAAACAAGCTAATCAGGGAGATGAGTCCCCTGATGATGCTGTACCACCCAAACAAGATAAAATTACTGGTTCAAACCCCCCAGTAGTGTTCACGACTCAACCAGCCACAGCCGCACAGGTATCCTCTCAAAAGGATACTGTTGCAACCATTCAGGGGAAACCACATTGCTGAGACCTCTCTCACTTGAGGAGGTTATCATTGAAGAGCATCCATCTCCCCGGATGCAATCAGCTTCTATCCCCTCTCCCCATGCAAATGCCCCTCAAAGCCCAACCATTATAATTGCCAATGTGTTGACTCAGCTGCATGCCTCTCCTCCTCCCCTACCACCACCAACAAGGGGAGACCAACAGCAATTGAGGAAGAGGATACACATGCTTTTGACAACCCATAGCACCGGGGTTTAAATGTTCTATCTCCTGGTGTGGATATGGAGACCAGAACATCTGGTGAGGCTACCACCTCTTCTGAATCAGCATATGATCAGACTGAGGCTGGTAACATTCCTAAGACCTCACCAGAGGCAAAAGCTGATGAAGGACAAAGTCCTGAGGCTGGAAGTCCCCAGTTCCAAGACAAAGGGGCACATGCTACAACTGGTCTACACCCAGTGCATGTACATAAGCAAGAGGTCAGGTGATTCAGCATCTGCTGATGATGACCTGGGCTTTTTCTACGATGTTCTTGCCCAGAACACAATCCTTGAGGAGGAAGTCAGTAGGCTGCAAAAACTACTTGACCAACTCTCTCAAGGAGAAAGACCATCTGCCACAACATCAACCCAACATATGGCACCTTCCTCTAAAGGTCCCTTAAACACACAGCCACTACAAAATTCGCAGCCACCTGCCTCTGTTTCTGGCACCATTTCTCAGGACCAAAACCCCCCTGAGCAAATGGATGCTATCCCTCAAAATCCCCTATCTCTCATCACACCGCAGCTAACCGAATTTGTTATTAAAACTGTTGATGAGAGACTTTCTTCTGTCTTACAACCCCTAGTGGAGGATGTACTGAGCCAACAACTTTCTGTTACTCAATCCCTTGCAACCAATGCACCAAAAAGGGGGAGAGTTTAGCAGTGAAAGCTAAAAGAAAGACGATGGAGAAGGAGAGAGAGAAAGAGAAGGATAAAGAGGTGGAAAAAGAGAAGGATTGTGTGTATGAGGCCGAAAAAGAGAAGGAGAATGTGATTGAGAAAGGAGCTGAAATTGAAAAAGTAAATGAAAGTCAAAAAGATTTTCATGTCACATACAAGAAAAAGAAGAGTGCTGAGAAAGAGAAGAACTTGAACGAAATGGTTAAAAAGGCTGATGCTGAACACAACGGATCAATGGACAATATCATTGATCAGCTGTTTAGGCAAGGTTTCGTCACTGAAAAGCTGGATTCTGAAATAAGAATATTAGAGATCCAACAAAGATGGGCCAGCTACAGCACTATGGATAGAGAGACACTTGAGATCATGATCAGATTTATCAGCAAATACCTTGGGAGATCATTGATCGAAGTAAAATCATGGACCAGGGACAGGATCTTGGCCATAACCTCCAAGATCTGTTCGTCTGAAGCATACACTAATGGTTTAGTAGTCGAAGCTTTGAATGAAGCAGGAGCAGGGAGCAGGACTGAGCTAGCCAAACACTCAAAAGCCACACTCACCTCCAAAATGCTAACTCAGCCTATCAACATTCCCTCTCCAAAACAACCACAAAACCAACTCCTTTACCCTCAAAACCAACAGCCGATGATGCACCTAAGCAGAAGAAGAGAAGGGTGTTGAGGCTTGTGGAAGAAGAAGAAAATGATGATGAAGAAGATAGGCTGCCGATCTCAGCTCTTCTGCAGTTGCCTAAGGCCAAAGATCTCTCTCTTGCAATAACTCCTGAGCAACAAAGAGATGCAATCAAAGTGAAATTGGAAGAAGAAGAACAACACAGATTGCACGATGAAGAGTTATTGCGGAGAGTAGATGAAGCATAGGCAGCCACTTCCTCCATCATTATATGAAAACAAGCTTAGAGGATTTATACTCTTAGACATACTTTTCAGTATGTGAAAGAAAGAGTAAGAATTTGGCCTGATCCCAGGGTGGCTCACAGAATACAAAAGAAAAATATCCCTCAGAGATACAATGGGCAAGTGAAAAAGATTGTAGATGAAGTGATCTCCTTAGCCCTTGTAGTCTCACACTGGGAAATCCTAGAAAATTTCAAAAAGGCCTATTTTGAAGGGGATGATGTTATTGAATGGCTTTTACTCATGCATATTAAGGGTAGTAAACCGTTGTTAGGCGGTACTTAGTGCTTGCATCAATCTTCTATGAATATTGCGCAAGTGGGAAATGTTGGATTTTTTATGCCCAAGACACATAGAACATTGATGTGGTTATGATCCAAGTCGGGTCATACCCAATAACAAGCTTAGCAAACACCAAATAATATTTAATTGATGATACGATCATGCAATTAAATAAATACACCAATTTAGAAAATGGGTTTTCTAAATAAGTTGCATATGAGATTGAACAATTTATATGGATATTTTGTTCATAAATATTGTTTTAATGTTATTTAAGTTACTTAAATAACATCAAATAATAAAGGAGTGTGTGTGAGTTGTACAATTGAAAGGTTAATTATATATATAACTCAAATAAGTGACTAGTTAACATGTGAAATTGGGTGTTTAAGTTTTGGGGGGGAATCCCAAATTAAAAGGGATTTCGGCTGCCCGTTGGTGGGTTGGCCTCCTTTTGGTTTTCACTTGATGTCTTGAAAAAACACACTTGACAAAATACACACTCCATTTCTTCTCTCTCTCTCATGCAAAAATCACAAGAAAGAAAAGGGTTTTCTCCTTTTGTTGAAGAGATTCACGGCTGAAAGTGTTCCAGCAGCCTCTTGTTTCGGTTTTGGTGCTCAAATCCTAGCAACAAGGTGTTTGCTGTAGAGCTTCGGGTATGCAAGCTTGAGAGGACCTCCTTTTGGTGCCTTAGTCGTTTTCTCTTGGAGCATATCCTCATCCATTTCGACTCTTTTGCGGCTGAAAGGTAGTTTTCGGCCGCCTCTTTATGGCTGTCCATAATGTATGTTTTGTGTTTACATAGCTAGTCTTATTCACATATAAATGGTCCTTTGTTTTTGGGTTTGTTTGTAACTTTATAATATCAATTTGAAACCAAAATTTTCAGTTTATAAACTATGTTATAAACTTTATTTCCGCTGCGTTTTCACAAAGTTTAAATGTTAAACTATGTTTCATGTTCTAACAAACCCCAACAACTGTCAATCGAATCATCTTCTTGCGACACACGATTTTCGCCTCATAGTCCACCAACCAATCCATTCCTAGGACTACATCGAACCCGCCTAAGGTCATCACGAATGGTTTAATAGGATATTATGACCTTCTATTTCTATGTCACAACCTTCTATCACCTCAAAAATCTTGGTACACTTACCTGGCAGTTTCTACATCGAAGGGCTTATTTATACTCCTACTAACAAGTACTTTAGCACAGAAAGTAGCAGAAATAAAACTTTTAGTAGCACCAAAATCAAATAACACAAAAGCTAAGGTTTGGTTTTCCAGAAACATACCTGACACAACATCAGGGTCCGTCCTAGCCTCCTCCTGAGTCATTGCGAACGCTCTGATGCTCGCCCTCTGCCCTTTAGTCTCGGTCGTCTTCTTCCTTGCACGAGAATTTTCAGCCCTCGGCTTTTTACAATCCCTGCTCATGTGGCCCTCCTCACCATAGTTAAAACACCTCCCTGCCTTGCATTCTCTTGCCTTATGGCCACTCTCCGATGTGATGCTTTCCACACTTGCCACACCTCTTCATCCCCGCACCAGATGTGACCACACGTCGGTCATCCACGCATGCACCTTTGTTGCTTGAAGTGGCCCCACACCATCCAACCCGCTTCCTATTTCAATTCTGGTGACCACCACTCTTCTTGCTCATAGCAGACGCCACCACAGTCCGTTCATCATATAACCTCCTCGCCAAGTCAACCGCTTAGCTAAACGTGCTCGGCAAGACAACGATAATGTGCCTACGGATATCCGCCGACAGCCTTTGGAAGTATCTCTTGATCTTTCATGAGAAAGGCGTCACTTGATCTGGCACTAGCCATGCCATCTTGTCGAATTTTGTGGTGTACTATTAATGTGCCATGGTTCCCTCCTCCGGCTGTAGGAACTCCCTCTTGACCTTATCCATCTCCCATTGAGGACAGAACTCCTCAATCACCAATTTCTTGAGCTCAGACCACCTCATTCTTCCGATAGCCCTGCTACCCTCAGCTTGGACAATATTGTCCCACCAACATAGAGTCGAGTCTAGAAACAAGTAGGCAGCAAACTTTACCTTCTGGTGCTCTCAGCACTCGCTGATGTCCAGTACATCCTCCATTTCTCTTACCCACCAGTGAGTAGAAACAACAGTGCCATTACCATCAAAGGTAAGGGGCTTACATCTTTAAAATGCTCCATAGTTACAGCCTCGTGCTGCCTCTGACACAGGCTCTTCTTCCTCTTCTTCATCATCGGAGAGAACCATCTCACACTCCGGTCGCTCCCGTCATCTCGATGACATATTGCTCTCCCTTCTTTCACCTTCCCTGACAACCGTGATCACTTCGGTCACCATAGACAATAGATCGTTTGCATGAGCTGATGCACTTCCTCAACAACATCCTCCTTCACTGACGCTCTTAAGTTAGCACTCTCATCCCCAGCCTCTGGGCAAGGGGTATCGAGTTCTTCATGAACCATCTCTTTCGCTCTAGGCCTTCCTCTTATGACCAATGGTTTAGCACAACATCCACCACGTGAAGCCTTTGAGGATTTACCACCGGCCATTCTCTAACCACACTATAAGATTCAAACACTAACACTGGCATTCAAGGGAATAGCTCAGTTATGTCAACTATAGTAAGTCCCTAATTATAGTAGCCAGTTGTGATCAGTCACTTACTTTACTCTTCATACTCCAAGCATTTTATATCCTCACTACAACAGTATCTAAATCTACAAACAACACATAAACCACATAACATGCACACATAATGTCGGTTAAACATTAAAGAAAATACCTGATGACACGCAGCTACTCGAACTGGCATCCCTTCCCTTTCATCCATTTTCAGTTTAAGTTTAGGTTTCTTTTGAAAATTACCCATTTCACTTAAACGTTGGTTATGATACCAAGTTGTAAGGCCCCGTTTTCGGGACGCTCACAGCTCGTCAACTATTACACATAAAACATATATTTACATTAACTTTAATAAAACATTGCAGAGGAAACATTTAACAACCAATTCATTTCATTATAATTGCTTTTGCAAAATAATACAACATTTGTTACAAAAGATCATTTGTTTGCATACAATGCAAAAACAAGAATGCCATCCAAAATGAGTGAAGTAGCCTCCCCGTGCCATCCTCGGGAACAATTACCGGCCAACTAGAAACACATAAAACTCAATGTTGCTAAGTAAGTTCTAGTTTTAAAATAAAACATACATTACCTTTCAAAACCGTTCTATACTTTGGTACATGATCACACATCATACGTACACATTGATAATATCACTATTATCTTCATCATTTTTTTGTTAACTTTATTTCATTCATTGTACATCATTATCATTCACTTTCATTCACTTTCTCTCATAAACTTCCTTACTTATCTTTTGTACATTCATTACTTTTCGATGACATGTACTGTACCCCAAACATTGTGCACGAAGCTGGTTATTGGGCTTGCTGTATATTAAAGATCTTGAACCTTATGCACAAAACTGACTCTAGTTCCTAGGGCAAGTACACATCATCCACTAGCTTTTCTCTTTCATTCTGGACCAATGCCATATGCTATACCCCGAACATTATGCATGAAGCTGGTTACTGGGCCTCAGTTCTATGAAAGACCTCGAACATTATGCATGATGCTGACTCCAGTACCTGGGCAAGCTGTAAGGATCCCACACGTATGTTCAATAACAAGGATTAGACCCCAGTGTGCGTCCTTCTGGGGTAGCTCACCCGTACACAATTAAGATAACATCCTTCATTGGGTGTCAACCTCCATACTTTGCTTGCAAGACTTTCTTACTTTCATTTATTCATTAATGCATGCATTCTTTCATTTTGTTCCTCTTTTCATTATCTTCCACTTTACGTTACATAGTACTTCTCATTTCATCCATAAACATTCAACGTAAATCCATGAAAAATAAACATACATAACAAGGAACATAAACATAACCATAAAAAACATCTCCATACAAGGCATTATCATACATGACATAACAATCATTGTACATGCCATACCCCAACATAAACAAAATTGTTGAAGCTATAAAAGATAGTCTATATTATCAACACAGTCAAAGTCAACAAAAGTCAACGTCACAGTCAAAGTCAACAAAAGTCAAATCCGACACGTTGGAGACGAGGACCGAGACGAGACGTTGAAGATTAAATGACTAGGAGTTTTATTGTAATAAATATATTTTGTGTGAACAAAATATATTTTGTCTTCTTTTTAGTCATTTTTATGCTTTATATGTAATTTTGTATTAATTAGCCTAAGTCTAGGGGGTTAAGTGCAATTAGTGAATATTAGTCTAGACTATGAATAGGTTAATTTTCATTAGTGTTGGTTAATGGTTGCATGACCAAGAGATTGGGGGATTATTGGTAACACATTATTTGCAATCAAGAGATCAAAGGGTTTTTGATTGTGATCATCATATTTTGATCTAATTCTTCATGATTGATTCAAGTTTGTTCATCCTAGAGTTAAAATTTGGTATCAGAGCCTTATTGGATCAAATTCACTGAAGATTTGAAGATTTTTTAGAGAGAGAGAAGTTGAGGTATTGGGTGTTTTTGTTCAGTATCAAGTTTTCTTCAATTTTGGATCACATTTGAGTGTTATTAATATGGAAATTGATTGAAGTTTGCTTGTTATTGGTTGGGAGAGCTCTGTTAATCATCAGGTTTCAAATAGACTGAGATTTGGGCGATTTCAGATTGATTTCGTTTTGAAAAAGCTTTTCAGCTTCGTCCAGCGAAATTAGTTGTTCATCCAGCGAAACTACATGGGTTATCCTCATTGAAGTTGTTTTTTGTTATCCTGCGAAACTAGTTTCATTGAACGAAAGTTCAATAGTGCTTGTGGGTGATTTACAAGCAAAATTGCTACCGAAAGTATCATTGAACGAAAGTTCAAGCTTGTTTCGTGCGAACTTATCAGCGAAACTAAGTCATTTTTAACATTCGTCTAGCAAAACTGCTGCCGAAGTTGTTAGTGAATCTACTGTCGGCTCAGCGAAACTAGAGTTCACAACGAAACTAGCTCAGCTTGACCCCAGTTGCTAAGATTGTCTAGCGTGACATTTAAAAATAATATATTTTTCCTGGGGGAGAATTATTTTACACTTTTTGGGAAAAAAAATTTTGGGGCGTTTAATTGTTCACAATTTCTAATAAAATGTCATCTTCGGAAGATTTCAAATCAGATAATCTCACAACGGCACAAAGCCGGTTTGACTCTTTTGCAGCAATGAAGAATGAAAAATTGACAGATTTGATTTATCGATTTTTAAAGGTGCCAAATAATCTAAAAAAGCATGTTCCTGATCTCAGTAACCATGAACAAATTCAAAAGCTTCTTGACTCACTTCCGTCTGCATGGAATCATCAAGTTAAAATGCTGAAGTAAGAAAAAGGTTATGTCGACACAAATCTTATTGATATGATCAACAAAATGAAAGAGATTGAGTTGGATATCAAACATCGTGAGTACTATGAAGCGACATATCTAACTCCAAAGATCACTTCAAACTCCAAAGAGAAACCAGAAGATATATCAGATTCTGACACCAATTCTAACAGTTTACCGAAACCTGGAACTGAAGAGGTACAAGAGGATCTTAAGCAGACATCAATGGGTAAAGGTGGAGCTGAGTTGAATGATGCAGTTTGCGATCATGATAAGGAAGAGGAATGGAAGCGAAATACTAGAGATTGTAACTGCGAGAAGGCTCTTACTGCTAAAAGAGTCATCCTGGATCTTCCATACGAGACTATTCAGGATATGTGCTCTTCTGCTTGCAAAATTCGTATATTGGTGTGTATAAAGCTAATAGGTTACTTTTAGATAACCAAAAGTAATTAACCACCATAAACGCAGAATTTAAAAGAATGAAGCCAAGTATTTCATAAAACTAAATGAAGCTTTAAAAGAAAATGTACATTTAAAACGAACTCTTCTGAAAGAAATGTTGAAACTAATCATTTAAACGAAAGAGTCACTTGGTTGAATTTGAAACAAGCAAGCTTAAAACAAAGCTTGATAGATGGACCATATCAAGAATGAAACAAGAAGAACTATTGTTAAACAGAGGAGAGCTAGGATTAAAACGGGAGTGGGTTGTGGTGAAAATCCATATGTCTATCCTCCTCCTAGCACCCATTGCTACTCTCCTATGCCTCAACCACATCCATCTAATGATTTGATTGAAGCTGCAGATACTAATAGTTTAAATGCAGGTTTAAGCAACGTTAATCTTAAAGAGGTTAAAGATGTGCAGGATTCTCTTGTAGGTTTGGTATTTCTCAAGCAGGGGTCTCATAAGAAGATTAATGACGATTCTACCTCTGATGCTCCAAAATCAATATCAGTTGCTTCTCCAACCTTCTTCAACAAATTCAAAACAGGTAACATTCCTTTGTTTGTTCCTGTCACGTTTGTCAAAGAAGGAACAATTGTTGAATCGTCAGGCAATCAAAATCCTATAACCAAAGCCGACATAATAGGAGGTGTCAATCAAGATCCTTTGGAAGCAGATTTCTGTATACGAGACTGGATAAGCTCAGATGATGAATCAAACAGAGGAGCGTGTTGGTTCCTCACATATCAATATATCTCCTGACATTGTCAAGTCTCAAAAGCTTCCAAAAGCTTAATTAAGACCAATACGGATCTCGTCTCCAACTTCAAAACAACCCACTCAATCAGTGAAGATCTCATTCCCTGTTCAGCATAGCAAATACCAAAACAAGCAAGAATCTGCTACAAGCTCAAAGCCATCCTCATCCCCACCTGCATCACACGGTTCAGTCAAGCATCAAAGGCCTTTAAAGGCTTGTTTTGAGTGTGGAAAAGAAAGTAATGTGGTAAAGAAGTGCCCAAAGGCTTGCTTCAAATGGTAAAGGCAAAACGAATTGCTTCTCCAAATGTAAGTCTACAAAGAATGTTCTAGACGGTAAAGGCAACACAGGTTGCTCTCTGGATCAAGAGGTAAAAAGCACACATCTTTGAATGTTGGATGAAAAACCCCCCATCTAAACCTTTTCATGTGAAGTCGGTTTCACATGATTCAAAGATGAAAATGACCAAAGGTTTAAAATCAAATTCTTTGCTTTCCGGTCTTAAACAGAAAATGATTTCTAAATTTAATTCATTCAAATCGAAATTAATTGAACCAAATCAAATTTGCCAAATTAAGAAGAAGGATACAGATATTCCCGATTGTTTAAATAGTTGTGTGCAAAATCATGTTTGTTATATCGATGAAAAAGGAACTTCCAGGACTACAATGGTCTTGGTTCCCCTTTCAAACTAATCCGTTAATGAGTGTAGGAACATTCAGGAGGACTGTTAGTAATCCGATTTACTGACAGAATGTTCATATTCAACATTGAGGTGGAACAAACAAGTCAAGATCATGGTATTTTATCCGCAATGTGGATTTTTATCTACACAATCACAGTTATCACTTCAAAATCACTGCATATTTCTTGAGAATTCATTTCTTATCTTTATATGAGTGTAGTTTGGAAGACCTTCTTTGATAAATTTTTACTTTTGTCCAGTTTAAAAACATTTAAAAAAATAAAAAAAATAAAAAAAATAAAAAAAATAAAATAAAAAAAAAAGTTTGCAAAAATAAAATTCAGGGGGAGAGTATTAGTAAATAAAAATGAAAAGTGAACTGGGAACTTGATTTGAGATGATTGATAAATGATTGTATATCTTCTTGAAATGCTTGTTTTTGCATGACTTGTGTTTTTAAAATGAGAAATGATAGTAACTGATGTTGTTATCTGATTCACATCTTATTTTTAATTGCAAATAATAGAAAAACAAACAGATTCTTTAATGATATGCTTGGTAGACTCAGCGTGAAGAATAAAGTAGACAGCAGCCTCATGATTTAAAATAAATTTATGCTTAAGGACGTCTGGATTTACGCAATCTTTTTTTTGGTGGCCTGCACAAAAACTATGTCCCGACAAAAATTGGATTGAGAATTAATCTTTTCTCCACCATGATATAAATCATATAAGCCATACCTTTGTGTCATGTTTGGTGTATTTTTGTGTCTTGTGCTTATCTCCTCTGCTGTACGTAGTACTGACCTGGAGTGATGATCTCCTCTACTGTACGGTAGTACTGACCTGGAGCTCTCATCGGCACATGATTAAATGGTCTTCTCCTTTGTTATACGTAAGTACAGACCTGGAGCTCTCACCATTTTAGTCTAAGTTGTGTCAAATCATCTAAACGATGAATTCATCACAGAATGCAATATTTTATCAATAATCACTAGCACACTAATGCACAAGCCTTGCTATGTAAAGATCATTACAAAATTCAAGAATTCCTGAGGTTGGGTGAGGGTTTTTGCCAAATGATTGTGGGGTCCTAACATTCTAAAGCATCAAATCGAACCTTAACAAATCATATGTTGTATGTCAAAAAAGATAAGGCATGGGTTTATGTGGACAAACATATGAGCAATCATTATTGATCTGTTTAAGAATTTCAAAATTCATTCAAAGACTGTGATTAGATTCAGTTATCAGTGTGATCTCATTGATTGTTGATGTCTAAATTCATCTTTGTGCTAAAGTATATATTGAGGATATGATCTCATGATCGATTCTTCTCGGTAAAAAAAAAACAAAAAAAAAACAACAAAATATTGATAGATACAAAAATGATATAATAAATGTATATAAAAAATAAAAATTATAATAAATTTTCATTTCAAAATTCTTTTAGGTCTTCCATATTATGCTGTTACAATTTTATCATTTTTCATATATTTCACAGAAATTGCGCACAAACGAACACGGATTTGCTTGTTTTTCACACACAGATAAACAAGGTTTTTATTTTGTAAAATGAAATATCTAACTAGAAATGTCGAGATTGTGTTTGAGAATGTGTTCAGATTTTTGCTTTAAGTGATGGCCGATCATCAGTTGAGTAGTGAACCTGATCAGAATACCTGTTCCTCAAGTTTGCAGAAGATACCTAGCTAGGAATCCTCTCCTACATCTTGTGAAGCACTCAAGATTAGAGATTTGGGAAAATTGTTCCAATATCCTTCCAAAGCTTGCACTCAAAAAGGGGGAGCATATAAATAGGGGGAGCTTATGAGATAAAAAATCTTTCTCATCAGATTCAGAAAGATTCAAATTGAAGATCTTTCTATTGTTGACTTTTCGGTGCTGATTTCGTTTAAAGACGTTGATAATAATAGACTAAGGGGGAGTATTGTTGGAGCTGTAAAAGATAGTCTATATTATCAACACAGTCAAAGTCAACAAAAGTCAACGTCACAGTCAACGTCACAGTCAAAGTCAACAAAAGTCAAACCCGACATGTTCGAGACGAGACGTTGAAAATTTAAATAACTAGAAGTTTTATTGTAATAAATATATTTTGTGTGAACAAAATATACTTTGTCTTGTTTTTAGTCATTTTTATGCTTTATATGTAAGTTTGTATTATTTAGCCTAAGTCTAGGGGGTTAAGTGCAATTAATGAATATTAGTCTAGACCATAAATAGGTTAATTGTCATTAATGTTGGTTAATGGTTGCATGACCAAGAGATTGGAGGATTATTTGTAAACACATTATTTGCAATCAATAGAGATCAAAGGGGTTTTGATTGTGATCATCATATTTTGATCTAATTCTTCATGATTTGATTAAGTTTGTTCATCCTGGAGACACAAAAATTCAACTTACTTCTCCCTCGGCCGCGTGGGCACTATGCAGGCGCATGGGCTTTCATGCACATGGGGATCATTTTGGCGTATGGGGAACTTTAGGGAGCACGGGCACTATTTGGGTGCATGGCCAACACTCAGGTGTTACTAGGAAATTTCTAGGTGCATGGGCACTACGCATGCGCATGAGTGCCTAGGCGCATGGGCAATCTGGGCGTTTGGACACTTAGTCAATTTTAGCTTAATTCTAGGTGCATGGCAACTATTTGGGCGCATGAACATCAGGCGTATGGGGACACTTAGACAGTTTATATTTTTGGACATGGGCCACGGTTTAGGCGCATGGGCAATTCAAGTCACACTTAATCAATATAATTGAGTCTCCAATCATGATCTAACATGTTCTAAGCTTAAATCTTACATTATAAGACTTAGAAATACATTCATAACATCATCACAATTATAAACATACACAAATCAAACCCCACCCGCAAACGCATACACATTTACATACGGGTGAAAAAAACCCATTTTTATAAAAAGTTCATACATGCATTTCCGCCCCAAATCAGTATAAAACAAGTAAAAAGGGGGGAGGGGGGGTTCTAGAACTCACCTTTGTAGCCTTTGGATATGAATTCCTTCAAAACCCGTTTGCTACAAGTTCAACCTTAAAACCCACCAAAACACACACAAACGAACACACAACATAAATAAGCATACAACCGAAGCTAAGGCTAGTTAAGAACACCATAAAACCATGAATTCTTACCTTGAATTCTAGTTCTTCTTCTTGTTTTTTTCAAACCTAAAGGTTTCAGCTCTTCTTCTCTTTCTGTCTAAAACCCGATTAAAAAGTGAAGTGTAAGACACAATGGGTGGCCATACCACCTTTATCACCAACGTTTAAGAGTTTTTGTCCATTTGAGGCTTTTAACCCCTTAGCTTGGGCTAAATTGCATTTCCTTCTTTTCTGTCACTTTTATTATTTCTTTCATAACTAAAAAATCAACCGGGTGTTACACTTAAACTGTTTGTTCCGCCTCAAAATTGAATTAGAAACAATCTCTATCAATAAACCAGATTACTAACAGTCCTCCTAAATTGTTCCTCCGCTCATTAACAAATTAGTTAGAGAGGAGAACCCAGGCGATCGTAGTCCTTGGAGTTCCTTTTCATCAATATAAGTAACTTGCTTCAGCGTACAACCGTTTAATTAATTAGGGATTGTTATATCCTTCTTTTAAATTTGCAAATTTTTTTTGGTTCAATTAATTTGGATTTGGATGAATGAAAGTTGGAAATCATTTTCTATTTAATACTAGAAGAAAAATAATTTGATTTTGAAACCTTGTTCATTTCATATTTGAATCATGTGAAAGAGGCTTAACATGAAAAGGTTTGGATGAAGGGTTTTTCATCGAACTGTTCAAAAATGTGTGCTTTTTACCTCTTGAACTAGACAAGCAACCCATGTTGCCTTTATCGTTTAGAACATTCTTTGTAGACTTACATCAAAAGAAGCAAGTTGGTTTGCCTTTACCATTTGATGCAAGTCATTGAGGGCACTTCTTTACTACATGAACTTCTTTTCAACACTCAAAACAAGGCTTGAAAGGCTTTTGATTCCCTGTAGTGGCATGTTGTGCAAGTGGGGATGAGGATTGCTTTGAGCTTATAGCAGATTCTTGCTTATTCTTAAGTTTCCCATGCTGAACAGGGAATGAGATCTAGACTGATTGACTGGGTTGTTTTTTGGTAGTTGGAGAAGAGATCCGTATTGGTCTTGATTAAGCTATTGGAAGCTTTTGAGACTTGACAAAGTCAGGGAATATCTTGATCTGTGAGGAACAAACACGATCATCTGTGTTTGATTCATCATCTGAGCTTGTCGAGTCTCGTATATACAGATCTTCGTCCAATGGATCTTGATTTGCACCTCTTATTGTGTCGGCTTCGGTTATAGGATTTTGATTGCCTGAGAATTCAACAATTGTTCCTTGTTTGACAACCCTGAAAGGAACAAATGAAGGAATGTTACCTGCTTTGAATTTGTTGAAGTAGATTGGAGAAGTTACTAATATTGGTTTTCGAGCATCAGCGGTGGAATCGTCATTAATCGTCTTATTAGATCCCTGAATGAGATATCCCAAAACTATAGGAGAATCCTACACATCTCTAACCTGTTTAACATTAACGCTTCTTAAACCTGCATTTAAACTATTAGCTTTTGTAGCTTGAATCAATCATTAGATCAATGAGGTTGTGGCATAGGGTAGTACTAATGGGTGCTAAGAGCAGGATAGACGTATGGATTTTCACCACAACCCACTACTATTTTAATCCTAGCTCCCCTTTGTTTACATAGTAGCTCTTCATGTTTTATTCCGGATATGGTCTATGTATCAAGCTTTGTTTTAAGTTTGCTTGTTTCAAATTCATCCAACGTGACTCTTTCGTTTACAAGATTAATTTCAACATTTCTTTCAATAAGAGTTCAATTAAATGATCATTTTTGTTTAAAGCTTCATTTAATTATATGAAATACATGGCTTCATTCTTTGTAAGTTTGGCATTTTTGGTGGTTAATTCCTTTTGGTGTTCTAAAAGTAATCTATTCGCTTTATACACACCAAATAAATTAATTTTACAAGCAGAAGAACACATATCCTGAACTGTCTCATATGGAAGATCAAAGATGACTCTTTCAACAGTAAGAGCCTTCTCGTAGTTGCAAACTCTAGAATTTCACTTCCATTTCTATTCCTTCTCAGCATCATAAACTTCATCATTCAACTCAGCTCCACTCTACCCATTAATGTCTGCTTAAGCTCCCCTTGTACATCTTCAATTCTAGGTTTCGGTAAACCTTCGGAATGGTGCAAGAATTTGAACTCTTTTTGGTTTCTCTTTGGAGTTTGAAGTGATTATTGGAGTTAGATATGTCGCTTCATAGTACACACGACGTTTGATATCCAACTCCATTTTTTCAGTTTGTTGATCACCTTCATCAGTTTATAATCTCGAAAGCATCTATCTCGTTTAATCGACTTGCCGTGTGACCTCCACTCTGGTGGGAGGGAATCAAGCAATCTCAGAACTTGTTCATGATTTCCCAATTGGGCATCAAACCTTTTTAGATTTCTTGCCACCAATAGAAAACGATCAACAAAATCGAATATCCTTTCGTTCTTTAAAGTTGCATAATTATCAAACCGACATTATGTAATTTTGAGATTATCAGATTTGAAAATTTTAAACAGTTCTACAAAAGCCATTTTTTGCAATTAAGCTTCCAAAAAATATTTTTCCCAAAAATTGTAAAATAATTTCCCCCGGGAAGAATATATATATTTAAAACGTCACTTTATGCAATCTTAGCAACCGGGGTGAAGCTGCCAGGCTAACTTATTTTTTATTTCTAAACCTTTTAAAATCATTGAATATTTCTTCCTTGGGTTAAACCTATTGTATTACCCGACCAATAATTTGTTTTAAAACGTAAATTTGTTAGCCCACTTTCTTTTTTTAATGAGCCCATACAAATCCTTGAAATTCAACCTAATTATAAGCCCAATAGCAAATTAAAAAAATGTTAGCCAAATAAACTTGAAAAATCCAACCCAACAACTTAGGGTTTCAACTTTACAACCGAAACACCACTTTAGGACCTAGGGTTTCAACTTTCAGCATTTAGCTTTATAGCTCCTTACAAACAAACAACCACCTTCAATCTCCATTTCCTCCAATATTCAATTTCAATTGTCTTGAACTTGTCGGTTTGACTTTTACGTTGACTTTGATGGTGAATTGACTTTTTTTTACTTTGATTGTGTTGATAATGTAGACTATCTTGTATAGCTCCAACAAACGTAAAGAATGAATAAATGCATGCATGCATGAATGAATAATTGAAAAGTCTTGCATGCAAATAAATGGAGGTGCACAACCCTAAAATGTTGTTAGCTTAACTGTTTTAGTGGTTTAGCTAACCCATAAGGATACAAATAGGGGTCTAGTCTTTATGACTAAGAAAACGTATGGCACCTCTGTCTCTTACCCTGGTACTGTGATCAGGCCACCGGGCATAATGTGTGGGGGTCTATTTATAGACTTCGGCATAGTACCCTATTTATGCATGATGTTGGGGTGTAGCACATGGAATTGGTCCAAAGGAAAGTGAAAGATAATGATGAGTGATGTTGAAAGATAATAACGGGTATTATGTATGTGTACGTATAATGTATGATCGTGAATGAAAGTATGGGACGGTTTGAAATAAAATCACAGTATACTATATCTTATTAAACTAGAACTAACTCAACAACGCTGACTTTTTATGTATTTTCCAGTTGGCAGGTAAGGGTTGTTGAGGATGCCATAGTGTAGCTACTTGGCTTATTTTGGATGGCATCCATTTTGTATAACGATGATGTTTTTGCTTTGTAATGTGAACAAATGATATTTTGTAACAATTAACAATGTTGTATTATTTTGCAAAGGTAATAGTGGTTTGTTTAAATTAGTTCCGTTGCGATGTTGGTAAATGTTTAATGTATGTTTATATGACATGTGCGATAAGAAGAATATTTGTTTAAATAATTCCGATGGGATGTTTAATTATGTTTTATTAAACTGTGAGTATCCCGGGATTGGGGCCTTACAATTCTGGAGTTGAGAAGAATGAATTTTCACTTTAGTTTAGAAGTTCTTCATGTTCATCCTCCCTAATTTATGTTAGGAATGCATTATCTGTTGATTGCATCTCCTTCAATCTGTAAGATTCCACATGCCTCACAATATTGTTGTTTCTTGATCCTTCATAATGCTCTAATACTTCCACGTTAGCAACTAAAGTTTTTAGTGATAGTATTTCAAGATCAAGTGTTGCTTTCATAGGAGAAACATACTATTCTAGCTCTCTTGTTGTGTGTGAAGCGTTTTCTGGTTAATCTCCATTGCTTCATACTTTAGTCTATACACAATCATTTCATTTACCAAATGTATAAATTTAAGGAGTTGTTGTGGTATTAATACACCTTGGATGTGATGAAATGTTTCATATTAAGTGTGTGAAGCATTTTCAATTTTAGTCCAGCTCTCTACTAGTGTGTGAAGCATTTTCCTTTTTAATATCTTTTACTTCATCACTTCCTTCACACAGACTGAAGTTCTTTCCAAAGGTTATTGGATGTTTTGAAGTTTTTTGCCCTTCTTAATATTTCAAATGAAAGAATCTTCGCCAAGATATTGTATTCTTTCATGTCTATTTTGATGTTATTTAAGTCATCAATAACTACAATTTTGAGGTTAACTGGCTTTTATGTGTTATAATCTGGATCCAATGCAACAGGAATGTATGATCCTTCTAAATTGAATTCCATTGACCTAGGTCATGGAAGATAATCTAGTTTCTAAACATGATCTTCCATTATTTGAAGTCTGCTTTGTTCTTCATTCATGGTGGTTTTAGACCATTGTTTGATCCTCATAACTTTGCCGGACATAATGATGAGTGATTGACTTAACAATTTAAGTTAATTTGGATGATTTTAGTTTGGTACTAAATTAATATATCCTTGTTTGAATTTGTCTAGGTCCAAATTTTGACAATGATTTTGATGATTAAATTGTTAGACTTAAAATCACCAACTAAAGGAAATTAGTCAATTGATTTAAACACTAAGTTATTTAATTTTTTCCTAGGGAAATTTAGTCAACAGAAGTAAATATTAGTTTAAATGAGCAGGCCAAAGGGCAAACCATAAAATATAGTATATTCGGTCAACAACATCAAAAGCCTTAAGTTTAGGTCAATAAAAGTCAAAAGCTTAATAAACTTTAAAAACAGATTATATGTGTTGGCTATTGGATCAAAAAGTTTGTGTATTATTTTAATGAAAATTCAAATGAATAGCAATTTGTTGACTTGTTTGATGATAAATTAAACAAAACAATTGGAGATATGTAGATATAATGATGATGAACTTGGGTTTATCCTAGAAAAGTTGGGCTGAGCAACTTCGGGCAAATATAGAAAATGAAAGTGGATTTTGTGATTGTTTGTTGTTGAGTCAAGCTTAAGTATGCTTGAAAATGATGTTATGACTCAGTTTCTAGATTGAAATCAACCGCTAAAGTGTTTAATGAGTACCGTGTACTGTTCAACCGAAAAATTCCTAAAAACCAACATGGTTTTAAGATATTTTTAATAGAAATCTATTTCTAAATGCTTTTGAGATCTTTATTACAACAATAACACAATATGTTCTTGAATACAAGCTAAAACCATCAATTAAGACACATATTGAACTATTTTCTCAATCAAAATGTAGAAGAGTGCTCTTGTGTAGATTTTACTCAATGTTGTATGATTTTGAAGCTAATGAACAATAGAGATTATGGTGTTGGTTAATTAGTGAATGTTTTGAGCCAAGGCTCTAATACCACTAGGTGGATTCACATTCTTCCTTTGGAGACTTATATATTCAAGCACATGTTCAACAACCCGTGAAGAACATGATGATGTTGAAATTAATATTTTGGTTGGAATGGGTTTGGAATGATGATGATTGAATGTATTTTAAAGATGATCCTCCTATCTTTTCAATCTCATAAAGATTCAACACTAATCATCATGGTACATAAACCCATAATGACTAGTATGATCTCTAGTGTGTGATTTTGTGTTTAGATGATATGTATGATTGAATGTTGATGTAAAATACTCAAAAGTTTTTTCTTTGATTGATAAAAGTTGAAAAGCCTACAAATGATTAAGGTACAAGGATATTTATAACCTATGTACGTATATGCACAATAAGAAAAGTACCCCTATGTGAACAAAAAAATTAAATAATAATCCTATGTCTAAATATGTGTACATCAGCAATAGCTTTGACTCACCTTAGTTTAGATTTTTTAGTTTTACTTGTAATAGGTCTTTTGTTAGTTTCCTTTTGGAAGTACTTAGTTTTATGTATTTTCGCAGTCTAGCAAAACTATGACCGAAACTATAAGTTCGCTCACAGTTTGCTGTTTTGTTTGCCTGATGAATCTATTGTTTCGCCTGGCGAAACTATAGTTTCGGCAGTGCAGTTTCGCTGACAGCAAAACTATCTGCAAAACTATAAACTGATGAATCTATTGTGTTCAATATTCTTTGTAATTGTTGTTTAGTATATTTGTGGGATATTGAACGAATATTAATATCATCTGCGTGTAATACGATCACATGGACCAACAATATGGTATCAGAGCCTTAGTGCTCATGATTTGTTGAGTTTCTTAGTGGTTTTTGTTCAATATCTTGTTTCAATCATTTTGGATCACTTATTGGATGTTTTGATGTGGAAATTGATTGAGTTAACCTCGTTTTCGGTTGTGGAAGCCTTGTTAATCATCTGATATCAAATTCATTGAGTTTTTGATAATTTCAGACTGATTTTGAGTTACAAAAGGGTTTTGGGATTGATCAGAGAAACTGCTGTTCTTTCAACAAAACTTACAATCATCTTCGGGAGAAACTACGGGTTATATTGTTTTGGAAATTGTTCTCTAGTTGTTCAGAAAAACTAGTCTTTTTGAACGAATGTTCATCGGTGATTGTGAAGAATTCTCGAGGGAAATTGATGCCGAAAGTGTTTCTGAATGAAAGTTCAAGCTTGTTTCCTGCGAACTTACCAGCAAAACTAAGCTTGTTGTAACAATCGACTAGCGAAATTGGTGCCGAAATTGTCAGCGAAATTAGCTTCTTCTGCGAAAGTACCAGTGAAAGTAGTTCTTCAACGAAATTATCTGCGAAGTTACCTTTTTCTACGAAAGTGTGTGCGAAAGTATCCTCTTTCTTGCCGAAACTTCATCAATCTCTATGAAACTATCATGTCTAAGTTAACATCACTCACACTTCCCGATCTTGAAAGTGTTGATCCCAATAGACCTCCGAGACTCATTAAAAGAGATAATTTGGATGATTGGAAGAGATGTCTAAAGGCCTTTTCTTCTACACTAATCACAACCAATGGGAATCGATTATTTCTGGTCCTCACATACAACACTTACTGTTGGTGATATTGTCTCCCAAAATAAGGCCCATCCTTTTTCACTAAAAAGAATCTGAAGTTGATCGACTGTGATCAAAAGGCTTTTGGTGCTTTAACCCTTTATTTGGCACTAGACATATACAATCATTTTGCAGAGCATAAAATGCTAAATCACTTTACAATGCACTATGTGAGTTTTATGATGGCAATGCAGATTTGTTAAAGGATAAGAGCATTCAGGCTGAGAAGGAATTCAACTCTTTTCTTGGATATAAGAATAAGAGTTTGACAGATCTCACAAATCATTTCTTAACTATTTCAAGCACCTTAAAGAAATATAATGAAAAGCTTTCCAACAGTGAACAAGTTAATAGGCTTCTAGATTCTCTCCCATCTTAGTGGAGTCTTCAGGTGAGGATACTTAAACAAGAAAGAGGGTTCACAGACTACAAGCTGATGGATATTATCAATAAGCTGAAATCCTTTGAGTTGGATATGAAGAGACAGGAGTTTAACCAGACTATGATGCCCACATCTGGTTTTTCAGAAAATACTACTTTACTATTAGCCGCTGCAAGCTCTCAGATTCAAAATTCAGTTCAAGGAGGAGTTAACACAAGTACTTTTTCATCTAGGAACAATAGTGTTGGAAGAGATTTGGGTAATTCTAAGATCAATGTTGAAACTTCAATCGCATGAGAAACAATGGCTCTTTTTGGAATGTTTGTTCAAAGCTATGAAGCACTTGTAGCTGGAGAGTTGAAAGGGAAGAGAATGACTATGGAAGACATGTATCAGGTGTATCCTGATGATCTTGAAGAAACTAATATTCAATAGCAGATGGCTATGTTGATCGTTAGAGCTCGAAGATTTATGGAAAGAACTGGACGAAAGAACTTTGGTAGTCAAACATCTAATTCAAAACTGGGATTTGATAAGTCCAAATAGAGATGCTTCAACTATAAACAATTGGGACACTTTAAACGTGATTGTCCTCCCCAATTGTCACCAATTCAAGCAATTCAGGAGTTTCAAGGTTAACAGCTGGGAAGGAGAAGGATATATGTATCACAAAAAGAGACTGCATTGATTTCTAACTTTGATTGGACTGCTGAGGTTGAGGAAACAAGAACTGAGATAATCATGCTTTGGTTGTTGAGCTTGTTGAAGGGAATGAAAAGGAAGATGGTAAAGATGGATTTGACCTTTTCAAGGATTTCAAAAGGGAAGTTGTGTCATCTATGAATGAGAAGGTATAGAAAGATGTTGGAATAGGGGATGGTAAATCTATAGGTATAGAGAGGAAGGAGTTCATGTGCTGGGCAAGGAATGGATTATGATGATAATGCTACCACTGTTGAGGAAAAGAAGTCAAGTACTCTGGTGTGCCAATGTGAAGAGCCTTAGCTGTTGAAAGGATTGTGATGGGACTTCCATATGAGGTAATTCAGGATATGTGCTCATCTACTTGCAAAATTAGATTATTTTGGATTTATAAAGCTAATCGACTATCAACATAATGAAAAGGATTTAAAGCGAATCAATGATGAACTTAAAATCAAAGAATCAAAATACTTTGTTAAATTAAACGAGGCTTTAAAAGAAAATGATCATTTAAAACGAATTGTTTTGAATGAAATGTTAAGATTAACACTTTGACGGAAAGTGTTGCCCTTGCGGAATTTGAAACAAGCAAACTTGAGTCAAAGTTAGATAAATGGACCATTTCATGAATGAAACATGATGATCTATGTAAATCTCAACGGGGAGCTAGGATTAGAATGGGATTGGGTTAATAAACATAAAGGTTTATCCTCTACCTAGTACATACTGTTATTCTCATATGCCTTTTCCTCATCCTTCTAATGATTTAATCAAAACACATACTGACAGTATGTCTGCAGGGTTAGGGGTGTTAACTCTAAGCATGCTCGTGAAAACTATACTATGGACCAACTAGTGGGCTTGGATGCACTAGTATTAGTACACCTGGTTGTTAGCAATCTATTTTAGATCATTGTCTAGTTTAACTTCTGTTTTTGTTTCTAGTTCTACTGTACAACTCTGTTGTCTCATGTTCTCATGATATTTCTAATTCATCTTTTAATTCAGTACATTGTGGTGATGTCTTTTATTCTGGTGATGATTCTGATGCAACTGATCTTTCTGCAAAGTCAACTGAGCAAATTAAAACTAATTGTTTTGAAAAGTTCTTTTCTCATCCGATTCCATCTTTCACTCCATCAAATATGTCTTTATCTGATCAAAGAATTACCTCTTCTTCTCAAACTAGTACGATGGAATTAGTTCTACTAGTACGACAAATGAACATTCATCTATTTTTGTAAATAATAATTCTTGTTCAAATAAACAACGACGTGCTAGCATGCATGAAACATTTAGTGACATCGATTCTAGTGTATCTGAATGTGATGAGGAAATTATCATTGATTATATTGTTACCTCATCACATCACAGACCTAGACACAAACCTTATTGTTTGAGGTGTGGTCAAGAGGACCATCTTGTCAAGAATTGTCCTACATTGCTTAATAGACATCTTAATAGGAACTTTTTTGGAAATAAATTAACAAAATTGGTTAATAATTTCTTTTGCAAAATATCGGCTTCATGTAAAGATAAATTTACTTAATCTTGGGTTCCTATCACACTTGGTTAATCTGTTCTTTATTTCATTTCAGGAGTCATCCACTAAGATTGTAAACAGCATATGGCATGTAGATAGTGGTTGCTCCAAACATATGACAAGGCTGAAAGACTTACCGACCAATGTTGGACCAAAAGAACCAATGAGACAGATGAGAAAAACCTTTAAGTCCCACAAGACATCACAACAACTGCTGAAGACTTGTTAGCTGTTTGACAAAGTCTGAAGATCAACAGCTGAAGACTAAAGTACTGAAGACTTCAACAGCTGAAGACCAAAGTCTCAAGATCAACAGCTGAAGACTAAAGTACTGAAGACTTCAACAGCTGAAGACCAAAGTCTGAAGATCAACAGCTGAAGACTAAAGTACTAAAGACTTCAACTGCTCAAGACCAAAGTCTGAAGATCAACAGCTGAAGACTAAAGTACTGAAGATCAAAAGCTGAAGTACAAAGACTGAAGACAACATCTGAAGACATCAGCTGATGACAACCACTAAAGTTCTAGAAGTCCAAGTACTGAAGCCTTCAGAGTTTGTCACAACAGCTGAAGAAGCATTCTTCAGTTGTTGTGATGGTTTCCTTTCAGTAGTTTTCTTTTCTATTTCAGTACTTGTAAAACGACTAAAGAGCATGTTCTTCAGTCGTTGTTGTTTCATTAGTTTCTTTTCAGTAGTTGTAGTGATAGTTAACACTTGGTATTTTTGTAAGATGATGTCAGTTGTTTGACATCTTCAGTAGTTGTGTTAACTTTTAGTAGTTAAATAACAGTTAGATGTCACTGTCAAGTGACATCAGCTGACGTTAGCTTCCTTATAAAAGGATAGATGACCTAATTGTAACGCAGCGGAAGCCAGCCGAAGCGTGTATTGAATGCATATATTCCTTTTGGCAGAAATTCTCTCTCTCTATAACAAACACTGTTTCATTGATAAATTTCATGTGTTCTTGTATAAATTTATTAATTCGTGGGCTCATTCCGCTGCAAATCCAATCTAATTGATCAAACTAGATGTTGAGATCCTAAAAAATGGTATCAGAGCAGGTTAATCATTGATCGATTTAACAATTGATCATTGAAACTGTTCTTTTGCTATCTACGTTTGATCGAATTAGCAAATTTGCAAGAATCGGTTATAGAGATTGAGTTTTTTTGCTTTCTGGCCATTTTGTTTGAGGTTCTAAGTGGTTTTGAGCTAGATTTACTTTGTTTACATTGAATTTGTCTGAATTCTGAATATGACTACTCCTTCTAATGCCCTCACAATACTGGTTCCTCAACCAAGCCTCCGATGCTGGTTAGGACTGAGTATAACATATGGCAACAAAGAATGCTCCATCACCTGTCTGTTAACAGTTCAGGTTGTTGGACATCTATGGTACATGGTCCACATAAGCCTATGGTGAACAATCTGGAAACCAACCAAATGGTTCCGAAGAAGAAGGAAGAATACTCTGATGAGGATTGAAAACTATTTGAGATTGATGCTAAAGCTCATGGAATTCTGGCCATGGCACTGCCTAATGAAATCTATTATGGGCTTATGCGTCATGAAACTGCTCATGACCTCTGGAAGGCACTGAAAGAACAATTTGGTGGTACTAATGAGGTCTTACCAAACAATAAGAAATACTTGCCCAACAATATGAGACATTTGCTCATAGGAAGGGTGAGACTCTGACTCAACAGTTTGAGCATTTTCATGTTTGATCTCTGTGCTGAAAATGGTCAAACATGAATACACTAATAGCCGATGAACCACAAATTCCTCAGATCACTGTCCTGAGAGATGGACACCTATACAATTATCCTACGCTCCAATGCAAATCTTGATAGCCTATCTCTCACCCAACTTCATGGGAAACTGCTTACATTTGAAAGAGAGATAGAGCAAAAAAGGAAATTGACATCATAAGGAAAGCTCACTGAAGACTTTGTACCAGGGAACACTGCCTTGGTCGGTAATGAGTCAGAATATGTTGCATCAGAAAGTAATTATGATGTGCATATAGATTTCACTTCAAACAGTTCTGATCATGCATTTGTGAGTGTTGATAGTTAGTCAGGCTGTAATAGTGACAATTTGTTCTTCATTATGGATGATTTGAAAGGTATAGCTGATGATGACTTAGAAGAGATGGATATTCTGAGCCAAATGGGCTTGATTAATATAAGATCTCAGAAGTTCTACAAGAGAACTGGTAGGAAATTCCCTGGACTCTCTGGCAAAACCAAAGTTGGTTTAGACAAGAGTAAGTTGAGGTGTCCCAAATGCCACAGGCTTGGGCACTTTGCAAAAGAGTGTAGATCATCTGAATCTACTCCTCTGCACCCTTTGTGACTTTTCCAAGTAATATTCAACAAAACAGAGGGCAACATCCTGCTAGTTCTGGTGATCAATCACAACCTCTATCTCCTGCATATTTTGTCCCTCAGGGTCCAATGCCATATCCATATCCCAGCTATTACATGCCACAAACCAGTCAAGTTCAAGTACCCATTGCTCAACAACCACCTGCTCTTCCAGAGCCTCAACCTTCCCAATCTCATCAATAATCTCAACCTCAACACACAGCTTTTTCACCCCAGGAGTTGTTGACTGGAGCAGTTTACCAGATGATATGTCTGGTCATGAACAACTATTTTCTGGTGCTGGTCAACATGGTGGTGACAATCCTTTGGGAAACTTGCTCTTATGGCCCTGGAGTCTACTCATACCTCATCCTCTAATGCCTCCACACCATAGGTATCACAGGTATCCTCTGAGGCCAAAGCCAAGCTATGTTCTGAAATATGCATAGCCACATTTGCATCTATTAGAGAAGCAAATGTAGCTTTAATTAACAAGAACATTAAGCTAGAACAAATAATATCCAAAAGAAAAGCTGATTTGAGTCTGCTTAATGATATGAATTATGAGATTTACAACTTAAATGCCAAATCACTGATGTTAAGGCTAGGGAGAGGTACTTCTAGAGAAGTACAAAGACCTCAAAGAAACACTTGCAGCTACGCAGGTAGAGTGTGATCGATGGGTACATTCCTACAAGGGTTTTGAAATGCTTCTCAGTAAGCAGTCTGCTTCCAATGTGAAGTTTGGCATTGGTTATAATCACACTGCTCCTTCTACAGATTTTACTCCCATAGTAGAGGTAGAATCTGATGGCGAAGCAATAACGAATCCTTTTCATCATGTGATCTACTATCTGATACAGCACCATCAGAGGTTGGAGTGAGCATTAATTCCTCCAAAACCTATCAGCTGATGTTGATGGTTCAAATGCGGACACTAACATGATCAAAAGGTTGATCAATCCAGGTGGTATTTCACAAAGTACTGAAAGTACTAAAGAGCAAGTCATAACACCTGGAAACAAACCCAAACTACTGCATGTACTAAGGAAATAAAACTGCCAGTAGAAAGGTTGGGAAAACTACTAAAGAAGATATCAAGAAAGCATGTACTGCAGGAAGAAAACTGCTAGTACTGGTCGCAAACTGCTGAAGAATAAGTCTTCAGTAGTTTCATCTTCTTCAGCAGATGATCAACTTAAGATGAAGAAAAGCCATGTGAAATATGTTGCTTATTCATCATCTTACTGATGATTGCTGGTATAAAAAGGGCTCCAAACTCAAACACAACGACAACATTAAAAAGAAAATGGATAAAATGAAAAATGAGTTTGAAACCAAGTTTGTACGAGCAACATCAAAACCTGTAACCCCAAAATCCAAATAGAAATCCAAAAAGGAAGGGGTTAATCAGGCAACAGCTGAGGTTGCTCAAAGGGAGATGGTACAACACAGGAATCCATCAATCTCAAGCACTAATGTGTCTGATAAGCTGATGAAGGCTTTATCACAGAATCAGACAATGATGGTTCAACATCTATTGGGGAGAGTCAACCAATTAGATGCTCATGTGCTCAAACCACAGAGAAGAAAATCCATGCCAAAGGATTCTTCTTCTTCACCATCTCCATCCCCTCAGGCTGTTATTCATAGCAAATCTGTTAGTTTACCATCTGTTGATGTGAACAGACCCAAAACCAAAAAGGTTTGGGTCTCAAAAACTAACTAATTTTTCATGATTACAAGGTTCTTCAGCATGCCACAGTAGCATATGGTATGTTAACAGTGGAGGATCTATGCATATGACAGGGAACACTCCCTTCTACATGATTACTCTCAAGGAAAGAAGGGGTTTGTTTCTTTTGGCAATGATGCTAAGGGTTACGTCATTGGCAAAGGCTTTGTCTCCAATTGGGAAATAAGGTTTGATGAGTTAACCATGTGGAGAATCTCAAGTACAATCTCTTGAGTGTCAGTCAAATATGTGATAAAGGCCATGTTGCTCTTTTCACCAGTCAGAACTACAGGATTCTGTCATCCAAAGTTCTGAGTTTGATTGATATGTGTTGTATCACACTCCCTGAGGGCCAACAGGACAGGAGAGTGTATGCCTTAGATCTTTCCAAGAAAATAGATCTCAAAGGCCATCCTTGCCTATTTCCCAAGGCTTCTCTCCTCAAGAATCTATTCTATGGCATAGAAGGCTGGGTCATGTGAATCTTAAAAACTTGAATTAGCTCATACATCATGGTTTAGTAAGGGGATTTTCTATGAAGGAGTTCAGATGTAAAGATAACTGCACTGCTTGTTTGAAAGGAAAACAGCACAAAGTCTCATTCCCTCCTATTGAAGAACCTAAGTCCATTGCCTGCTTGCAATTACTACACATGGATATCTTTGGTCCTGTGAGAGTAATGAGTATGGCAAAGAAGAAATACTGTTTGGTAATTGAGGATGATTACTCCTGATTTGTATGGACTTTCTTCTTGCATTCAAAGGATGAGGCTGCTCAGACGATTATAAACTTTGTGTTGTATGTTGAGAAGCAGTATTCCCTATCTGTCAAGTGTATGAGAAGTGATAATGGAACATAATTTAGAAACCATACACTTGATGATTTTTATCTCTCAAAGGGAATCAAGAGGCAGTTTAGCATCCCAAGGACTCCAGAACAAAATCGAGTAGTAGAGAGAAAGAACAGGACCCTAATTGAAGCTGCAAGGTCATGTTGGCTGACTCTGGTTTGCACTGACCTTTTGGGCTGAAGCTGTTAACACAGCTTGCTATGTGCGGAATAGAGCCTTGGTAAATCAGAGGTTGATGAAGACTCCATATGATGTTCTACATCATTTGGCTCCTTTAATTTCATTTTCAGAGCCTTTGGGTGTCCTTGTTTCATTCTTAACACAAAAGATCAACTCCACAAATTTGATCCTAAGGTGGATGCAGGGTATTTGTTGGTTATTCATCTACTTGCATGGCATACAGAGTCTTCAACTGCAGACAAAGATAGTTGAAGAGACTCTGCATGTGAAGTTTAATGAATCTCCAAAGGACAAGATTCCACAAAATCCTGTGGAGTTATTTGATTTGGACATACTGCAATATGTTCTTTATCAGGCTTCAGCCGTTGCTCCTGTCAACAGTTCTCCACTGGTGGTATTGATGATGATGATAATATCAATACTCCCTATTCAAGTTTAGTGATCAACTGCCTGAGTCCACTAAACTTGATGTTCCTTAGCTTCAGCAGTTCCATCCATAACAAATGCTGATGAGATCTCTGATTCCTCTACATCTTTTGATTTGCCATCTCATTCTTGGTTTCAAGAGACTGCATCACCATCTGCTGCTGCTGAAGGTCCTACAAACACTTGCATAGATCTCATTGTTTATCAAGAGCTGAAGAATCACCCAATGTCTCAAATCATTGGTGATATCAATGCTGGAGTTTCAATAAGAAGTCAATTGTCCAATTTCTGCTCTCTTCATTAGTCAGCAAGAGCCAAAGAACTATCACATTGCTTTAAGGGACAATGGATGGGTTGAAGCCATGCAGCTTGAGCTACTTCAGTTCAACAAGCAGAAGTGTGGGAACTGGTTCCTCTACCCCCAGGTAAGTGTGCAATAGGCATAAATTGTTTTAGGAATAAAACAGATGAAAAAGGCCTTATTGTTAAGAACAGGCCAGACTGGTTGTTTGGGGTTTGCACAGGAGAAGGTGTTGATTATGATGAAACCTTTGCTCTGTAGCCAGATTGGAGGCTATTAGATTGTTCTTAGCCTATGTTGTATTCCATAATCTTAAAGTTTTTCAAATGGATGTTAAAAGTGCATTTTATATGGTAAAAAAAGAAGAGGTTTATGTGTGTCAACCACCAGGTTTTAAGGATAATAAACATCCAGATTGGGTATACAAGCTTGATAAGGCTCTTTATGGGTTGAAACAAGCTCGTAGAGCCTGGTATGAGACATTATCAAATTTTCTTCTTCAAAATAATTTCACTAGAGGCTCCATAGATAAAACATGTCATTAAGAAGGTGGATCAGCATACGCTACTTGTTCAAATTTATGTTGATGATATTATTTTTGCATCCTCTGACCCTAGTTTGTGATGATTTTACCAGTTTAATGCAAAAGAAGTTTGAAATGAGTGCAATGGGAGAATTACAGTTCTTTCTAGGATTGCAAATCAAACAAAAGGCTGATGGGGGACTTTCATTCATCAGTCTAAATATACAAAAGATCTTTTGAATGAGTTTGATTTACAAAACTGTAAGCCCTGTTCTACTCCCATATGCCACACCACTTAACTGGATGCAGATCAGAAAGGTAAAGCTGTTGATGAAACACTTTGCAGATGTATGATTGGGTCCTTGATGTACTTAACAGCTTCTAGACCATATATCATGTTTGCAACTTGTGTTTGTGTGAGATTTCACGCTGCTCCTAAAGAGTCTCATTTGATTGCAGTCAAGAGGATCTTTAGATATGTGCAAGGTACACAATCTCTAGGTTTATGGTATTCCACTGGACACTCTTGCAAATTAGTTGCTTTTTCTAATAGTGACTATGCAGGGTATAAGTTAACCAGAAAGTCAACTTATGGTGGATGTCAATTCCTATGCAACTGGTTGATTTCTTGGCAGAGTAAGAAACAAACATCTGTTGCTACATCACTGCTGAAGCAGAGTACATTGCTGCTGCAAGTTGTACATCTCAGGTACTCTGGCTTCAGAACAACTTTGGATTATGGCATTACAGAGACTAAGAGTCCATATTAATGGACAGTGCTTCAGCTCTTTGCATCGTCAAGAATCCTGCCAGCATTCTAGGACCAAACATATAGAGATCAGACACCATTTTATTAGGGACTGTTTTGAAAAAGGTCTCATTGATCCAAAGTTTGTGCCTAGTGCTGATGAGCTTGCAGACATTTTTACTAAGCCTTTGGATAGTTCAACATTCCAAAACCTAGTGTAAGGCTTGGTATGCTGCAGCTAGAATAAGTGACAAACTACTGATGATCTCAGTAAACAAGTACCGATGATATTAGTAAACATCTCACAAATAGTACTGATTCTGTTAAAAGAAACTGATTCGTTGAACTACTGATGTCAGTAAAAACAGATAAGTACTGATGTCCTAAGAAATACTGAAGACAGCTAAAAAGTATGATGAATAAGTGTTGAGGACAGCATGAAACAACTGAAAAACTAAGAATTGACGAAAACTACTGATGGGAATTTTCTCTTCAGTCATTTTACAACTGTTGTTTCATCTTAAACAACTGAAGCAAAACCAATGTCTTCAGTAGTTTCAAACCACTGATGACTAACACCAAGTCTTTAGTCGTTTACAACAACTGATGACAAAACCATGTCTTGAGTAGTTTCACAACTACTGATGACTAACACCAAGTCCTTAGTTGTTTCCAACATCTGAAGTCAAAACCATGGTTTTTAGTAGTTTTATAACTGCTGATGCCTAAAACCAAGACTTCAGTTGTTTCAACCTCTGAAGGTTAATACCATGTCATCAGTCGTTTTTAAAACTACTGATGATTAACACCAAACCCTTGAGTTGTTTTATAACCATACCCTATAATACCTAATCCTACAGAGCTTCATTATCTAAAACCTAATGTTCAAAAACACCGAACCTTCTCTCACATTAATGGCGACCATGCAGCTTAAACCAAGACACAACTGTGTTGCCAACCTTACAAATCACCCTTCTGGACGAAGTTTGATACTGCCGTTGATCTAATGGTCCATTCTCCATACAAAACGACCTTCCTTATCAATCCTACCATTTATGCAAAATCCATAAATCAGTTCTGGACGAACGTCACCCTTACCACTGGGAAGAATGACACCAAGTCTCTCCAGTCGTTCGTCAACTACCGTAAGGTGGTCATCACTCCAGAAATCCTTCGCCAAACCCTACAACTGGATGATGCACCTTCCCCGCTGGATATTCAAAGGGCACCACTGATCTATCCTTTGCCCACCATGGATACCAGGGTAACCTCAGCGCTTCTACCATCCTAAAGAGCATTCCATGACGCGGAATGCCTTATTTTTATATGGTGAATGTCTGCCTAGCCCCTAAGACTTCTTGGGTCAAATGTCAACCAGTTGGCAGCAGGTTTTCTCTATCCTTGAGCAACAAAACTAAATTTTTCTGCAATAATATTAACTTAAGGATATGATCACAAAACCTATTGCTAACCGATGGATATATCGACGGTTCATAATGGCCATTATAGAGAACCAGCTGGAAGCTGAGGGACTTGTTGTCCTTGGAGTCCCTGCCATGGCTGTATTGCCTGAGGTATACTCCACGCACAACTCAGACCAGTCACTCAAACAGGCTGCCAAGCTGCGAAAACCCACGCAGCTGGAACCCACAGCCACCACCTCCAAATCCAAAGTCCCCACCAAACCCAAACACAAGAATCCCAAAACGGCTACTCAGGGAAATGAGTCCCCTGAGGATGTCCCTGCAACACAAACGCAGGATATATCTACTGGCCGTAATCCCCCAATAGCTACAAGTACTCACCCAACCTCAACCGCTCAGGCTTCCTCTCAACAGGAGCCTGCAGCAACCATATTCGGGTCACCTATACATCTGGAACCTTCCTCATTTGAGGAGGTTGCCATTGAAATGCACCACTCTCCCTGGGTGCATACTGCTTCTACACCATCTCCCACTGCAACCGCCCCCCAAAGTCCTACCATAATAGTTGCAAAAGTGCTGAGTCAGTTGCATTCCTCACCCCCTCCCCAGATACCAATCAAAACTGGGATAGCCTCAACAATTGAGGGGGAGGATCCAAATGCTACTGCTAACCGATAGCATAGGGGTTATACTGTTCAATCTCCTAGTGTAGCAGAGGAGGTTAGAACATCTATTGAGGTTGCCACTTCCCCTGTTTCAACAAATGACCAGGATGAAGAGGGTAACATCTATAAGACCTCACCAGAGGCAACAGCCAATGACGGACAAAGTCCTGAGGCTGGAAGTCCCCGGAACCAAGACCAAGGGGACATGCTTATACTGATCTACACACAGTGCATGTACATCCTGATTCTATCAGGAGGTCAGATGATTCAGCACAAACTGATGATGACCTGGGCTTCTTCTATGATGTCTTAGCCCACACACAATCCTAGAGGCTGAGGTGGGCAGACTCAAAGAGCTGCTAGCCAAAATGTCTCAGGATCTAAGTCCATCTACCTAATACACCAAGAGATGGCACCTCTCATCACACCAATTATCACTGATATAGTGATTAAAACCCTTGATGAGAGGCTTCCATCGATTATCCAACCCTTGATAGAGGAAGTTGTGAGCAAAAGGCTTTCTGACAATCAAACCCTTGCAACCAATGCAACCAAAAAGGGGGAGATTCAGTTAGTGAAAGCAAAACGAAAGAGGATTGAAGATGGGAAAAAGAAAGAAAAGGAGATAGAGGTAGAAAATGAGAAGGAGTTGGGTGTAGAGACTGAGAATGAGAAGGGGAAGGAAGTTGAAATAGAGAAAGTGACTGAATGTACTAATGACTTTCATGTCACATACAAGAGAAGGAAGAGTGGAAAGAAGGAGAAGGAGTTGGAGGAAATGGTAAAGGAGGCTGATGCCCAACACAGCCGATCAATGGATAACATCATTGATAAGCTGTTTAGGCAAGGTCATGACACTGAAAAACTTGACTCAGAAATTAGAAGATTGGATATTGAAGAAATCCAAGCAAGATGGGCAAGTTACAGTGTGTTGGAAAGGGAAAGGCTGGAAATCATGATCACGTTCATAGCTAAGCATCTTGGAAGATCATTGATTGAAATTAAGTCATGGTCCAGGGACAGCATCTTGGCAATAACCACCAAGATCTGTTCGTGTGAAGTATATACCAAAGCACTGGTCATTGAAGCCTTGAATGAAGCTGGTGCTGGGAGCAGGACTGAACTGGTCAAACAATCTAAAGCCTCACTTACATCCAAAATACTGAACATCCTATCAAAATCCCACACTAAAACCAGCACAAACCACAACCCACTAAACCAATTCCCTTTCCACAAAACCAATAGCCGATGATGTACCCCAGAAGAGGAAGAGAAGGGTACTGAGGCTAGAAGTGGAAGAGAGATAAGATGAAGATGAAGACAGGCTGCCAATCTTAGCTGTTATACATTTGCCTAAGGCCATAAGTCACCCTCAATAATTACTCCTGAATCTCAAAGCAAATTGTGAAAGTGAAGTTAGAAGAAGAAGAGCTTCACAAACAACAGATGCGGAACCGTTGAGAAGAGTCGAAAAAGCATACGCTGCCACATCTTCAATCATCAATATGAAGAAACATGCTCAGAGATTATTCACTCTCAGACATACCTTTCAATATCAAAAAGAGAGAGTGAGGATTTGGCCTAATCCCAGGGTGTCTCATATGATTCAAAAGAAAAATATTCCACAAAGATACATTGGCCAAGTAAAGAAGATTGTAGATGAAGTGATCTCACTGGCCTTTGTAGTATGACCTTGGGAGGTCCTAGATGACTTCAAGAAAGCCTATAAAGCTAAACTGACCCCACAAAAGATGCTGGAGAATAAAGTGGTGAAAAAGGGGTTAGTGTATACGAGCCTTGAGGAAGTTAGAAAGAATGAGCTCCAGTGTTCTTAGACGGTATTCGCCCAGATGAATTCACATATAGAGTCATAACAACTGTGGAACTAAAAAATGGGAAGCCGGTCAAATACCTCTCTGAGTATTATGGGCCAGATTCACTCTTTGAAGGAGAAGCAGAAGAGCTTACCAGGGAGGAACAAGTAATCTTCCTTGAGGCCTATACAAGGGAGTCTTACAGACTCATAGTTGGGAAGTAGATCTCATGGATGGGGTAACAGCTCTGTGTCCAGTTCCCCAAGGCAGAGTTCCCATCCATCCTTTGTCAAATAGATCATTAAGACTTCTTCCCAGGCCTGTGCTAACAAGGGTCACTTCTGAGCTGATCTAGAAGACAAAAAGACCAATCTTTCTGCCATAATAAGTGGGACATCTTCAATAAGCTTAAAGGTTTTGGCTGCATTGGTTCAGGGGGAGTTTGTTGGACCAAAAGAACCAATGAGCCAAATCAGAAAAACCTTTAAGTCCCACAAGACATCATAACAACTGTTGAACACTTGATTAGCTGTTTGACAAAGTCTGAAGATCAACAGCTAAAGACTAAAGTACTAAAGACTTCAACAGCTGAAGACCAAAGTCTAAAGATCAATAGCTGAAGACTAAAGTACTGAAGACTTCAACAGCTAAAGACAAAGTCTGAAGATCAACACCCGAAGACTAAAGTACTGAAGACTTCAACAGCTGAAGACCAAAGTCTGAAGATCAACAGCTGAAGACTAAAGTACTGAAGATCAACAGCTGAAGTACAATGACTGAAGACAACATCTGAAGGCATCAGCTGATGACAACACCTGAAGTTCAAGAAGTCCAAGTACTGAAGCCTTCAGAGTTTGTCACAACAGTTGAAGAAGCATTCTTCAGTTGTTGTGATGGTTTCCTTTCAGTAGTTTCTTTTCTATTTCAGTACTTGTAAAACGACTAAAGAGCATGTTCTTCAGTCATTGTTGTTTCAGTAGTTTCTTTTCAGTAATTGCAGTGATAGTTAAACTTGTTATTTTTGTAAGAAGATGTCAGCTGTTTGACATCTTAGTAGTTGTCTTAACTTTCAGTAGTTAAATAATAGTTAGATGTCATTGTCAAGTGACATCAGCTGACATCAGCTTCCCTTATAAAAGGAAAGATGACCTAATTGTAATGTAGCGGAAGCGAGCCGAAGCGTGTATTGATTGAATATATTCCTTTGGCAGAAATTCTCTCTCTCTATAACAAACACTATTTCACTGATAAATTTTGTGTCTTCTTGTTTAAATTTATTAATTCATGGGCTCATTCCGCTGCAAATCCAATCTAATTGATCAAACTAGATGCTGAGATCCTAACAAACAATTATCAAATTATGACGGAGGATATGTTGCTTTTGCTGGCGACAAAAAGCGTAGAAAAATGATTGGGCGAGGAGAAGTTTCTAATGGTTCTTTAACCTTGGAAAAAGTCAACTATATTCCTGAGCTAGCATTTAATCATTCGAGTGTTTCTCAAGTCTGCGATAAGGCATTACTGTCTTGTTTAAATTGATGAATGTCTATTTTTAAAATCAGAGCTTGATATTCCAGATGATTTGATTGTTATGCGTGCCCCTAGAAAACATGATACATATCTTCTTGATATGAACTCAGCGAGTCAAAGTCTACAGCACCCTGTCTTTTATCTAAAGCTTCAAACTTTGAATCTCTCTTATGGCATCGTCAATGGGCCACCTAAATTTTAAAGTTATTAATAAAATAGTAAAAAACAATCTCGTGAAAGGACTCCCTTCAAAAGATTTTTCTCTTAACGAAAAATGTATGACGTGTGCCAAGGGCAAACAACACAAGAAACCACATAAGCCCAAACTTGAAAACAGCATATCTTGTCCTCTCGAGTTGTTACTTACTGATTTGTTTAGCCCAATTAACATTAGTTCTATTGCTAAAAATTATTTTTGCCTTATTGTTACAGATGATTTATCGAGATATTCATGGGTGAGATTCCTTGCTCACAAAGGAGAGGTTGCTGAAGAATTACAAAGATTAATTCTTTCTATCCAGACAATCAGCAAGAGAAAGGCTATGGGTCTGAGAAGCGACAACGGCACTGAATTCAAAAATCAAATTCTCAATTCATTCTGTGCTCAAAAGAGGATTGTAAGACAGTTCAGTGCCGCCAGGACACCTCAACTGAATTGTGTAGCGAAACGAAAAAATCGCACTCTTATTGAAGCTTCACGTACAATGCTGATAGAATCTACTTTACCCATTATCTTCTGGGCTGAAGCATTAAATTGTGCTTCATATGTTTCAAATCGAGTGTTGATGGTGAAGGATAAGATGAAGACTCCTTATGAACTTTTTCATAAAAGGAAACCTTCAATTGACTTCTTTCGACCATTTGGCTGTTCATGCACTCTTCTGAATACTCAATCACAGAAGACAAAGTTTGGTACTGTGTCTGATGAATGTTACTTTGTCGGATACTTTTCTTCTCAAAAGGCCTATCAAGTTTATAAAAAGAGAACATGTATCGTTTAATTGTCGTTCTATGATAATTCACAGGAGTCTAACTCTTCTGATGTTCGATCTGAAGCAGCATGGTTCATTGACTCCGATACGTGTTAATCATTCAATCTTCCTACTTTTGACGATGCTGCGTCCACTACAAATGTTCAAAACAATATTATCTCCTCCACTTCATCACCTGTTCATTCCACCCCATGTAAATGATGCCATTTCAGCTGATGTGAGTTCATCCTCTCCATTGCTAGATTCTTCTTCACCAACATCTATTTCTTCATCACCTACATCTATCCCCTCACAATCTATTTCATCTCCCTCTCCCTCATCTAATCCTACACAATTTGTGACTGAAACTTCTCCTCACACCTTCCCTTCAGACACTGACTACAAAAATTTGAAAGTGCATCCTCTTGATAATGTTATTCGATCTATCATGGTATTCGGATGTGGAGTCAATCTGGTTTGATTAATATCTGTCTCTTTTCATGCTTCATTTCTCAAACTGTCTCGAAAAATGTGCATGCCACTCTACTTGATCCATGCTGGGTGGAGTCAATGCAATTGGAGCTTCAACAATTCACAAAGCGTAAAGTTTGGACCTTGGTTGACTTGCCTCCCAACAAATGCCCAATTGGTAGAAACTGGGTGTTTTAGAACAAATTGGATGAACGTGGTGTGGTGGTGTGTAACAAGTCTAGACTTGTTGTGCAAGGTTTTGCTCAAGAAGAAGGGATTGACTATACTGAAGTCTTCGCTCCTGTCGCCCATCTTGAAGAAATCAGGATCTTTCTCGCTCATGCTGCCTATAAACAGTTCAAGGTCTATCAGATGGATGTTAAGTGTGCTTTTATGTATGGAGACATTGATGAGGAGATATTTGTGTGTCAACCACTAGGTTTTGAGGATCCTCACTTTCCAAATAAAGTCTATAAGCTTGAAAAGTTAGTGTATGGTCTTCATCAAGCACCTAGAATCTGGTATGAGACCCTGACACATTATCTGTTAAGTAATGGTTTCTCTGTGGTACAATCGATATGACTCTCTTCAAAAAGGAAGTGAATGGTGAAATGCTTTTTATCCAAGTTATGTTGACGGTGTTAAGTTCTCTAAGAAAGATTACATGTTGTCTTTATTTGTCTTTTGATAGTTTGTAATAGTATAGGGACTATTTGTGTAATTTGTTAGTTCCTTTACTTTTTGTTTTCCGTATAAATAGCTTAGATTTGCAGGTAGATAGAAAGAAATACACAAGATATTCAAATATGCTTTTCATAGTTGTAATTGTCTTAGCTTGATATTAATGAAAACTGAAGTTTATTGATATCTTGTTTTGATTTGATTACTTTATGTGAATTTCATTGAATTGTGTTCATAAATCATCACATATTGATTCATTTGATCCTATCAAATGGTATCAGAGCTATGAACATGTTGAACACTACAGAAACTATTCATTCAAAATCTGTGAAAAGCTAAAACAAGAGGAATCTATGCATAACCAACATAAATCTGATCATAAAACTGCAGATCAAAAGATTATCTCTCTTCAAACTTCATGGAACAAAACAATCAAAGATTTAGAAATTGTTACAAAACAACTAGAAGAGATGACCAAGAATCTTGAACAAGAGAAAATAGCACATGCTGCCACTCAAGTTGATCTGGCAAAAGTAAAGAGTTCAAAAATGATAGTAGAAAAACTAATCAGTGAAGGAAAGATAAACAAAAAGCAGGGTTAGGTTTCACTCATGAACCTATGCCTGAATCTATCACAAACACACTACCAGAGAACTTCAATACTCATGATCAGTCACCTGAAAATAATGCAAAGCTTAAAGACTTCCACATCAAAAACAAGAATACAGAAGAAGAAAAAGAAAATGTTCAAGTGTTTGTTATTAAAGATCAAGAAAAAATCAAAAATGGTCATCCAATTAAGATAAAATCATATGAACCAAAACAACCAAAACAACCAAAACAAAATATCTCTTCTCATCAAATTCATAATATAATAGAAGAAGTGAGAGTTCAAAACAAGGACAAACAACAGATAGGAACATCAGAAGATTCAAACACCATTAATATGAAACAATTTCAATCAGAAAAGGAATCTTCTTCTCATGATGTTCAATCTGAAAATAAACCAAGTTCTTCTAAATCAAAGAATCAAAGAAGAAGAAAGAAATCTGCAAAAGCAACATCTGAACAAATCAAAAGTTCAGAAAATTTGATTAAAGCAACAAATCAAACATCAAAACTAAAACCAATTAAATTTGTGTGAGCAGGTATGTTAAATATTAATTCTCTTCCAAACAATAAAGCAATATTATGAACAAATCAAACTCTGATCTGAAATCTAGTTCAGATTCAAAGACTTCCATTGTAGCAAAAAGATTTGTTTCTAATACATTCAAGAAGGAAGTTCATGTTAAACAAATGAACAATAATCTGACTCAAAATCAAACTATGAAAAATGAAAGATAACGGTTTAACTATTTGACACCAAAATCAAACATTATGTCATTGTCAAAAGTTAACAAAAAGTTGTTCTTAACTCCACAAAAGTACTGTGAACTTTGTGATATGAAAAATCACAATACTGCTGAGTGCTACTTTAACAAGTACTGTCACATATGTGACATGAGAAATCATTGGACAACAGATTGTTATTATAACAAATATTGTACTTATTGTGATGAAAAGACTCACAACGCTGCAAATTGTTACTTTAGAAATAGATCTCCCACTAGAAACTTTGCAAAACCAAACATGAGCAAAGGATTTGCTAATCCACAATATTTGAGAAATCAAACTAATGGATTTCAAAGAGACATTAATCAACCTAATGTAGGTTTGAGATCTTTTCCTAAGAACAATAATGTGAGCTCAAAACATAACATGCAAGAACACTTCATACCAAGATCTGTAAGGATGAATAATAAAAATGTTAGTCATCAATACATTTCAAAAGATGATCAATCAAATGGTATGAATGTTCTCAAAAATAAATCAAACAATTTTCAAAATATAATTAGTAAATTCATCAAAAATAAACCTGATTTGAAAAATCTCCATTATAAACAATTTACAATTGTTGATAAATTTGGAAAGCCCAAGACCATTTCAGCTTGGGTAGATATTTCAACTTAACTTTCTTGTAGTGCAGCTACACCCCAAAAGACCAATCAATACATGGTATGTGGATAGTGGGTGTAGTCGGCACATGATAGGCAATACTGCCTTGTTACAAGACTTTAAGTCAAAACATGGAACTCACGTCGCCTTTGGTGGTGATGCTGGAGGAAAAATAACCGGAGAGGAAACAGTAACCAATGGGATAATAAGCTTGGATAAAGTCAACTTTTGTTCACAGTTGAACTTTAATCTTTTAAGCGTATCGCAAATATGTGACAAATCTTATTCTGTTCTGTTTGATGATTCATTTTGTTATGTTTGAAGCCAGGTTTCAAGATAAGCAAAGATTGGGTGATTGTTACAGCTAAGAGAGACAGAGATGTATACAAATTGGATATGTCTCAAGTTGATCCTTCAACTGAAACAACATGCCTAATTGTAAAGGCATCAAATGATGAAAGTCAGCTTTGGCATAGACGTCTCGGTCATTCAAACTTCAAGAACATGAACAAGCTTGTAGCAGGAAATCATGTCATTGGACTTCCATCTAAGAAGTTTGCAACAAATGATCACTGCTTAGCATGTTTGAAGGGAAAGCAACACAGATGTTACATATGGACCTTTTTAGACCAACAAACGTCAAGAGTATTGGACGAAAATCATATTGTTTAGTTATCATTGATGACTTCACAAGATTTTTATAGGTTGTCTTTCTTTATGCCAAATTTGAAATAGCTGATTTTATAAAATAATTTATCATTAAAGTTGAAAATCAATTAGACAACAAAGTGAAAATAATAAGAAGTGATAATGGAACAGAATTCAAAAATGCTAACATTGAAATGTTTTGTGCACAGAAAGGGATAGCTCATCAGTTCAGTGCTCCAAAAACTCCTCAACAATATGGAGTTGCGGAAAGGAAAAATAGAACACTGATTGAAGCTGCTCGTTCTATGTTAGCTGATGCAAAAATCCCTATCACTTTTTGGGATGAAGCAATATCAACTGCATGTTCGTTCAGAATCAAATCTTAATCCTCAAAGATAAACAGAAAATTCCATATGAATTAATGTTTGGCAGAAAACCAAACATAAACTTTTTAAAATCATTTGGTTGTCCTGTTATGATTCTTAATTCAAGTGATCAATTAGGAAATTTGAAGCAAAATCTGATAATGGATTTTTCGTGGATATTCATCAGTTTCAAAAGCCTATCGAGTCTACAACTCTAGGACAAATGTAATCCTTGAAACATTCAACGTTAAATTTTTGGAAAGTTCTTTTCCATCAGTTTCGAATGGTCCTGCATGTTATTTGACTTAGATTCATTATCAAACTCTTTTCAATCTAATTTGTTTGATCAACCAAATTGCCTTAATTCTACAGATAAGAAGAACTCAAGAGGAGATCTTGGATCTTTCAGTGAAGATTCAGATTCTGATGACCCACATGATTCAAGCTCAGACTACCCATTATTCTCATTTGTCAAGGATTCAACAATACAAAACCATGAAAATACAGTTTCGGATCATTCAGAGTCAATTAATCAGGAAGAATCACAAAATATTTCTAATTATGGTAATGAGTTTGTGATACCTGAGTCTGGAACATCATCCATTTCAGGTGATGTAGTTGATACAGGTAACTTTGATTACTTTGTCAATTCACCTAATCAAGTTCCAAACTTCAATTCGCATTCTTCTACTTTGATACATGAGTTTTCCAATTGAATCAAACAAATCTGGATGTTAATGTTCAATGTGATGAGATTACTACATCTCATATTCACAAGAATCATCCAATTTCTCAGATTATTGGTTCGTTGAATGAGAGAACAACAAGGAATAAATCAGAACAAGTAAAGGTATGCTTATGCTCTTGTTTTCTTTCTCAAATTGTTCTTAAAAATGTCACCGAAACATTAAAGGACAATGGTTGGATAGAAGCCATGCAAGAAGAATTACTTCAATTCCGCAAACAAGAAGTGTGGAATTTGGTGGATCTACCTGAAGGAGAAAATGCAATTGGCACAAAATGGTTATTTAGAAAAAAGACTAATGATCGTGGTGTTGTAATAAGGAATAAAGCGAGACTTGTTGCACAGGGATACACACAGGAAGAAGGAATAGATTATGATGAAGTGTTTGCACCAGTTGCAAGACTTGAATCAATTCGAGTTTTTCTGGCATATGCTTCATTCATGAAATTCAAGGTGTATCAAATGGATGTAAAGGGTGCATTTCTGTATGGTCCAATCCCTGACGATGTGTTTGTGAAGCAACCTCCAGGCTTGAGGATGCACAATTTCCACATCAAGTATATAAACTGAGTAAAGCATTATATGGACTTCATCAAGCCCCTAGAATTTGGTATGAGACGTTATCACAACACTTAATTCAACATGGATACACACGAGGGAAAATTGATCCAACTTTATTCATAAAGAAGGATAATAATGATCTTTTATGTGTACAAGTGTATGTTGATGACATCATATTTGGTTCTATCTGTCCAAAATTGTGCAATGAATTTGAAGAAATCATGAAATCTCGATTCCAAATGATTTCTATGGGAGAGATTAACTTCTTTCTTCGACTTCAAGTCAAGCAAACTATAGATGGAATCTTCATCAATCAAGAAAAGTTTGTTGACAAGCTCTTAAAGAAATTTAAGTTGCAAGACTGTCAGTCCATACGAACTCCAGCAGATGTTAACACCAAGATTGATCCTGATCCAAACGGAAAATCTATTGACCAAACTTTATACAGATCAATGATTGGATCTTTGATGTATCTTACTGCATCTAGACCAGACATTATGTATGTTGTTTGTGTATGTGCGAGGTATCAATCAGACCGAAAGAATCTCACTTAATTGTTGTCAAAAGGATATTCAGGTATCTCAAAGGTAAACCAGCCTTAGGCCTTTGGTATCCTTACGAGGGTAACTTTGAACTATATGGATATACAGATAGTGATTATGGTGGATGCTGTCAAGATAGAAAATCTACATCGGGTGGGTGTCAATTTCTTGGTCCCTCATTAGTCTCGCGGCAATGTAAGAAACAAACAAATGTCTCTATTTCAACTGCAGAAGGTGAGTACATTGCTGCATCAGCAGGATGTTCTCAAATCCTTTGGTTGCAAAATCAATTATTAGATTATGGATTCAACTTCTTAACACACCAATTTACATTGATAACACAGCTGCTATGTTCATTACAACTAATCCTGTTCAACACTCAAAAACAAAACATATCGAAATTCGATATCATTTTCTTAGAGATAACTCTGAAAAAGGATTAATCATATTGATTCAAATTGCAACAGAAAAACAATTGGCAGATCTATTTACTCAAGCCTTCCTACCAGGACAGTTTTAGTACTTATAGAATCAATTGGTCTTATAAATCATATGTGATCTCCCAAAATCAAAAGATCATAATAAGTGATACTCTCATTGTTAATTGCCTGATTATATTTTTATGTGTGTGTGATTTTATGTTTTTCATTGAAAAATCAAATACAAAAATATATATTAAAAATACAAAAATAGAGTTTTTTTAGAAAGGATTATGTTTTGCAACATGTGAGAAATGATAGTACATTAGTGAGATCAGTTGCATACTTCACTCATTAATAAAGTCTAGACATGATCAGATATGATGTGTAGACAATATGTGACTATTATGATGAAAAAGTAAATTCTTGTGATCAAACTAAACATACATGCTTTTGTGTATTCATCTGAGTATTTATGAGATGTTTTAGCTTATCAGAATGAATGTTTGTTAAGATACATCTCTCACACCTGTTGAAACTATGTGAAATCATGAGATTTGTTACAAAGCATCATTTCACTTCTCTGTTATGAGTCATCATAGACCTGAAGTACTAAGATATCCTTTGTTGTAAGTCATTACAAACCTGGATTCTCTTTTTAATGCAAAAAGATGCCAATGTGCAAAACCTATTCAAATGAATAGTCAGAGCTGATCAAATGGTTATCCATGATCATCCTCTATTAGCTAAGTAACATGAACTCTGGTGATATCTATGTTTCAGGTAATAAGTTGAGCATGTGTTCTTTCTTACATTTCATGACGATAGTTGAGCTCTCTTAGTCTCTGTATGATTTACATCATGTCATATCTAAATCAACACTAATCAATCCAAGAATTGAAAAGTAAGTGAGTTGATAATTGTGTCAAAAATGCTCATTGTATGTCCTTAGATCTTCTGTCTCCTTTGTTGTGATATCACTGACCTTGAACACACTTGATCAGGATTTTTTCATTGTCTATGACTCTCCACATTTATTTTATTTTAATGTGTTGATCTTCATTAATATGATCTCTCTGCAGACATTTATTAAGTGCTTATATTAGATTTTGATTATATTTTCATTTTTCTTTTATGCATGTCTTGTGTGCGAAGACAATGTCTCAATGTGCTATGTGATCTTATTCTCTTTCATAAGAAATTTATAAGTTTTTCAAACTTAAAAGTTTAGGGGGAGTAAAAACTGAAAGAGTTGTTCTCAGAAAATATTCAATAATCATAATCAAATTTTGAAATGTTGAATTGAAAGATGATGCTTTATGTTCAAAGTATTTGTGTAAACTAAAAATAGAATGTGTTGAAAATTACAATATGAATCTACATAATCTTTGCAAATAAATGCTTTTAAGTTGAAAATCAGATGATATTTGATTTTATGTTGAGACTAAAATGAAGGGACAAAAGAAATTAAAAATAAATAGAAAATAAAATTTTATAAATTGAAAGTGCAATATGCAAAAAGTTCAAAATTTGGGGATCTAAATGGTAAAAGGTGCAAGTGAAGAAATTGGAATCACAAGTGTTTAAATCATGAAAGTCAACTCATGCCTAAACAGTGCACATGCGCCTCAATAGGAGCATGATGAAATTTTCAGGATTATCAAAGTGTTGGACGTTGATTCATTCCCATGCGTCTAAACAGTTGTAATACATACGAAAATTACAAGTGTTGGGCGTTTGTGATAATCCCATGCGTCTAAATAGTGTTTCTGTGTTAGACGTTTGTATGTCTCATGCGTCTACATAGTTTCAAAATTTCAAGTGTTAGACGTTTCACAAAGTCCATGCGACTGAACAGTGCAAAAGCGCCTAAACAGTGCTTATGCGTCTGAACAGTTCCCATGCGTCTGATTAAAACACACACAATGCTCATGCGTCTAAAAAAATAAGTGAATTCTAGGTTTTCATACGCCCAAACAGGGACCATACGTCCAAACAGGGCTCATACGCCTTAAAATTTCACTTATATAATTGAACACTTATGTGTATTTCTCATTTTCACTTCAAAATTATCAGGACAAAACCCTCGAACTTGCGACTGTCGAGTATCATCATCCTTATTTCATCTGAAATCGAATCAAATTCATTGAGTATACATTGTATTTGAATATATAAACGTAAGTTTGTGATTCAAATATATAATTTTGGGTTAAATCAGTGCTTTGTTATAGACGGTTGAATGCTATTTGGGCGTTCGAAACCAATATAATCCAAGTTAATCTGATCAAATGAGTATCATATCAAAAATTGATACTGGATTATTGATAAGAACTCATTTTCGAGTTACTGATGTATTGTTTTGATCTAAAGTGAAAATGTTTTGTTGATGATGAACTCAGTCGATTTACATAGTCGAAGAAGAAGAAGATGAACAGACAGTCATTTTTGATCAAAAATAAAAAAAAAATTTAATCAAAATTAAATGTTAAATAATAAATTCAAATGAATAAAGATTAATGTTTTACAACTTGAAATCTCAATTCAAAAGTAAAAATAAAAAGGACAAATTCAAAAGTCAAAATCAAAAGTCATATGTAGAAATAAATTCATTAATCAATATTCAATGTTCTCATAATACTTTTGTTGTGTTTTGCAGATGGCAGAATTAAAATTTGAGCCAAAGCATAATGTAGCTGCTTTTTTAGATGATGAAAACAGAGAAGCTACTGGATATGAAGATATTATTAGATTTTTACTCAGAGCAAAATATGTGTATGCTATGTGTGCAAGGCCCATGATAAATGGAAAAATGATTAAAAAATTCTGGAGAACTGCTCAAGTTGAAAGAGATGATCAAGGAAACAAAGTTTTAACAGCCTTCATAACATCAGAAAGAATGCTTGAAGTTTTTGAAGAAGCAATCGGACAAGCTCTAAGACTGGGTGATAATGATGCTGAAGATTTATCAGATATACATTTAATGAATGTAGAGAGGTTTTTCTACTGATGGGTCGTCCAGATCATTTCCCTAAGAAGCAATTTTCAGAGCTCGTGTATTTAAGCATTGGAAGCTTTTATGCTATATCTTTCAACATTGCATGTCTAAACGAAGTGCTAGTTGGAATCATTCCCTGTAGACATTGCATCGCTGTAGGATTCCTTAAGTTGATGCAACCCAAAACATCCAAAGTGTCTCAGCAACATGCACTAAGTATGAATTGAAGAATGCTTTGGAAGTTTTACACGATACATTAGAAAACATTCTAAGTGTAAAATCTTCCGAAGCCAAACATGAAGTCTTCCGAAGCTTCAGAGACAAAGTCTTCCGAAGCTCACCCTATGAAGACAGATTTCTTCCGAATACTTTTAGTACACATGCTTTATCTGATGTACTGTTCCATAAAGCACCTTTTCCACTGCATCTCTGATAAGTCACCAACTTACAGAGTTGGTGAAAAGGTCCATGCTTTTGGTAACTGTACATTGAGGTCTTGAGTCTGAAACTTTCCACATATGTACTTTATCCTTTTTGTAATGTATAAGGATGTGTGCTATGGCATGTCATAGTCACAAGGTCAAAAGGCAGATATGCCTTTTGATTCTACAATTGATTTTGTTAGTGTCTAGTCAATTGTATCCAGCTGCTTTCATAGTATAGCCCGCTGTAGGTTGTAGTATAAGTATTTCAAGTTTCTTGTATCTTTAACATACTTTGTAACACTTGTAAAAGAACTTGAGAAAGCAATATACTACATCCTTGAAAACCATATTCTCATGTTCTGTCTCTTGCTTTACTTGTGTTCTTTGTATCACTTTTGGTTAACCCAGTTTACTGTTTGATTAGAGTTTTGATAATCTCCTCATTGTGTTGTTGTGTTGTAATTGTGTTCAAACCCTTAAACGATCCTACAATTGGTATTAGAGCTTTCAGGCTCTTGATATAAGATCTAACCATCTTAAGATCCCTCACACACACAAAAACTAAACTCTTCAAATGTCTTCCATCTCAAAGACTGATATGGAGACTGGAACCATGAACAAATCCCCACTGATCACTCTTGATGATTTTGACACCTGGTGCATGTGGATGGAAGGCTTCATCAGGTCTCTTGACTCAAGAATGTGGGAATCTGTTGAAAATGGACCTTTCATACCCAGCACCCCCTCTGCTACTGGTGCTCGTATGATTCCTAAAGATATGGCCAACTAGTCAGATGAAGATAGAAAAAGAGTAGAGATTGACAGGAAGGCCATGACTGCTCTTCAGACTGCTCTCCCAAACTCTGTATACAGAGGTTTTAAGAAGTGCAAAATAGCTAAACAGCTGTGGGATGCACTGAAGCTGATGTATGAAGGCTCCTCTGAAGCAAGGAGAACAAGAAAGATCTTTGAAGCAGCAGTTTGAAAATTTCACCTTTAAAGTAGGTGAAACCATGACCCAACACTACTTCAGGTATGTTGAGATATGGATACCTAGTGGATGGAGAGTTCCTCTTGAGAACAGAGACATTGTAAGGAAGTTCATGTCCTCACTGCCTAGGCAATGGACACACTATTGTGTGGTGATCAAGAGGACTGAGAACCTTAAAACTCTTACTCTGACAGAGTTATATGGGATTCTCCGTGGATACCAGATGGAGATGAACATACAAGGTTCATCTGGCAACTCCAACAATCAAATGGGTTCAGCCCTTCATGTGGTTGAAAGGGACAGCATAGAACCCCAACATCATCTCATATGCTACCCTGACAACTCACAAAAGGGTCCTTTCATCACCTTCCGGAGACACCAAGGGAAAACTTTACTCAAGGAAGTCCATTCCAAGAGACAAGTTCTTCTCAAGCCTTTGTGTCTATTGATGAAAGCTGTGGGAATTATCTCTTCACTCTTGAAGACCTGGACTGTATTCATCCAGATGACCTGGAATACATGGAGATAGTTCAGCAGATGGCTCTCCTCACTCACAGAGCCAAGATGTTCTACAAGAGAACAGGAAGAAGATTTCCAAGCAATGCTACCAGTGGAAAGTTTGGGCTGGATAAAAGCAAAGTCAAGTGTTACAACTGTAACCTTATGGGTCACTTTGCTAGGAGTGTAAGGCACCTAAAGCAAATGGGCGCCAAACACCACCCAGACCAAACTACACTGACAAAGCTCCTCAGTCTGAGAAGCCTAAGCAACATGCTGCTGTTGCTGTTGAAGAAGGAGGCTTTGACTGGAGTTTTCAGGTGGAAGATGCTTCTCCAAACCAAGCACTGATGGCTGACCATGATGAAGCCAAGGTATTGGAACATCTCTGTACTCCTGAATGCATTGCTAAAGTGAATAGATACAGGTCCTACAACTTAGAGATGAGATCCGATCTTGAGTCATTAAACATATTAAAATCTGATTTTAGAAAGTCTGAAAATGATTACAAGTTAAAAATAGAAGATTTGGAGAAAACCATTTCAGTACTAAAACATGAACATATAGATTTTAGAACTCAGATCCAGGATCTCATAACTAAATTGACTGAGTGCCAGGCTGAGCTTGTGATCAGCAAAGCCAAGGCAGAGAAAAGTGTTCTTGAAGAAGAGACCTTCAAAAACATATATCCTCATCCCTGCATAACAAAGTGTGCTATCAAAATAAACAGGGACTAGGATCAAATGAGATAGCTCCTCCACACACAATCTTGTCTGTAAGATATCCTAGGTGTGGAACTTGTGAAGATGAGCTTCCTCTCATAGATCCTATAAGTGAGGATGATGAAGAAGTCATAGTGAAGAATTCCTCTGAGAAGAGTGAAGAAGAGGATTCTTCCAAGGGCCACTATTCTTCTGAGGAGAAGAAATCATCTGTGATGACCAAGTCCAAAAGAAAGAACTTGATCAGGAAGAGCAAAAGCAAAGCAAAAAAGGCTCAAGAAATCAAGGCTACTTTTGATGCTAAGCAGAAACAAGTTTTTATCTCTGCAGGTTTCAAAGTAGTAAGGACTGAAGACATCAACCAAGACTCCTCATCTAAGAGTCCTGGTTCATGTTCAAATTATCTCAGAGCAAAGAAGAAGACTGAGCTGCTGTGTACCACTGCTGCACAGCCTGGACCATCAAACTCCAAGAACAGTTCACAGCCCAAAAGAACTGTCTCAGCATCTACCAAGATGAAGGTGGAGAAGGGATGTGACCCCAAGCCAGTCTTGCTCTCAAAAGGAGACTCTTTTGAAGAAGAAAATGTTATGTGTCATGTGTGAAAATACTTCTCACATTGCTAAGGATTGCCCATACAATCCTAGAAGTACCATCCACATGACTAATACAAAGACTTCAAGAATCTCAAGAAGTCTCAAGCTTTGGAAGGAAAGTCTGTTTCCTTCGGAAGCTCAAATCAAGAAGAAGGTAAATGGAAAATTACCTTCGGAAGTAAAATTGGTCTCGGAAGAAAGGAGTTCTTCCGAAGCACTGAAGTCACTGTAGTGACTGAAGAATCTTCCGAAGGTTCAGTCTTCAAAACCTGTGAATTCCAAAAGCTTCAAAGGTTTTGAAGGTCAAGTCCAAGAGTCCAAAGGTGGTGTGGAAGTCTAAAAAGGACCAAATGACTGAAATTTCTCCATCAACAATAGCTGAAGATCCTCACAGTACAACCATAGGATCTATTACTGTTGCATTACCTTCTATTACACTTACTGAGCCCATGCAAGTACGGCTTAGGTTTCCCAATGTAACTAATCATTTTCTTTGTGCAGGAACAGCTCAAGACAAACGGAATGTCTGGATAATTGATAGTGGCTGTTCCAGGCACATCACAGGCAATAGGTCTCTACTCCATAATTTTGAGAGAATGATGAGGACCAGTTGCTTTTGGAGGAGATAAAGGTGGTTACATTTCTGGAAGGGGCAAGGTCACAAATGGTAAGCTCAGCATTGAAAAGGTAAACTTTGTTAAGGAGCTTGGGTACAATCTTCTGAGTGTATCCCAATTTTCTCATCAAGACATAACATGCTCTTTACTGAGCATGAGTGCATTGTTCTCAAGCCTGGTGTGGTCATTCCTCATGAGCACATCCTGCTCAGAGCCCCTAGGAAAGGGAACATGTACAAGATGGATTTGCAAGAAACATCTCCCTCTGGAGAAGTTTCATGCTTTCTATCTAAAGCCAATAGTGATGAGTCTTTCCTATGGCATAAAAGAATGTGCCATGTAAACTTTAAAAACATGAATAAATTGATTAAGCATGATCTGGTAACTGGAATGCCAAAGAAAGAGTTTACAAGTGATGATCATTGTGTTGCATGCCTGAAAGGGAAGCAACATAAGGCATCCTATAAGCCTAAGGAAATGAACTGCATCACTACACCCCTACACTTGTTAATATGGATCTCTTTGGCCCCACCAGTGTAATGAGTTTAGGAAGGACCTTATACTATCTAGTGATCACAGATGATTTTACAAGATTCACTTGGGTCTTCTTCCTAGAACTAAAGATGAGACTCCTGAGATTCTAAAGAATTTCATCTTAAAGATTGAGAATCAATGTGATCACAAGGTCAAAACATAAGATGTGATCAAGGAACTGAATTCAGAACCAAATCCTTGATACATTTTGTGATGAAAAGGGTATTACAAGACAATACAGTGCTCCCAGGACTCCTCAGCAAAACGGAGTTGCTGAGAGGAGAAACAGGACACTTATTGAAGCTGCAAAAACTATGTTGTCTGACTCTAACTGCCTATCACCTTCTGGGTGAGGCAGTTAATACTGCTTGCTATGTGCAAAACAGAGTTTTAGTAGTTAAGAACACATGGTAAGACTCCTTATGAACTTTGGCAGAAGAGGAAACCTTTCATTGGTTTTCTCAGGTCATTTGGATGTCCCTGCCCTATCTTGAATACCAAAGATCAAGTTGCCAAGTTTGCTGAGAAATCAGACGATGGACACTTCATTGGATACTCTTCCCAAGCTAAAGCTTATAGAGTATACAATCTCAGAACTAGAATTATTGAGGAGTCAGCCAATGTGACTTTCAATGAGCACACCCAGTGTGGCTGGTTCTGGTCCGGATTGGCTATTTGATCTTGATTTAGTTACCAACTGTTTTAATAAATCTTGTAAGCATGTTTCAGGATCTGCAGAAAATTTAAATACAGGTGATCCTCATCCAGATTTGAGCTAGGAAGACCTTCAACTCACACCCTTCAGCTCCAGTTGAAACTACTTCAGCAAATGAGGTTTCTATCAGCACAACAATGACAAATCCAGATACATCTGGCATGCCTTCAAATTCCAGCTCAGAGCTTCTCAACCAGAAAAGACACCTCACTTGCAAAGACAACAATGGTGATGGTGATAGTGATCAAGAATTTCTTGATGCTAATAACCATACCATAGATGACAACATCAATGATGTCACACACTCATTGGATCAAGTTAATCTTGATAAGTGTGATAATGTGGAGGATCAATCTTCAAGACCAGATCTAAATTTCTCAAATTTGGATAATCTCAGCAACTTGCTGTGATCCCTCAGCTAAGGATCCACAAGTCTCATCCTACCACAAACATCATTGGAGATGTTATCTCCGGGGTAAAGACAAGAGGGCAAACCCATGAAGCAAATGTTTGTCTTCACTCTTGTTTTCTATCCCAGTTAGAGCCAAAGAAGTTGAGGAGGCTCTAAGGATGGAAGTTGGGTTGAAGCTATGCAACAAGAGCTGCTTCAATTCAAAAGGCAGAAAGTTTGGAACCTTTGTCCTCTTCCTCATGGGAAGACTACCACTGGAACCAAATGGGTTTTTAGGAATAAGAAGGATGATAGAGGAATCATCATCAAGAACAAGGAAAGACTAGTTGTTCAAGGATACACAAAGAAGAAGGGATTGATTACACTGATGTCTTTGCTCCTGTAGCAAGACTGGAAGCTGTTAGGATATTCCGGCATTTGCTGCATCCAAGAATTTCAAAGCCTATCAACTTGATGTAAAGTGTGCTTTCTTATATGGAGTGATTGATGAGGAGGTTTATGTCAAACAACCACCTGGTTTTGTAGATCCTGATCATCCTGATTATGTCTGCAAGCTTGACAAAGCTCTTTATGGGCTGCATCAGGCACCGAGGAAGTGGTATGAGACACTGTCTGAGTATCTCTGTAAACATGGATACAGGAGAGGTACTATAGATGGAACCTCTTCATCAAAGGACAAGGAAAAGACATTCTGCTAGTTCAAGTATATGTGGATGACATCATCTTTGGTTCAACCAATTCAAAGCTCTGCAAAGACTTTGAAAAGCTGATGAAAGACAGATTTGAAATGAGTTCAATGGGAGAACTCAACTTCTTTCTGGGAATTCAAGTGAACCAGGTTAAAGATGGCATCTTCATAAGTCAGTCAAAGTATGTTCAAGATATACTCAAGAGATTCAACATGACTGATTGTAAGATTGCTAAGACACCCATAGCCAGAAACCACTCCTTTGGTCCAGATCTTGAGGGGGGGAGTGTGTAGATGAGCACTTATACAGGGCTATGATTGGGTCTCTTATGTATCTTACAGCTAGCAGGCCTGATATCATGTTTGCTACATGTATTTGTGCAAGATATCAAGCAAACCTAAGATGTCTCACTTAATCACTGTGAAAAGGATTTTAAGATACCTCAAAGGTGCTTCAACACTTGGTCTATGGTATCCAAAGAATCCTAATTTCAATCTGTATGCCTATACAGAACATGGTGGTGGTTGCAACATGACTGCAAAGTCTACATCTGGGGGATGTCAATTCCTTGGTGGAAGGGTGTCTCATGGCAATGCATGAAACAATCCTGTGTGTCTGCATCAACTGCTGAGGCTGAATACATTGCTGCTGCAAGCTGCTGTGCTCAAGTGCTTTGGATTCAAAATCAGATGCTAGACTATGGATTTAACTTCAAAGAGACTCCTATCCACATAGACAACAATAGTGCTATCTCTATCACTGAGAACCTGTGCAGCACTCAAGGACCAAAACATCAACATCAGGTATCATTTAATAAGAGATAACTATGAAAAGGATTAATTAAACTAGTCAAAGTTCACACAGATGAACAATATGCTGATCTTCACAAAAGCTTTTGATGAACAGAGATTTAAGTATCTGATATCAGCTATTGGGATGATTAACTTTGAGTAGATTTTTTCTTAAAACTAATTCTAATTATTTCTTCTTAAAAAATATGTGGTCCTAAGTTGTCTAGTTCATCACTTCATAAGCTCATGTTTTCTTTGAATGTAAAACTCTTTTTGAAGACTTTCCTTAGATTCTTGAAAATTTTCTGATACTTCGGAAGATAACGTTTTACCTTCGGAAGAAAAATATGTCTTCAAAAAAATGACTTTCTAAGAGATTTTAACTTCGGAAAAAGTCAAATTTATCTTCCGAAGCTTAAAATTCTTAACTTAGACACTTATTCATTTTTAGGACTTTTTCCTTCCGAAGCAAAATTAACTTTCAGAAGCTTTGTTCATTCTTATACAAAGCATCCAAGAGTTTATTTCTCTCCGAAGCATAATCTTCAAGACTCTCAGGAAAATTCTTCCGAAGCCATTTTAGCTTCGGAAGCTTTTTCAATCAAAACTTCCGAAGACAAATTACCTTCGAAGCTTTTCGAATTCCAAGAAAACTACTTTTTGAGCAAAAAGGTAAACTACTTTTTCAGAGGTGGGACCGACATACGGATTTCAAAGTTTATCCTCTTTCATTAAACTTTATCTGAAATCCTTCTCTCTCAAATAAACCCAATGGTTTCCCCCTCTTCTATCATCTGCTTTTCTTCCAAACCTAAAACCCAAAGCTTTCTCTCTGAAATTTCTTTCCCATTTTTTTCTCTTCGTCTCTGAGCTACCTCACAATGGCTGACCTTGCTCACAGAAATGATCCTAACTTTGCCATGCAGCTACACAGACAACACGATCAGGTTGCTCGTTATGCTCTAACAAAGATCCTCATTTCTCAGAGGTTTGCCGTTTCTTGTCTTTGTCTCACTACTTCACCTCCCTAACCATTGATCCTCCTCTATATGAGGATCACTTGCTTGAATTCTGGAAGACCTGCTAAGAGGTCATTATGGATGGGGAGAAGGCACTGTCTCCACAGTGCAGAGGGAGAACAATCTTCATCACTCCAGCCATCATCAACCGACATCTTCAGCTGGATGATGAAGAAGGTGAAGTGTTCTTCCCAAAGGAAGCGGTTAATCATTCCTTCGAGAGCAGATGGGCTATGAAGGAGTTCTCTGTAAAGACCTTCAGGAAAGGGAAGGTCTCATCCCAGTGGAAATACCTGCTCCATGTGTTATCCACAGCTTATCACAAGCATGGTGGATGGGACCAGATTCCTGAGGATCTCTCCTTTATAGTTCATGGACTGATTCAGGGGGTCAAGTTCAGGTATTCACAATTTGTTTATACTAATTTACTTGCAAACTTAGACTCCTTAGAATACTACATGTTTCCTAGATATGTTCAACACATTCTCAACTGTGAACTGGGCTCACAGTTGAGGGAAACAAGTAATATTCTTAAATTGGGACAGATGAAGCCCGACATCTTTAAAATTATGAAGAAGCCAACTGTAGGCTTCTCAGGGGTAGAAACAACCCTAGTCCCAAAAATGTTAGAGCTCATTGCTCAAGGTGACAACCTAGCAGTCCAAGCTAGTATGAACCCACACCTATTGCTCTCCAACCCTCTACACAACCTCAAATATCCATCACCTACCAAAGAAAATCCAAACGAACCCCGCTCAGACTATTCAGTCTGTGGAGGCCCCCATATACTCACCATACAGAAGAAGTGGATACTTGAGCTCCCATCTCCTGAGGAGCAGACCACTCCCATTGTTTCAAGAATCAGTGATGAGGTTCCTCATGCTCACACTGATGAGCTCACTAGCCCAACAGCCTTAAGCCTTCACTCTGAGTCTCAACACTCAAGTGAACAACCTCAGGGGACAGCTACCATCCCCAGCCTTTGGATCTCAACCAACCAATTCCCAACCTATCCTTCTATACTGATGAAGACTTAGGTCGGTGTGTACCATGATTCTCTCTTCTCATCCCCTACTCAAGAGAGACGAGTACCTCTGACTCTCCTCAGTCTATCCCACATCAGTCACCTATTACTGAGGTGGACACTTCTGAACTAGTTCCGGATGTCCATATGGAAGAGGCTCTCACTTTTGAAAGTGATTACATCATTCAGACCTCAACCATGGCAACTCTGCCCTCTGGCATCTCAACTGAGGCTGCCAGTGAGCAGAGGAAAACCAGCAGCCAAGAAACTCAAGCTGGTGGTGAGCGAGAGGACTTTGGTCCAATCATCTCATCCCCCAGTGATTCTTCTGATGAAGATGAGGGGAATTTGAGACTAAAGGTGCAGAAATTGTCAAAAACATGCACCTATTTAGTCTCTAAGGTTAGTCACTTGGAATCTCAGGTGACTACCTTACAAAACAGGGTCAATGATCAACAACTTCAGATTTCATATCTGAAGGAAAAATAGCTGAGAGACCTTTAAGGAGAGCTCAACGGAACACAAGAACCTGTGGAAGTGATTGACTTATCCTCCAGCTCACCTATGCAAGTGGGTGATGCTACCAAAAAGGGGGAGAAAGTTATTACAACCACAAACCTGGGAGTTCTTCAAAGAGAATGGACATAGAGGACTCACCATCCTCACTTGCTGTTGTGCATTCGCAGCAACTTCCTCAAGTTCACATAAGGTGGAGGTATGATGAGGACAGAAGAGCCCTTATACTTCACAGAGTTCAAGGCCAACAGAAGTCTTTTAGTTCCAAAGCCTGAGCTTCTATGAAAGACTGGATTTAGTCAACATGCCACTTGTCAATCCAAGCAAATCTAGACAAGCTGACAGGCTGGCTCAAAGAATCCAAGACAGGATCCTTGCAGAGTTCTCTCTAAGAAGGAGACTTAGGCAATCAGGCAATGTCATCGGTCAACTGGATGTTGAGGTGGACCCTAAGATTAGTTTCATAGGGGAAACCTGGCTGAAGGCCCAGTGGCAGAACCTGAGACCCTTGTCTCACCATCAACAACTGCTGCAGAGGTCCAAACTCCATCTGAGACACCTGCTGGTGAAGGTGTTTCTCAGCCTCTCTCTGGCCAGAGCATGGAAGCTACACCAAGCAATGAAGGCCAAGCCTCAATCCACCCTGAGTCACAAAGGTCTGTTGGTGACAAAGGGAAAAGGATAATGACTCCTGAGGAATTGAGGAGAAAGAGAGAGAGGAAAAGGAGGCTAAGGGGAGAAAGTTCTTCTGGGTCATCTAAATTCATGCAAGCTGCAATCAGGGCTGCCCCCAGACCAAATACTGAAGATGATGAGTTAAGGGCAGTCAGGATTACCTATTTACAGACCAGGAACTATGATGTTGATGAAATCATCTCCCTCCCCTTAGAAGAGTTGAATGAACTGGCTGACATGGAAGTGTCAAGAGAGATAAAGGAGAAAGAGATGCAAGGTTACTTCTCCAATTCAAAGAGGAGAAGAGACAGAAAAGACTTTACAAGCATACTCCCACTCTCTCTCCAGTTCAAGAAAGTCCTGCACAGGAAGATGTGGCTCCACAAGAACCTTAGGTAGATAAAGAAGAGGATAGAATCAAAATGATAAACTACCTGAGTGCCACAGGCTTCTATCAGGCAAATGCACTTCTTCCCCTGTCCCTATGACTTCATTGAGTTTGAGTACTTAAAGCAACTTGAGCTTGAGCTAGTCAAAGAAAGAAAAACAACCAAAAGGAAGCTAAGGGAAGAAGCTGCAAAGTCAAGAGCCATCATTCAAAAGAATGCAAAGAAGTCTGCTGACAGACAAAGAATGATGAGCTTCTTGAATTATATGGATTCTCCGGAAGGAGACTTGGTCCCATGTCTCTATCTACAATGGATGAGCATATAAGGGTGATCAAGCAGAAGATTAAAAGTGGTGAATTGATTGACTTGCACTCTCTTCCAAGTCAAGTCCCACCTGAAGTGGAGGTCAAGTTTGAACAACCAGAGACACCTGAACCAGAACCTCCAGCTGAGCCTCAGCAAACTTCATCTTCTGATCCAAGACAGGGTCAAACTCCCTCTCCTTCTGAACCTGTGAGGGAGGAACACCCAACTGAGAAAGACACTGATGATCAACATGGTGCTGCAGACCAGTCTTCTCAGTTAAAGACATTAAGAGGAGAAGAAAATGGCTTCTAAACCAAAGACTAAAAAGAAGAAGCCAAAGTCATCTACCTCTACCCCCCAGGCTGAATCAGATCAACCTGAGGAAGTGCATGATGAGGCAACCCAATCAACTCCTATGCAAGTGGCTCCTCTAGAAACTGAGACACCTATCTTGTCCTGGACTTATTCTACCAATCCAGAAAGATGGCATGTTGTCAGAGATCAAGGTGTTGAGAATGTCTACTCCTGGCAAGAAATAATCAACTTACCTCTGCATGATCTCTTTGAAATGAGAAGATACTATGAGAGTCTTGATCCTGACCACCAAATGAAGAAAGGAATGGTCTTGATTGTACTGAAGACTACCAACATCTGAATATCTTCTAAGTGTTTTGGTAGCATCAGCCTAGGGGGAGTTTGTAAGGATTCCTTAAGTCTGATGCAACCCAAAACATCCAAAGTGTCTCAGCAACATGCACTAAGTACTGAAGTGAAGAATGCTTCGAAGTTTTACACAATACATTAGAAAACATTCTAAGTGTAAATCTTCCGAAGTCAAGACCAATATCTTCCGAAGCCAAACATGAAGTCTTCCGAAGCTTAAAGAGACAAAGTCTTCCGAAGCTTCACCCTATGAAGACAGATTTCTTCCGAAGACTTTTAGTACACATGCTTTATCTGATGTACTGTTCTATAAAGCACCTTTTCCGCTGCATCTCTGATAAGTCACCAACTTACAAGAGTTGGTGAAAAGGTCCATGCTTTTGGTAACTGTACATTGAGGTCTTGCGTCTGAAACTTTCCACTTTATGTACTTTATCCTTTTTGTAATGTATAAGGATGTGTGCTATGGCATGTCATAGTCACAAGGTCAAAAGGCAAATATGCCTTTTGATTCTACAATTGATTTTGTTAGTGTCTAGTCAATTGTATCCAGCTGGCTTTCATAGTATAGTCGGCTGTAGGTTGTAGTATAAGTATTTCAAGTTTCTTGTATCTTTAACATACTTTGTAACACTTGTAAAAGAACTTGAGAAAGCAATATACTGCATCCTTGAAAACCATATTCTCCTATTCTGTCTGTTGCTTTACTTGTGTTCATTGTATCACTTTTGGTTAACCCAGTTTACTATTTGATTAGAGTTTAGATAATCTCCTCATTGTGTTGTTGTGTTGTAATTGTGTTCAAACCCTTAAACAATCCTGCAATCTCCAATTACAGCCTTATCCACAAACATAAGATTTAATATGGCTAAGTGGATAATGAATGGATTCATTTTTAATCTTGAAAGAGGAGTAAGGCATAAGTATTTGATGTACCCAAGATTTCTTCAACTTCTTATTAATGATGCAAATCCAGATCTGTATGCTGAAGAAGTTATTGGTGAAAAGATTCAGTTAGAGCACATGTCAGAGATTGTTTACAAAAGACTGGCAATGATCACTGGTGCTCAAAACATTCCAGTTTTTGATTATATGAGGAATGTATCAATGGATGAAGTTGATATTACTCAGCCACACTTCCATCTAACTGAAGAAGAACCAATAGATCCAAATGATCTGATTGAAGATGTAGAAGTTGATGAAGAAAGTGATGATAATGTGTCTGAAATTTCATCAAGTGAAGAAAGTGATGATGATGATGATGGAAATGATGATGCCACTGAAGCAAATCAAGAAGGTTATCAAGAAAGAAATGCAGAAGATACTGGAAATGAGCCACAACCTTTGAATGAAGAAAATGTTGAGGAAGCTGTACAAGAAAGAATTCTCAAAATCAAACATTTGATTCTGACTTTATAAATGATATTCTATTCAATCCAGTATTTGAAATTGATACAAATGAAGAGTAGAAGAAATCCCTGTAAGTATGTCACACAATGTGTCTGTACAAATAGAGGAAATAGTTGACGTTGATCAGAACGAAAAATTCAAAGAAGAAAATTTAAGGAAAGAAAAAGAGATTGAAGAGTTGAAAGTGGAGAAATTCAAGAAATTATCTGAAGAAAATGAAAATCTCAAAGCTGAATTGCTAAAGGAAAAAGAAGCTCAGAAACCTATATCACCAGTACATGTGATTACTACTGAGATGCAGATTGATGAAAATCTTGAGCAAATAAAAGGCAAAAGGAAAGTGAGTGAAGTAGAAGAAATTTCTCAAACTGAATCCACTTCTAAGCTTCAAAGAACTGAAGAATCTGTTGAAGAACAAAATGTTCAAGAACAGATTGATGCTTTAGATGATATTGAGGAAATATACAATGATGATTGGTATGATGAAGTTCTTGATAATGAAGATATTGATGAAGCTGAATTTGTATCACACTTCTCTTCCCAAGAACATATTCAAGAACAAGATGAAGTACCACAAGACTTTGAAGAAAAATATAATTATCTTGTGAACATGAAATACAATCGAGTATATTTGGATGGACTGACTGTTTCTCAAATTAACGATGAATACGAGAAATGTATCTATGCAGAGTCGGTTGCTTCAATAGATCCAAATGAGATTGTTGTTGAGCATGGTGAATGGATAAGAGCAAAAGAAGTAATAAATGTAGAAGAACTGTCTAGTTCTGAGTTGCACCATCCTGATCCAGATGATATGAGTATTCCAGCTCTTAGATCATGGTTGCAAGCTAGAAATTACCCTTGGAGGAAGCTAAAGAGATTACAATCTGTATCTCTGAGAAATCTTGTGAGAAGCTTTCAAGAGACTGAGAAACAAATGAAGAAAATGATAGTGCTTGATACAGATAACCCTCAGTATCTTGAAATAACAAAAAGAACAAGAATGTTAAAGCCTGAGGAGATAAAACAAACATTGATAGAAAAGAATTGATAGAGATGTTTGCTGATCCAGAAAGACAAACTTATAAAGCATCAACTGAACAAAGGCATATTCTTGATAGTTCAAGAACAACCGAAGTCTTTGTAAGAAACATATTGCAAAAAGGACAATCAGTTGCTGAACTGTTGAATGCTATGATTGCTCCAGATTTTACCAACCAAGTAAATGTCATTGCATGGAAGTATGATGAAGTTTTTGATGCATTTTTGATAAAGAGAGTAAATGCTAACGTGTGATGTTTATCATTTTTACTGTAGTATCATAAAACTTCCTATGCAAGATTTAAAAGAGCTGAATAGATTACATCTGATCAATCATTCTCATTCAAAACGTGGGAAGATGTTTGTAGAATTATTAAGAAGAGGATTGGATAGATCGAGTAATTTTCTTAACACAAGATGTGATGAAGAGGATAAAGAGTACTTTGCTACTCTGAAGAAAAAAAAAGAAACTTAAGGGAGTTCATTCAGAAGAAGAACATTCTTTGATAGAATTTTGTGATATATATTTTGAAAAAGTTACAACTCCTGGACTGAAAGTGATTGATGGTAATCAAAACTCAAAGCCAATTCTAACATGGTTTTATAACACTGAGACATTTGAGCTGAAGTTAGTCTGAAATCTAGAAAGATGGAATGAGGACATGATTACTTTATTTGGAGTTTTAGAACTAAAACTGTTACATCCAAGTTATATTTCATTTTTGTCAGTACAAAAATTTGAGAAAGTATCTCCTGAAGTGGCTGAGCAAGATAAGAAATATTTCATTTCTATTATTAATGTGATGAATGCTGCCATGGAAAGAATATCTTTGAGAAAAGCTCTTGCGTATGCCAACATTGTCAAGAAAGATATTAAAGATATTGAATTCATGAGAATATCAAGGAAAGGGGTATTAGATGTGTACTCAAAGGAAAGTAACAAGCCTATTGAGTTATATGCTAATATTGATATTTCATGTCTTTCAAAAGACACATTGGAGAGAATGGACAAGATGGAGATTAAAACAAATGAAGCTAAACTCGAACAAGGCATTCTTGCAAGTAAATTCAAGTCTTCAATATCAAAAGCTTTGAAAGAATTAGATATGTACAAACTGAAGCCAATGTTCAAAGTCAAAGAAGAACCAGCACATTACTTTGAATGATGAAGTCAAGGTTGAAGATAGAATTGAAGATAAAGTTAGCAGTCAAAGCTTGAGGAGTTTGAAGACTGAAGACCATGTCAATCTTAGGGGGAGTATTGTTAAGTGCTCTAAGAAAGATTAACATGTTGTCTTTATTTGTCTTTTGATAGTTTGTAATAGTATAGGGACTATTTTTGTAATTTGTTAGTTCCTTTACTTTTTGTTTTGAGTATAAATAGCTTAGATTTGCAGGTAGATAGAAAGGAATACACAAGATATTCGAATCTGCTTTTCATACTTATAATTGTCTTAGCTTGATATTAATGAAAACTTGAAGTTTATTGATATCTTGTTTTGATTTGATTACTTTGTGTGAATTTTATTGAATTGTGTTCGTAAATCATCACATATTGATTCATTTGATCCTATCAGACGGTATCATTTTTGGATCTACCAATTCACTATTATGTCGGGAGTTCGAAGAAGTGATGCGTCAATGGTTTGAAATGAGTATGATTGGAGAAATGTGCTTCTTTCTTGGTTTACAAGTTGAACAAAAGCAAGAAGGGATTCTTATTCATCCGGAGAAGTATATTAAAGAAATCTTGAAGAAATTCAAAATGGATGACACCTCTCCTGAATTGACTCCCTTTACTGCTTAGACTTGTCTCACTCATGATATGAATGGGAAACATGTTGATCCTCATCTTTATAGATCTATGATCGGTTCCCTCATGTATCTTACAGCCAGTCATCCTCATATCACTTTTGCTGTAGGATACTATGCTCGATATCAGTCGGCCCCAAAAGAGTCACATGAGAAAGCTATCAAGAGAATATTTCGTTATCTCAAAGGCTCATCCCGTTTACGTCTATGGTATCCTTATGGAGGGAATTTTCATTTACATGCTTATTCTGATTGTGATTCTAATGGTTGCACGTTAAACAGAAAATCAGTGTCCGGAGGGTGTCAACACCTCAGAAATTGTCTCGTGTCATGGCAGAGCAAGAAACAGACTACTATCTCACTTTCTACGGGAGAAGCAGAATACACTGCTGCCTCTTGTTGTTGTTCCGAAGATCTTTGGATACAACACCAACTGATTGACTATGGAATTAACTTTCTCCACACGCCGTTGTTTTACGACAACGAAGCAGCCATTGGGATTGCTAAAAATCGTATTTATCATTCCTGCACCAAGCACATCGAAACTCGGATTCATGCAATTCATGATGCCCAAGAAAATGGTTTTATCGATATTATACCCATTGACACAAATAATCAAAAAGCAGATCTTTTCGCAAAATCATGTGGTAAACCCCGTTTTTATGAATTGATCTCTATGCTCCAGTTAATATCCTTTTAAACTTCTTTTCATTTCATCTACTTTTTTTTTAAATTTATTATTCATAAGCTTTTTAATAATTTTAATTTAAACTAATATATAAGAATAATAATAAATAATAAATTTGGGGGGAGCATTACAATAATCAAGGTGTTAATTTTGGAAATGACGAGAAATGATTTTATCTCCTCTGGATATGTTAACTTTTGCATGATTGGTACTTAAAATGAGAAATGATAGTAATTGATGTTGTTATATGTTTCACATCTTCTCAAAAGAATATATAATGCTCAAACAAACAAATTCTGTAACGATATACTTGATAGACTCGGCCTGACAGATAAGGTAAGCAGGAGCATTTTGATTTACAATAAAATATATGCTTAAGGATGTCTGGATTTACACAATCATTTGCACGAAAACTGAGTCCCAACAAAAATCGGATTGAGAATTGATATTTATCACCTTCATACTAATCATATTAGCCCTATCCATGAGTGATGTCTGGTGTATTTATGTGTCTTGTACTTGTGCTTATCTTCTCTGCTATACGGTGGTACTGACCTGGAGTGATGATCTCCTCTACTGTACGGTGGTTAACAAACCATATGCTATTTGTTGAAAAAGATAAGGCTTGGTTTAAGTGGACAAACATATTAGCAATCGTTATTGATTTGTTTAAGAATTCCAAAATTCATTCACAAGAATGTGACTTGATTCAATTATCAATATGATCTCATTACCGATCGATGATCTAATTTATCTTTGTGCTATATTTATCTTGAGGATGTGATCTTGTTAGGGATTGTGTATTGAACAAAATACTAACTGATTAGCGTGTATACCGAATCAAATAGTGCGGAATCCTCTTTGATTGGCGATCCAATGAGTAAGAACGCACGTACAATCAATTAAAGATTGAAACTAAATGTTAAGAATCGATTAGGAATCGATCTACGGCGACCAATGAACCTGGAGTATGATCTTAGAGGTCTCTGGACGGCTAGGGTACGTCTGGAGTCGAAGTGTGTTTAATGCTTTTGTTTTTCCAAGAACTAGGTGGTATTTATAGTTTTAGGTTTCTTATTTTGGCGACTGAACCATTAGCATGGTTCAGTCGTGCGATTGAGTCATGCGGTTGATCCATTCAGACGACTGAGTTTTCTGTGGTGTGACTGAGCCAATCTCAGGATTCAATCATACGACTGATCCAGTAGGATTCAATCATACGACTGATCCAGTCTCCTGGTTCAGTCGTGCGACTGAGTCATTCGCATGAAGTTGTTCAGGCGTATGGACCGCTTAGGCGCATGGACACTTAGTCACATGGCCATTCGGACGCATGACCACTGTTGGGGCACATGGTCCATTCGGACGCATGAGATCTTCATTTTACTAAGTTTGAATGTATTGAGTATTATTACATTATTTATACTAGTTTAAACAACCACAAACCTACATAGTCAATTCAATATGCATTAAACAACTCATTAATGAAATATTAAACATGATAAACATAACCAACCATTTGCATTTCATTAAGTACCCAACCATTACATATGTGTAAGACACTACAAACATATAACATTAAGATCAGAAACTAGGGACACATGTATCTACAAACTCCCCCTTGGACCTAGTTTCATCTAATGTCTTACATCCTTCCAAAGTTCCTCGAACTTCTTGTAGTTCTCTTCTCTAGTGACTCCGGCGTGTATCTCAAAAGCAAAATAGAGTCTTATAACATTCTGAAATTGTAGGGCTTGTACAATATGTTAAGAGTCATAGAATAATGGCCAATTGTACAATGTATAAACATCATCTGCAGACAAGTTTGTAAGCCACATAGGGTCAACACCCTAATGGTTTTCAAAACACCATCCTTATTCAAGACTATGACTACCTCTCCTGTCCTCCAATCATAGTACCACCATTTGAAGTGTGGAGTGAAGTCCTATGGCATTTCCCATAGTGGGATCTTAGACATGGTGTGCGAAGGACTCCACTTCAGCAATATTCTCGGTTTTCCAGTTATGGCATCAACCTCAGACCGTCTGATATACCTCATTGGTTGTTGAGGTTTGAATTTGACCCATCTGGTGTGTTACTCTCTCTTTAGAGCTGCTTCAAACCAACCAGACATCTTGCATGGATCAACGTATAGCAATTTCAGCTTCGCTAACTGGTTCAGCTCAAATCCCGGAAGAGTCTTCAGGTCATCAGGGAACTTGAAATACTCAATCCCTTTCTCATGTTTAACGACATAAACGTTGATATCTTCAAAATATGCCCATGCTATAATTCTGCCCGACACCTTTTGATGTTTCTTCACCTTTACAGCTTGGGGTAGGTAGTTGATGTTGAAGCATCACGTTAGGCTCGTATTTCTTCAAAGCACGCAGCCCACTCAACCTTTGTGATATTAACTTAACCTTCCGAGGCTTGGGCTGTGTCTTCTTTCTTGTCTGACTCGTCTTCCATTCTATCTAGAGTTTCAAAAGTTTCACTGAAAAGGTTGTCGCCTAGATTAGGAACAACATTACCTTCAATGTTAGTGTACTCTGGATAGTGTTGGTCTATGACATCTTCTATCTCGATCTCATCAACATCGTTGAGCTCATCGTCACTTTCAACTTCGACTGTTGGAGCAACCTTGACAATCTCATCAGGATTTAGCTTGAACTTTCAGCAATTTGCTCATCAGTGAGATTGTGAATGATCTCTCCTTCTTTGGGAGTGTACATCACCGATCTCCTGACTGTTCCCTGTAGATCAAGAATCATCGTGAGTCGAGTCTTGATCTATTGGAGGGGAGCAGCATCATGTTCATCCCTCTGAAAATTTGGATCTGCTTGACTTAGACAGGTAACACAACAATCATTAGTTAATTATCAAGACAGAAATATCAACATTAAATATAAACATTCATTACATTAATGTGATACAAGATTCAAATACATATGATTTAAATAACAAAAATAGCTAAGTATTACTCTTGTCTTGGATCACATGCTCCTCTACTGACAGGATGGATGTGGAGGCACCTTGGTCTTGAGTCCTTTTGCTCCTCGTTTCACATGCAGATGTGGCACCTGCAGCAGATGCATCCTCATCATCATCATCAACATCATCATCAGCATCATCACGAGCATCAGTATCATCTTCATGGTCATCACCATCATCATCATCATCATCAATGTCATTATTATCACCATCATCCCCATCTCTCTCTTTGATCTTTAATGGCTCCTTTTTAGATCCTTTGAGCCTCAGCATGATGGTATTGTTGGTAGTTTGTAACTCCTCTATCCTTTTGGCTGATTGGTCATGTTGCTCCTGGAGTCGAGACACTTGTGTGCTCTGTGCAGCAATTTGCTGGGCCTGCTACTCAATCAGCTGAGCCTGCTAAGATATCTACTGATGTTAAGAGTTGTTCCTCTACCCCACTAGGAGGTAGAGAGGATCCAGAGGGATAGGAAGGGTGAGATGACGGTCCTGCATGATGGCTAGTGGTGGTGGTGGTCGTGGCAGTGGTAAAGATTGGGGGTGGTATAGATGTAGGCGGTGGTTGGATGGTGAAGATTGGGGGTGTTATAGATGAAGGTGGTGTGGAGTGGTGAGGACTGGGGGTGGTATAGATGAAGTAGGTGCTGTGGTGGATGGGATGGTAGTAGTGGGTGGAGAGGTGGAAGAGGTGGAAGAGGTGGTAGTAGTGGTGGTGGTTATGAAGATCATCCTCTCTGCTTCTTCTTCAACCTATGGGGCTGAGCCATCCTTTTCTTTATTGATCCCCTCGAGGTGGATGCTCTGCTTAGAACACTGCTAGACAGATCAGGAGCATTAGTAGGATGAGTGTCAGCCTCCCCAGACTTGCCAGGGCCTCCATCAACCTCCCGAATACCTCTGGCAACCACCCGGCACACCAAAGTGCGGGTTAGGGACTCCTCATCTGTATCCTCCTCCACATCAAGACAAAAGTCCTCATAGAACCCGACAGACTCCACTCCACCTTGGGTGGATGCCGGAGATGCTATATCAGCAATGAGGGCCCTCGGTTGAGTGGGCCCTACATCTCCACCATCACCGTTGTTGTCAGAGCCGGAGTCATCTTCCGGTAGCTCTAGCTGTTCGACATCCGAGTCACTGTCTACATGACGCCATTTACGCCTCCCTAGTGCCATGTGGTCCACCATGGCCAGATGGCCTATATGTCTTTTTACCGGGGGCTTGACTTGTTATCCCCGGTAAACTTTCATATGACCAAGTGTCGTATCATCCGTAATCTATAATGCCACAGCATCGTGGCTCTCCTTTGGCAGCGAGGGCAGCTTCTCGTCAAAGATCATCTGTAAGAACCTAGGGTACATGCAGAAACCCTCTTTGCCCTTTGCCTCCAAGTTCTCTATGCGGTAGTAGAAGATCATGCTAGAAAAACTAAAGGGGTGGTTCGGAACTAGTGCCACATAGGCATTCTAAATCTGGTCTGACAGGTCATCGAACCTACCCCTTCGCGATGCCAGGCACTTGAGGATGACGTGTTGCCAAGTATTTGTACTGGGGACACAGGTTGCTCTTGTTGAGCAAACCTACGTTTATATCCCCAGCGTACTTCATCCTCATAAAGCACCCTCTCACCGTCAGTGGGTGAAGTGTAAGGCCCCATTCCCAGGCACCTCACAATTGGTCATCATCACACATGAAACATTATAAAATGTACATTTATTTTGCAGCAGAATTTGTAACTTTCATTAATAACTAAAACATGTCATTTACAAAATTTGTTTTCATCTCAAAATGCAAGACATGTCAAAATACGGATGCCAGCCTCAAACTTCTCCGAGTAGCTTATGCATCCATGCCTGAAACTCCTCAACATCAACAAATACCTGCCAACTATCATGCTTACAAAAGTCAACGACGCTGAGTGAGTTCTAGTTTTATAATAAAATACTTTACTTTGTTAAAACTGTTCTTTACTTTATTTCAAAACATACTATACTTTACAATGGTTCGTGATCATGCATCGTATGTACATACAGATAATATCATTATTATCTTCATGATTACGTTCATTAACTTCGTTCATTAAACGTATTACATTATGGTTCACCTCTCATTCTAGAGCTGGTCTGACTTTACCCTCTTTGTGGCACTCAGCCACGATTACTGAGGTCGAATGACAAGGATCCTGTTTTGTACATTATTATGATAATTCATTTATGTTCATTCATATGTTCGTTTTTTCATACATGATCATACGTTCATTACTCATTATTACTCGACTCCTGTCTCATGCAATATCCCCGACTTATGCTCGAAAGCTGATGCTATGCCGGGGCCTGCTCACAAACCCCCGACTCATGTCCGAAGACTAACATAGCACCGGGATACGCGACAAAGATCCTATATGAGTCAATCATAGGGTTTGAACTCTATCCGAGTCTGTTGCAACACAAAGTCACTCACCTCATTATCTCATCTCATGTAATATCCCCGACTCGTGTTCGAAGACTGATATTGTGTCGGGGCTTGATAAACAACCCCCGACTCATGTCCGAAGACTAACACAGTTTCGGGATACGCGACATGGATCTCATCATCCGTCACTTTCGTCATATGCAACACTCCTGACACATGTCCAAAGACTGATACTGTGTCGGGGCCTGCTCACAAACCCCCACTCATGTCCAAAGACTAATACTATGCCGGGGTCTGCTCACAAACCCCCGACTCATGTCCGAAGACTGACATAGTACCGAGATACGCGATAAGGTCCTCTTTCGAGTATGTTGTGACACAAAGTCGCACACCACATACATGTGCTTGCAAGCCTTTATATACTTTCTCTTTTATTCATTTATTCATGCATGCATGCATTCAATCATTACGTTCCTCTTTTCATTATCTTCCAGTTTACGTTACATAATACTTTCATTACATTTATTAACGTTCAACGCAAAGCCAAGGGACGACATACATACATAACAAGGGACATACATAAACATAAACATATACCATCACTATACACGCAACATCATACATGCATAACACACATCAAACATAAGCCATCACATCATAACCAGGCCTATCTCCCCGTTTTACCCCTTAAAATCCACTTAGAAAACCTCACGTCCAAAGTGGGCGCATGGGACCTTCCGGGCGCATGAGGATAAAAATTCTATGTGTAAAATAGTCTGGGCGCATGGGCACTGTTTGGCTATTTCTGCCATGTTCAGCGCATCACTAACAATTAGCCATTTCAATCACTTGGGCGCATGGGCACTGTTTAGGCGCATGGCCAACACTTAGCCGTTTCATTCAGTTGGGCGCATGGGCATTGTTTAGCGCATGGCCAACACTTAGCCGTTTCACTTATTGGGACGCATGGGCAATGTTTAGGCGCATGGCCATCACTTAGCCGTTTCATTCATTGGGACGCATGGGCACTGTTTAGGCGGATGGACCCCCTCTGGGCGCATGGCCAATACTTAGACGCATGGGCCAACATGCTAGGCACATGGGCCACTGTTTGGGTGCATGACCCACCCTTGGGCGCATGGCCAACACTTAGGTGTCTAGTCCCTCATGCTGGACGCATGGACAACTATTTGGGCGCATGAGCCACCTCTGGGCGCATGGACCACTATTCATCTTAATCAAACATTCTGAAATCTTTTCTATGTTATCAACATCACCCGATTACCATTCTAAGCATACCCAAACACAGATCTAACATACTAAGGCCATCTAAGCATGCTATACATCATCTCTACCACATAATCAACACTATAACATGCATACATTCATACAACATTCGAACATAAAGCTATAAACTGACGGTTTCTTTAAAAGTTGTTTACTTAGTATGCATAATAGCCCCAAATTAGTTAAAAATCAGTAAAAGAGGGGTTCTAGAAACTCACCTTGAGTAGCCTTTGAGTAACACTCTTCCAGTTCAAGACCCACATCGATTCAGCTCTTTGAATCCCGAAAACAAACAATAATCAACAAGAACTTCGGTCAAGAACTCGAAACCCTGCCGAAACCGAGCTCATAGAAGAGAAGACTTATCTTTTTCAGCTTCTTCTTCCTCTTTCTCTCTCTAGAACCGAGAGTCTCTCTCTCTTCTTCTTTTTAGCCGTGAAGAAGAAGATAAAGAAGAAATAATGGGCACCCAGCCTTAAATCCTTAAAATAATAAAAGTGTACTTTGTACACTTTTTCCCCTTCCACTTGTGCACAATTTCTGTTCTTTCTATTTACTTTTCTTTTCCTTCAATTGAAATAAAATTTCGGCATGTTACATGAAGTCTGGTGGGGTGGTTTGTATCATCTCCCAACCCATGTACTCGTTGAATGTCCGCAGCCGTGATCTCTATATCCATAGCAAAGATAGAACTCCGTATGCTGTACGGCTCACATGACTGATCAATCGATGCACCCTCCTAGAAGGCCTGTTGTATAGACTTGTAAGGGGTGAATGGTGTAGAAATAGGCTGGTGGATCTTGGATCGCCTTAGAAAAGCAATGATCCCTGCGAACTTGGCACCATTCCAAGTCGTAGCATCTAAGTGAGTACATAAGTTATGCTTAGGGTTGATGGACCATCTGTCCGCCATCAATCTGTAACACAAAACAATTAAACATTAGCTAACCACACGACACAAATCAGTTCTAGTTAATTTGGTTGAATTCATTCTGATTCATTCATGCGATTGAACAATGCGACTAGATTCAGTCGGTTGTCCTGTTGTGCGACTGGATTCAATCAGGTGATTAAACATGCGATTGAGTTCAATCTGGTGAATGAGTAGGTGAATGGTTCAGTCGACCGACTAAGCTCATTTGCATCACTCATTCGACTGAATGAGTCATTCGAACCACTCAATCGCACAGTTGAAGTTCATCCGTGTGTCCATTCGCATGGCCAACTGTTTAATCAAAAAGAGTACAAATTCAGACCTCGTGTTTTCGTTCATTCGACTCTCAATCACATAACTAATAACCAAATAACATTAATATTACATATTACATAGTTAAGTTACGTTATTAGTCCATTAAATGGTTTGGTTCTTGTGTGCGTTCATATTCTCAAATTAGGGCACCATTCTATCACATTTCAGTGAGATTCCAACCCATTGTACTTGTATAATCACTCACAAACATCAGAAGATCAAGAAAAATCAGAATTTTTGGTCTAAGGAAATTTGGGCAGTGTAACGGTAGTCTGTGCGATATGAGGGCGATTAGGAGGTGATGAGTCGAATGCGATTGACTGTGGCCCTATTTATACTGAATCTCATTTCAATCGGCTAACTGGACGCATTCGCTTGGTTCATTCGGATGAATGGACTCAATCGTGCGATTGGCTCAGTCGACTACATTCAGTCGGTCGACTACACTTCAGTCGGGCGACTGACTCATTCGCACACTTTCATTCGGTCAAATGTTTCTGATTTGGATTTCAAAAACATCACCCAAGTGAATCTTGAGTAGTCATGAGTAACTACATAGCAGTACAAGTCGCCTGCGATGCTTCTTGTACTTACTGGACAAAACAGATCCATGTGAAGAAGTTCAAGAGGAAGTTCAATAGAGTGAACTTTTTTTTCCTTATGTGCCTTCTTTGTTTGTTTTCCCTTCTTGTACGTAACACAAAAATCCGAAAGTTGGAAGTTTTTGACGTTAACTCCTTTCACTAGATCATTCTGGATCAAGTGATTCATCTTCCGTGGATTAATGTGTCCCATTATCCTATGCCAGGAGATGGATTCCTTCTCAGTAGCTTTTGACAAGAAGCACTGAACTTAATGATCCGTTGTGGAGGCCTTCGATAGATCCAAGACATAAAGGTCCTTATATCTTGAGGCAGACATTAATACTTGATCCTCCGGGATTACGTAGTCCTTCTTGAGGACATAGCACTTCTTATTGTCAAACACTACCTTAAAGTCTTTATCACAAATTTGAGAAAGGGAAAGCAAGTTATTCTCAAGTTGTTGAACGTAGTTTACCATGTCAAACTTCACTTTCTGATTACCGACTTCCCCTTGAGCTGTGATGTACCCACCTTTGTTTCCAGCAAATGAAACGTGACCTCCTTTTATCTGTTTGACATTTGATAAGAGATCCCTGTTCCTTGTCATGTGCCTGGATGCTCCGTTTTCTATGATCCACATTTTGGTTTCAACACTATATCGAACACCCTTCACATTCAATTTGAAAACATTAGTTCAGGTTTGGAACCCAAGCCTTCACTGGCTTGGGTTTCCCAGAGGTATCTCACATCATAAATGTTACCCATTGACTGTTTGAGGTGAGGGAAGCTCAGATATCTTCTTGTTCTCATTATCAGACAATGAGGTTGATTTCTCCTTCCATAAGCTAGCTTGGTGTAAGGCCTGTTATGATAAACAGACGAATGGCTAATGTGTTGAACTTTCGGTTCACTGTTTTTTTAGGTGGCATCACTGAGTTGCTCTTAAAAGAGCTAGGTTTTTGTTTAGGGAATTCAAATTTCCTCGTCGGTGTCTGATAGTAAGGACAATGCAACGCAATGTGTCCATACTCTCCACAACTGTAGCAAGCGCAGCTTTTGACTTTATAATTTAGCTGCTATTGTGGAGATGTATGTGACACCCGGGTGACCTTACTTTGTTTTGGTTTCGACTCAACTTGTTTAGATGTTTTATCTGGTTTATCAAAGTTAATTGCCTTAATAGTTTTAACATCTTTTTCATTTCTATTTTCTGGACTTACGCATGATGCACGTGATAGGTAACTATTACTTGTCCTTTTAGGTTTAGATTTGACATTTGTTGAACTAGACTTTATACTAACCTTTTCAAATTCTTTGTCCACATTAATGCAAGGCATCATACCTTTTGCCCTTGAATTGGCCTTCTTTTGTTTAGAACCAGATTCATTTGATGAACATGTTGAATCTAGATCACTTACAAGAGGAGTAGACACCACATGATCCTTGTGTAACACCCTGATTTCTATTCAAAAGAAAGGAAAGGAAAAGTTAATGGAAGAATAGAAAATTATGCACAAGTAGACGGGGAAAAAGTGTACAAAGTACAAATCTTATTATTTTAAGATTTTAAAGGTCATGGTTGCCCATATCAAAGCAGAAAGCTGCTTTGCTCTTGGAGGAAGAACAAGAGAGAGAGAGAACCCGGTTCTAGAGAGAGAAAGAGGAAGAAGAAGTTGTAAAAGGTAAGTCTTCTCTTGTTTGAGCTCGGTTTTAGCTGGGTTTTGTGTTCTTGACCGAAGTTTTGGTTGTTTAGAGTTTGTTATCAGGATTCAAAGAGCTGAATCGAAGTGGTTCTTGAACCGAAAGAGTGTTGTTCAAAAGCTGCTTAAGGTGAGTTTCTAGAACCCCTCTTTTACTGATTTTTAACTAATTTGGGGCTATTATGCATACTAAGTAAACATTTTGAAAGAAACTGTGAGTTTACAGCTTTATGTTCGAATGTTGTATGTATGTATTTATGTTATAGTGATGATTTATGGGGTAGAGATGATGTACAGCATGCTTAGATGGCTTTCATATGTTAGATTTGTGTTTTGGTATGAGTAGAATGGCAATCGGGTGAATTGGTAGCATAGAAAATATTTCAGAATGTTTGATGAACATGAAGAGTGGTTCATGCGCCCAAATAGTTGTCCATGCGTCCAGCATGAGAGACCTGACGCCTAAGTGTTCGCCATGCGCCCAAGAGTGGGTCATGCGCCTAAACAGTGGCCCATGCGCCGAGCATGTTGGCCATGCGGCTAAGTATTAGCCATGCGCCCAAGTGAGGGCATGCACCTAAATAGTGCCCATGTGCCCAAGTGATTGAAACGGCTAAGTGTGGACCATGCGCCTAAATAGTGCCCATGCGTCCCAGTGAATGAAACGACTATGTGTAGACCATGCGCCTAAACAGTGCCCATGCGTCCTAGTGAATGAAACGGCTAAGTATTGGCCATGCGCCTAAATAGTGCCCATGCGCCCAAGTGCTTGAAACCGCTAAGTGTTGGTGATGCGCCTGAACAGGGCGGAAACACCCAAACAGTTCCCATGCACCCAAACTGTTTTATATTTAGAACTTTTTTGCTCATGCGCCTGGAAGCTCCCATGCGCCCAATTTGGACTTGAGGTTTTCTAATTGGATTTTAAGGGGTAAAATGGGGAGATAGGCCTAGTTATGATGTGATGGCTTATGTTTGATGTGTGTTATGCATGTATGATGTTGCCTGTATGATGATCGTGTATGTTTTTGTTTATGTATGTTCCTTATTGTACATGTATGTCTTCCCTTGGCTTTGTGTTGAACGATAATGAATGTAATGAAAGTATTATGTAACGTAAAGTGGAAGATAATGAAAAGAGAAACGTAATGAATGAATGCATGCATGAATAAATGAATAAATAAAAGAGAAAGTATAGAAAGGCTTGGAAGCATATGTATGTGGTGAGCGACTCTGTGTCGCAAGAGACTCGAAAGAGGTCCTTGTGGCGTATCCCGGTATTGTGTCAGTCTTCGGACATGAGTCGGTGGTTTGTTTTTCAGGCCCCGGCACAGTATCAGTATTCGGACATGAGTCGGGGGTATTGCATGAGATATGATACAGATTGCGTACTCCGGTACTGTGTCAGTCTTCGGACATGAGTCGGGGGTTTGTGAGCAGGCCCCGACACAATATCAGTCGTCGGACATGAGTCGGGAGTATTGCATATGACGAAAGTGACGGATGATGAGATCCGTGTCGCGTATCCTAGTACTGTGTCAGTCTTCGGACATGAATCGCGGGTTTGTTTATCAGGCCCCGACACAGTATCAGTCTTCGGATATGAGTCGGGGATATTGCAAGAAAGGAGATAATGAGGTGACCGACTTTGTGTTGCAACAGACTCGGATAGAGTTCAATCCCTGTGATTGACTCATATGGGATATTTTTCGCGTATCCCGGTGCTGTGTTAGTCTTCGGACATGAGTCGAGGGTTTGTGAGCAGGCCCCGGCATAGCATCAGCTTTCGAGCACGGCATATTGCAACAGACAAGATTCAAGTAATAATGAGTAATGAACGAAAGATCATGTATGAAAGAATGAATGTATGAATGAATGTTAATGAATTATCGTTATAATGTACAGAATAGGATCTAGAAAGTCTGACCGGATCTAGAAAGATAAATGAACGATAATGTAATGCGTTGAATAAACAAGTTCACGAACGTAATGATGAAGATAATAATGATATTATTTGTTTGTACGTATGATGCGTGATCACGAACGGTTGTAAAGTATAGTATGTTTTGAAATAAAGTAAAGAATGGTTTTAACACAGAAAAATATGTTTTATTATAAAACTAGGGCTCACTCAACGTCGCTGAATTTTGTATGCATGATAGTTGGCAGGTGTATGTTGATGCTGAGGAGTTGCAGGCATGGATGCATAAGCTACTGGGAGCATTTTGAGGCTGGCATCCGTATTTTAAACATGTCTTGTATTTTGAGATGAAAACAAATGTTAAATGAATGAAATGACATGTTTTTAGTTATTAATGAACGTTTTAAATTCTGCTGCAAAATAAATGTTCGTTTTATAATGTTTTTAGTGCAATGAATGACCAACCGTGAGGTGCCCGGGAATGGGGCTTTACCTGTTGGTATCAGAGAAAAAGTTTAAGTGAATTGGTTAAATATTTTGAAAAACCTAATCTTAAATTGAGAATGGGACTAAAAGGAAAAGGGATGCCAGTCCTAGTAGCTACGTGCCTGCAGGTAAAGGTTTAATGTGAACGTTTTATGTAAGTTATTGTTAACCGGAATTATGTGCGCATGTTATGTGGCTTGTGTGCTATTTTGTAGATTTAGATACTGATGTAGTTGGGATAGGGAATTCTTGGGGTATAAAGTGTAAAGTAAGTGGCTAATCACAACTGGCCATTGTAATTAGGGACTTACTATACTTGACATAAACTGAGTTATTACCTTGAATGACCGTGTTAGTGTTTGAATCTTATAATGTGTTAGAAGATGGTTGGCGGTAGATCTTCGAAAGCTTCACGAGGTGGAGGTAGTGGTGGATGTGGTGCTGAACCACGGGTCACAACAGGAAGGTCTAGGGCCGAAAGAGTAGCCCGTGAGGAACCCGAGGCCCCTCATTAGGAGGGCGGTGATGATAATGCTAATGAGAGAGCCTCGATGAGAGAGGCAGTCAGGGAGGAAGTGCATCAGGTTATGCAGATGATCCTACCGTCTGTGGTGACCGAAGTTATGAAGGCTGTTAGAGACGAGGAGAAACAGGAAAAAGGTAGACCTTCGGGCAAAAGGAGATGACCCAAGACTGAAACGGTTTTCTTTGATGACAAAGAGGATGAAGAGGAAGAGCCTGCACCAGGCTATAACTATGGGGCGTTTCAACGATGCAAGCCCCTAGCTTTTGATGAAAACGGCACCACTGCTACTGCTCACCGATGGGTGAGAGAGATGGAAGCGGTATTGAATATCACGAGTGTCGGGAGGATCAGAAAGTAAGTTTGCTGCCCATTCTTTTGTGGACTCGGCTCTGTGCTGGTGGGACGATATGGTCCAAGCCGAGGGTAGCAGAGCTATTGGAAGGATGAGATGGCCAGATTTGAAGAGGCTAGTGATTGTGGAATTTTGTCCTCATCGTGAGATGGATAAAGTTGAAAGAGAGTTCTTGCGGCTGCAGGCGGGAACCCTGACACATCAACAGTACACCACGAAGTTCAACGACGTGGCACGTCTGGTACCGGATCAGATGACACCTCTTACGCGAAAGATCAAGAGGTATATTCAGGGTTTGCCGGCGGACTTCCGTAGGCACATGATCGCTGCCCGACCGAGCACGTTTAGGTCAGCCGTTGACCTGGCGGGAAGGTTTTATGACGAGCAATAGGCGATGGCGATAATAGACGAAGTGGAGGAGCGAGCCTATGTTAAGAAGGGGAAAGGAAGGCCAGAAAATGATGGTGGATTTGGGTATGGATGAACGGCGTCGAGGGACGATGATCGGAAGAGAACGGAGAAAAAGGAGAGATGTGCAACAAGTGTGGCAGAGGCCATGAGGGGGAGTGCAAGTGGGGACTGAATGTTTGTTTTCAGTGTTGAAAGGAGGACCACAGAGCAAGGGACTGTCAAATGGTTAAATGCTATGACTGTGGCAAGAGAGGACACATGAGGAAGGACTGCAAGAAGTCAAGGGTAGGAAGCTCGGTATAAGGAAGGAGAACAGAGGGTGAAGGCTAGAGCCTTCGCTATGACCGGGAGGAGGCTAGGTCACAATCCGAGGTAACGACAGGTACGTACTTGCAAGTTTAGATTTATGCATCTTTGCTTTGATTGTGACGCTAGTAGTAGTTTTGTTGCCGCTATTTTCTGTGATGTTGCACGTTAGGGGTAGGAAAATCGATGAGCACTGCGAGGTAAGAATTATTATTAGTAAGTCTACCAGGTTACCTAATGCCCTAGAGGATTGCGTGATAGAACTGAGAGAGAGCGCTTGTTCCTCCTAGCCAGTTCAAGACAGACATAGGTAGGTAGACATGCATCTCCGGGTGAGTTGATTAGTAGTCTATGACTTAAACCCCAAGTGTTACAAGGAGATGGATTGATCAACTGTGACAACCAGAGTTCGGTGACGACCTATGATAATGAAGTATGAGGAAGGCTTCGGCCAGGAAAGCGGATTGGTTAGTTTGGAGTCGAGTAAAGCTAATACTAAAGTGTAAAGGGTCATTCCTAGTTGTTGCTCAGGTAGGAGAAATGGCACATCGACTGGAGCTACCCGATGAGTTGAGTGGAAATCATCTGATGTTCCATGTATCTTGTCTAAGAAAGAGCTGAACCGATGATGATATGATCATGCTACTAGAGAACACTGAGATGGACAGAGTATCCAACCACGAGAAGCAACTGGTGACCACTACTAATAAGAAGGAGAGAATAGACTAAGAAGGATGATGGTTTCACTTATGTGGGTGCAGTGAAACCTAAAGGGATCTGAGTTTAAATGCAAGATCAAGGAAGAGGTGAGACAATGTTACCCGTAACAGTTCGAGAAGTGACAGGTTTTGGGAACGAAACCTCTTTAAGGGGGGTAGACTTGTAACACCCCGAATTTCTATTCAAATGAAAGGAAAGGAAAAGTTAATGGAAAGAATAGAAAATTGTGCGCAAGTAGAGGGGGAAAAAGCGTACAAAGTACAAATCTTATTATGTTATGCTTTTAAAGGGCATGGTTGCCCATATCAAAGCAGAAAGCTGCTTTGCTCTCGGAGGAAGAAAAAGAGAGAGAGCCCGGTTCTAGAGAGTGAAAGAGGAAGAAGAAGCTGTAAAAGGTAAGTCTTCTCTTGTTTGAGCTTGGTTTTAGCTGTGTTTCAAGTTCTTGACCGAAGTTCTAGTTGTTTAGAGTTTGTTTTCGGGATTCAAAGAGCTTAATCGAAGTGGGTGTTGACTGGAATAGTGTTGTTCAAAAGCTGCTCAAGGTGAGTTTCTAGAACCCCTCTTTTACTGATTTTTAACTGATTTGGGGCTATTATGCATACTAAGTAAACATTTTGCAGGAAACCGTGGGTTTACTGCTTTATGTTCGAATCTTGTATGTATGTATGTTATAGTAATGATTATGGGGTAGAGATGATGTATAGCATGCTTAGATGGCCTAAGTATGTTAAATCTGTGTTTGGGTATGAGTAGAATGGCAATCAGGTGAATTGGTAGCATAGAAAATATTTCAGAATGTTTAATGAACATGAAGAGTTGTTCATGCGCCCAAACAGTTTCCATGCGTCCAGCATGAGAGACCAGACGCCTAAGTGTTGGGCATGCGTCCAAGAGTGGGTCATGCACCTGAACAGCGGCCCATGCGCCCAGCATGTTGGCCATGCGGCTATGTATGGGCAATGCGCCCAAGTGTGGCCATGCGCCTAAATAGTTCCCATGCGCCCAAGTGATTGAAACGGCTAAGTGTCGGCCATGCGCCTAAACAGTGCCCATGCGTCCCAATGAATGAAACGACTAAGTATGGACCATGCGCCTAGACAGTGCCCATCCGTCCCAGTGAATGAAACGGCGAAGTGTAGACCATGCGCCTAAATAGTGCCCATGTGTCCCAGTGAATGAAACGACTAAGTATTGGCCATGCGCCTAAACAGTGCCCATGCGCCCAAGTGCTTGAAACGGCTAAGTTGGTGATGTGCCTGAACAGGGCAGAAACGCCCAAACTGTGCCCATGCGCCCAAACTATTTTATACTTAGAATTTTTATGCTCATGCGCCTGGAAGGTCCCATGCGTCCAATTTGGACTTGAGGTTTTCTAAGTGGATTTTAAGGGGTAAAATGGGGAGATATGCCTGGTTATGATGTGATGGCTTATGTTTGATGTGTGTTATGCATGTATGATGTTGCCTGTATGAAGATGGTGTATGTTTATGTTTATGTATGTTCCTTATTATATATGTATGTCTTCGCTTGGCTTTGCGTTGTACGATAATGAATGTAATGAAAGTATTATGTAACGTAAAGTGGAAGATAATGAAAAGAGGAACATAATGAATGAATGCATGCATGAATAAATGAATGAATAAAAGAGAAAGTATAGAAAGGATTGCAAGCATATATATGAGGTGAGCGACTCTGTGTCACAAAAGACTCGAAAGAGGTCCTTGTCGCATATCCTGGTACTGTGTCAGTCTTCGGACATGTGTTGGGGGTTTGTTTGTCAGGCCCCAGCACAATATCAGTCTTCGGACATGAGTCGGGGGTATTGCATGAGACAGGATACAGATTGCATACTCCGGTACTGTGTCCGTCTTCGGACATGAGTCGGGGGTTTGTGAGTAGGCCCCGGCACAGTATCAGTCTTCGGACATGCGTCGGGAGTATTTCATATGGCGAAAGTGACGGATGATGAGATCCGTGTCGTGTATCCCGGTACTGTGTCAGTCTTCAGACATAAGTTGGGGGTTTGTTTATCAGGCCCCGACACAGTATCAGTCTTCAGACATGAGTCGGGGATATTGCATGAGACGAGATAATGAGGTGAGCGACATTGTGTTCCGATAGACTCGGATAGAGTTCAATCCCCGTGATTGACTCATATGGGTTCTTTGTCACGTATCCCGGTGCTATGTCAGTCTTCGGACATGAGTCGGGGGTTTGTGAGCAGGCCCCAGCACAGCATCAGCTTTCGAGCATGGGATATTGCATGAGACAAGATTCGAGTAATAATGAGTAATGAACGAAAGATCATGTATGAAAGAACGAACATATGAATGAACGTTAATGAATTATCGTAATAATGTACAGAACAGGATCCTTGTCATTCGACTTTAGTAATCGTGGCTGAGTGCCACGAAGAGGGTAAAGTCTAGCCGGATCTAGAAAGAGAAGTGAACGATAATGTAATAGGTTGAATGAATAAGTTAATGAACGTAATGACAAAGAAAATAATGATATTATCTGTATGTATGTATGATGTGTGATCACGAACGGTTGTAAAGTATAGTATGTTTGAAATAAAGTAAAGAACGGTTTTAACATAGAAAAGTATGTTTTAATATAAAACTAGGACTCACTCAGCATCGATGACTTTTGTATGCATGATAGTTGGCAGGTATATGTTGATACTGAGGAGTTGCAAGCATGGATGCATAAGCTACTAGGGGCATTTTGAGGCTGGCATCCGTATTTTAAACATGTCTTGTACTTGGAGATGAAAACAAATGTTGTAAATGAATGAAATGACATGTTTTTAGTTATTAATGAAAGTTTTAAATTCCGCTACAAAATAAATGTATCTTTTATAACGTTTTTAGTGCAATGAATGACCAACCGTGAGGTGCTCGGGAACGAGGCCTTACACCTTGATTGGATTATCATTAATTGGTTTGAATTTTGTGTTGACCAAGATCTTATGTGGTGGTGAAACCACTTTATAACCCAATCCCTCTCCATTGTTTTTGTCTCTCACTAAGTTTTGGACTATGTGTTTACTTGTCCAACTATGCAGTTTTTGTTTTAAAAAATTAAATTTTACTTGTGAAACTGCCTTTTGTTTCTTAGTGTCCTCTAAGGAGTTAAGATAGTACCTAATTTCATTAGCTTGGTTAAAGACTACAACTTCTATTTCCCTAAGCTGTTTGTTCAAAAGGTCTATCTTTTCTTTATAACTATGCTCATTTAGTTTTATAACTCTGTTTGCCTCAGTGCATAGTTCTAGGTCCTTTAATAAGTTATCATTATGATCTAATAACCTAGAAAATTTAGAATCAATGCTTTCCCTAAATTATTACAGTCAGAACAAGCATGATTAGTAAAGAGTTGGTCAGTATTACTTACCTGAGCAGTTTCTGAGGAATCAGCCATCAATGCAGAATCTGATGCTTCTGGAGCTGGTGATTCTGACGTTGTAGTAGTTTTCCTGTCTTCAGCCCGGTAGGTGACCACTGTTGCAACTTCTTCTCATGTTGACATCGCAAGTTCGACTGCTATATCTCCTTCACTGGCAGAATCGTCATCTATATCATCCACACTAACGATGTTGGATTCTCCCGGTGAGACAAACTGAAAGCTCTAGTCTTGTCCTACATTCTCGTTAGCAGTCAAGGCTTTAGGATCCTTGCTTGATGAAGTAAGACTGCTAGTGGGTTTCTCCTTAACGATTTAAGGTGGAGAAAGGATTCCTATTGCCAGTCTTTTTTGGCTTCATGCACTCCCTTTTGAGGTGCCCTTTCTTACCACAGTTGAAACATGTCACCTTTGATTATCAAAGCCAAAGGTTGTGTCCTTAGTTGCAACCAAGTTTTATCCGGTCTTTTTGACAAACTTCTTAGCTCGTCGGACAGCACTCGCTAAGGCCCACATAATATCCATCCATTCCTACTCCATCTCGTCCACCTGCTCATAGTCCTCATCAGCCAGATGACAGTTCTGAATCTTTCCAGCTATTAGTCCATCATAAGAGTGGACTACAACAGCTAAAAGATCCATGTGCTCTTTAGCCACCTCAACTGTCACATTTACAAAGTTTTCGGTCATCAGCTTTGCTGCATTGGCTTCGGGTATCATATGTTGGGTACGAGATGACCCTAACATTTCTATCCACGAAGTAGAAGCTTGAGCTGGACCAGCTGAGCTTGACACAAAGGCAGTCTGTAGTGGTGCTCCAAATGTCTTGGCCTGAGGAGTCATGTTGTAAAGCACAAGATTCTGATTATAGTTAGACTTTTGGGCTCTATACTTCATCCTTAGCCCTTCCTCTCTCAGTTTCAGAATGAAGTCATTGATATCTAACTTCGTTATCATACCATTCTCTCTGAGATTTGAGACAAAAGAAGCCCATTTCTCCAGTAATCCATTAGTAAAGTTGGACAGTTTATCATGCATCAACGTCGTTAGCCCATCAGTGTGCATCTCACTCATCAAGTGGTAGAATCTATCGATAACATCATCTAGGCTTTCTTTAACCATCAAGGAGAACTTGTCAAACTCCTTCTTTAAAGCCTTCGCCTTTATGGCCTTCAATGATGCATTTCCGTCATACCATTTCTCTAATGCATCCCACAGCTTTTTTGCTTGTGTATATTCCAAGAATTGATGAAAGATACCCTTTAGAATTGACTGAGTAAGCAAAGCATACACTTTCTTCTCTGCATTGTATTTCACCTTTTGTCCCTCAGTCATGCCACCAAGTGTGAGTTTAACACCATCAGCTCCTACAGGCATGTTGTACCCCGACTATATAGACTCCCATAGATTTGGATCTACCCGGTTTAAGTAGATCTTGAAATGTTGTTTCTATTATGGATATTCGTCTAAGGTGATCAACTATGGGGGTTTATTATGATTCCCCACCTCATTCTCCAGTAGCAGTAAGTTTTGTATACGTGAGTCTCTCCCTGCTGTAAAGGTTGAATATTGGTCTTCCATTGCTATTAACTTCAACTTTAAAACTAACTGTTTTATGTGTGCGAGTGAAGGTAGGCGATTGGACTATTCCGGCGATTGAACTATGCGGATGGTTCAATCGTGCAATTGAACTAATGTGGATGAGTTAGTCGGCTGAATGAACTAATGCGGTTGAACAGTCCGAATAGAGTTCTCAGTCGTACGAATAGGAGTACGAATGTGTCCAATCGTGCGTATGGGGAATGCCAATGGGTTCAGTCGTGCGATTGAGTCAATCGTGCGACTAAAGCTACTGGATTTCGAAAATTTATTTGTTTAACGTGGTTTCGCCGCAAAAACTTGAATTTTCACTACCCCTAATTGTCGTCTGCCGAAAAAACTAAACTTTATGACCAGGAGACGTCTAAGACAGCGTTTGACACGAAAAGATTGCGTTTTTAGTGAAAAAACACAATTTTTGTATCAAAAACGATTGAATCACACGTAATCAAGAGCCAAAGCTCTCATACCACTTCTTAGGGATGGTGTATTGAACAAAATACTAACTCATTAAGGTGTATACCGAATCAAATAGTGCAGAATCCTATTTGATTGGCGATCCAATCGGTGAGAATGCAAGTAGAATCAATTAAAGATTGAAACTAAACATTAAGAATCGATTACGAATCGATCTACTGCGATCTATGAACTTGGAATACGATCATAGAGGTCTCTGGACGGCTAGGGTACGTCTGGAGTCGAAGTGTGTTTAATGCTTTCTTTTTTCAACGAATTAGGTGGTATTTATAGGTTTAGGTTTCTCATTCGGGCGACTGAACCATTAGCATGGTTCAGTCGTGCGATTGAGTCATGCGGTTGATCCATTCGCACGACTGAGTGTTCCGTCGTGCGATTGAGCCAATCTCATGTTTCAATCATACGACTGATCTAGTCTGCTGGTTCAGTCGTGCGACGGAGTCATTCGCATGAAGTTGTTCAGGCGTATGGACCGTTTAGGCGCATGGACACTTAGTCGCATGACCATTCGGACGCATGACCACTATTGAGGCGTATGGTCCATTCGGGCGCATGAGAACTTCATTTTACTAAGTTTGAATCTATTCAATATTATTACATTATTTATACTAGTTCAAACAACCACAAACCTATATAGTCAATCAATATGCATTAAACAACTCATTAATGAAATATTAAACATGATAAACATAAACAAACATTTGCATTTCATTATGTACCCAACCATTAAATATGTGTAAGACAATACAAACATATAACATTAAGATAAGAAACTAGGGACACATGTATCTATAGATCTCTCATCAATTTTGAGCTCTGTTATGTTTGCGTTGTTTTAATAATAATAAAAAAATTGCAGCGAAACTATTCTTTCGCTATGTGTTTTGCAAGACGAATTACAATTTCGCTTAACATTCTCATTATAAGCGATGTCATTTTGATCTGAATTTCATCTGATTAAATTGCAACTTCACCTGGCAAAACTACTATTTCGTCTGCCGACACTATAGTTTCGCAGCATGCAAAACTATTTGCTATTTAAGTCACTCTGCGAAATTACCTCCTCACACTTTCTCACTTTCGTAATTACTTCCTTCGTAGGGCTTTACCATGACTGATTCCGTGATTTAGTGTTTTTAGATTGTTGCTTATGTGTTTTGGTTGTATACGGTTCGCAAGTGAGTTTCGAACACTGGACATTCTTTTAACTAGTTAATAATAACACATTCTAAGTCATTTTGACTGTGTCTCTTTGGTGTCTTCGCTGTTCATCTTGCGAAACTGAATGAAAGTTCTTTAAATTTCAGCAAAACTGTGAGGTTATTCTGTCCATGCGAAACTAACAGTTTCGCTGACCTAGCTTCAGTTTTGCTGACCTAGCTTCAGTTTTGCTGAATATGAACACAAGCTTGTACAGTTTTGCCCGGTCGAAACTATCTTTCTTGGTTAGCGAAATTGATATGTTTTAGTTAGCGAAACTACATTTTCGCCGGCCGAAACGGTCAACGAAACTATTGTTTCTGCAAGCAAATTTTTTTTAATTTCTTTTATTCTTTTCTTAATTCCTTAAATTCTTATTCAACTTATCTGGTCTCTTCCTTAGGATCAAATGGCTAACTTAAAGTTCCATGAGCGGAATAACATTACTGCTATTCTGGATGATACACGTCTTAAGGCTGTTGGGTTCAAAGACTGCATTAGATGGCTGCAAAGATCACCCATGGCTTATGTCATATCTCATTGGACCACTATCTATGATCTTCAGATCAGAGATCTTTGGAGATCTGCTGAGTACGATACATGAGGAAATTCACAAAGAATTACTGCTAAAGTCCTAGATCACGAAGTGACCATTAGGTTCCCGCAAGGAGATCAACAAGTCATTTGTGTCTAGGAGTGTAGGTTTATTGTTCATGTTTTTATTATGTGTCTTGATCACCGTAAATGTGGATCAAACGGACTAAACATTGATTGGGCAAAGGCAATGGTGTTATGTTGCAAACGAGAGAATGCCAGCATTGCCAAACTAATATTTGCTTGCATGGCTGAGAACGTGATGGCCTTGAAGAAAGACAAATGGCTATTATATCCTCGTTTTCTTTAGATTATTTTTGATGATCTTATAGCAAATGCGCCAAAACATGAAGAGGTAAAGAGGCTAGTACAAATGAACCCTTGCATTTTCGCAGACTATTGTGCAATTCGCCATGATTTTAGTGGAAAGATCACCCATCTTTGGGAAAATATGTACCCTCTAGAAAGATGGAGTTATATTAAACGAGTTGATGAATCTGAGAACAAATGAGCTAAAGAACAAGGTACAGCGATCTGAAGAAATAAATGAACAAGCTGAAGAGATAAGAGTAGAGAAGAAAAGAAGATCAAAGAAGAAAGCCGATCTGCAAAACCTGAGAGGTGTACTAAACAGAGACATGAAGGTTTCACTGAAAGAAAGGAGGAAAGAGAAAACCTTGTTGAAGACACGATTCGCAATCTTAATACCTCTTTGGCTAATGAACTGAGCATGATCAAGACTAAACTTACCAACCAAGAGATTAGAGAAAAGCAAAAGGAGATTGCACTTCTGAAAGCTGCAGCCGGCCTGCCCGATCAACTAACTCAATCTGAGTTAGATGATCTGACTGACACAACAAGGTATCCACTTTTGAATGTGGGTACTTCATCGAAGGCAGGAGATGGCACATCTGGTGCAGCAACCACTCATGCTGGAGATTGTGAAACTAGAACTGAGGATGTTAGATAAGAAATGAAGAAGAAATCTTTGAGGCTGGATTTGTTGATACGAGTCTTGATATAGAGAAGGATTTAGTTGGAGAAGAAGTAATGAGAGAGAAGTATGTGGAAAGAGATGTTGAAAAATGGAAGGGGTTGATTGATGAAGAAGTTGAAGATGAACATCTCATAGACTATGATTCTGAACCGGAGTTCTATGAAGTTGATGAGCGACCTTTGATCTATGTGGCAAAGAAAGGGGAAGATGCCAAAGATGTGTTTGAGTTGGATAGAGCCGACTGGTTTGTAAAAGAGAAGGAACCAGAAGAACTCACTCCCTTATTCCAACATATGGGAGGATTGAGTAAACAGGAGGCTGACAAGATGATTATCAGTTGGGCCTATAATCCCGGGCTAAAAATGTTCATGATTAAGAGGAGGGGAGGTAATATTAGCTATTTGTATAAGAGGAAGGCTTTTAAGTCCTTGCCTAAATGGGACCTTAGGCATCTAGCAACTCTACCACTTCTGAATGCACATTTGAGTGAGAGGGCCACACTTCTGAAGAAAGAAATACAGAACGGGCTTAATGACAACTTCAAATCGTTTGGTTACATGAAGGCAGAACAAAGAAGCTCAAAGAAAGACAAGGTTTGGGAAATGGGAAATGGACAAATTGTTTTGAGAATTAAACCGACAAAGGCCGTTAACAGAGTGAGATTATCCGATCCCCTTCCCCAACAGCTACAGGATTTCGAGAAATGGCTTTGTGATAATAACACTGAGGAAGCTGTTAATAGGGTGAAGAATTGCAAAGAATTTAAAGTTTTTGATCCTATGCAGTTATTCAGTTTCTGTGATGAATATTTATTAGTGTTGTGTGAGAATCACATAAAGGCAGGGGCTAGGGAAGAGACTCGGAAAGAAGGTAGTCTCTTTATGAATGTAGCCAACAAGATCAAAGGGGTGAGGGTAGAGGTGAAGAAATTAGCTGAGAAGGTAAGGGCTCAAGATGACCTTAACATGGATATTCAAGATTTGGCCAAGCAGTTTGAGAGGACTAGTGCTCATCCCAACGGAGCTAGTGATGCAGGAGGAAACCGTACAGAATCATGTGCTGAAGCTTTAGAGGGAGCTGTTGGAGGAGATGCTCAAGATTAATCCAAAGCAACAGAGGTCACTGGAGCTGAAGAGACTAATCAAGACGAGTGTAAATAGTGAGCTCCAACCTAAGGGGAGTATTGTAGATCATAAATTGGTTGGACTCAACTTAGTTTAGATTGTTTACTTTTACTTGTAATAGGTCTATTGTTAGTTTCCTTTTGTAAGTACTTAGTTTTATGTATTCTGGCAGTCTAGAGAAATTGTGAGTGAAACAATAAGTTCACTCACAGTTTGCTGTTTTGTTTGCCTGGCGAATCTACTATTTCGCCTGGCGAAACTATAGTTTCAGCAGTGCAGTTGCGCTGACAGTGAAACTATCTGCGAAACTATAAACTGCTATATATTGTTTTGTTTCTTTCTATTGTGGGTTAAGCTGGCAAAACCCTAATCGATTATCATTGTTGCAAGTTACCATTTCAAAGAAGTTAATACACATAATTATCCTTGTGCTTTATGTTATTCATTGTCAATGATCATTGACTTATTATGAATGAGTTATTATTGTGATCAATCTTCTTCGTAATTGTTGTTTAGTATATTTGTGGGATATTGAAGGAATATTAATATCATTTGCACCGTAATACGATCACATGGACCAACAATATGGTATTCGCTATAGTTGGCCAAGTCTCTGATACGGATGTTTATGTGTCCACTATGGATAATCTTTTTGATCTTGGTTCCCTAGGTGCTTGTCCGCTGTGGACTCTTGTATGTTTGATGTAGTCCGCTGTGGATCTTGTAAATCCGTTATAGGACTTGTTCATCGGCTATTGACATATGAATGTCCAAAATTGTCCACTCTAGAAGTTATACGTCTCTTGTGTAAGTCTATATGCCCACTACCAAAACTTGTACATTTCTTGATGTTCGTCTGTTGTGGATTCAAACGTTCGTTGTGACCACTTTCACATCATCTTTGATATACTTATTTTAGTGCCACATGGTGTCTTTGTAATGTTGGAGTGCTTAGAAGATACAAAAGGTGTTGATCTTTGACTTTCTTGTGGTGCCATATCATCATCATATTCTATAATAAAGGCATTTTCAATAGTATGAAGATCACTAGGAAACTTGTATACATCTATCATTTGTGGACCACCAAGGTTTGTGTATTTCTCATCAAGCTCCAAAGTCTCAATCTTATGAACCATAGTGTCCAAGCTGGTGCATTCTACATCAATTGCCTTCTAATAAATGTGTAGAAAAGTAGACATGTAAAACTTGAATGAATCACCAAATGCGATTAACCATGATGTTTAAGCAAATGCAATAAACAACTTAGTAAGAAATACGATGAATAGTAAAGTTCATGCAAATGCGATGAATAGTTCAATACTATAGCAATACAAAGAACAGTGGTCAATCAACATGTGATGAATAGTGTTTGCTTTTGTTCTTTGAATTCTCATGAATTTTTTTGGAATATTCTCTCAAATTTGTTGATACCACCCTCAATTAGGAACCATTTCTAATCTCCGGTCATAATAGTCACTCATACACTTGAATTTAAGGATTTTATTTAATTTTGGTATTGTGTTTATCAATCGAACAATAATACTTTAATTCATGATTTATATAAATGTTGATTGATTGAATGATTAAGTATTTAAAGTTTGTTTACAACTCATATATGTACAACATAATGAATTGAAATCAATCAATAGATCGATCGAACAATAAAAAAGAATGGGTTTTTTATCAAAGTTGAGAGTCAAGGCTCTTGTAGATATTATATGAAGAGGCTGATGCAATCTAAACACCCAAAGTCTCTCCTGTATGCTGCACAAGTACATTGAACAAAAATGCTTTGGAAGTTTCACACATGCAACAGAAATATTGAAGTGTGAAATCTTCCAAAGCCAAGACCAATATCTTCCGAAGCCAAAGATGAAGTCTTCCGAAGCTTCAGAGACAAAGTCTTCCGAAGACTTTTAACAACATGCTTTATCTGATGTACTTTTCCATAAAGCTAGACCCCTTTCCGCTGCAACTCTACAAAGTCACCAACTTACATGAGTTGGTTAAAAGGTCCATGATTTTGGTAACTATACATTGACGTCTTGAGTCTGTAACTTTCTACTTCATGTACTTTATCCTTTTTCTAATATACTATGATGTGAGCTATGGCATGTCATAGTCACAAGTCTAAAAGCAATCTGCCTTTTGACTCTACAATGGATTTTGTTTTGTGTCTAGTCAATTGTATCAAGTTGGCCTTCAAAGTATGGCCGGCTGTAGGATGTAGTATATGTATCTCAAGTACTTGTAACTTTATTTTATGCTTGTAATAGAACTTGAGAAAGCAATATACTAAAATCTTGAAAACCATGTCCTTGTGTATCTTGTTCACTTGTTCTGTCTCTTAGTTACTTGTTTTCTTTGTATCATCTATTGTGGTTAATCCAGTCTCACTATTTGACTAAGTTAATTAACTCTACTCTTTGTGTTCTTGTGTTGTAAGTGAGCACCCTTCACCGGTCCTGCATTTTGTATTAGAGCATTCTAGGCTCTTCATATAGGATCTCACCATCTTTAAACTCCTCACACACACAAACACTTAAACTTTTTAATGACAACCATTTCCAAAAACAAATATGGAAACTAGAACCATGAACAAATCCCCACTGATCACCCTTGATGACTTTGACACCTGGTGCCAAAGAATGGAAGGTTTCATCAGGTCTCTAGATTCAAGAATGTGGGAATCTATTGAGAATGGACCTTACATACCAAGCACCTCTTCTGTTATCGGTGGTGGTATGATCCCCAAGGTTGTGGCGGAATACTCTGATGAAGATAGGAAGACAGTAGAGATTGACCAAAAAGCCATGGCAGCCCTTCAGACTTCTCTTCCTAACTCTATGTACAGAGGTTTCAACAAATGCAAAACAACTAAGCAGCTGTGGGATGGATTGAAACTGAAGTATGAGGGTTCTTTGAAGTAAAGGAGAACAAGAAGGATCTCTTGAAGAAGCAGTTTGAAAACTTCACCTTCAAAGAAGGTTAAACCATGACTCAGCTATACTTCAGGTATGTTGAAATTGTGGATACCCTAGTGGATGGAGGAGTTGCTCTTGAGAACAGAGACATTGTAAGGAAGTTCATTTCCTCACTTCCTAGACAATGGACACACTACTGTGTGGTTATCAAGAGGACTGAGAACCTAAAAACTCTAACTCTGATAGAGTTATATGGGATTTTTTGTGGTTACTAAATGGACATGAAGATGCAAGGTTCATGTGAAAACTCCAACAAACAAATGTGTTCAACCTTTCATGTGGTTGAAAGGGATAGCATAGAACCCCAACATCATCTCATATGCTTCTTTGACAACTCACCAAAGGGTCCTTTCTTCACCTTCCCTCAGAAGCCAAAGGAGAACTACACTCAAGGAAGCCCATTCTAAAAGACAAGTCTTCTCAAGCCTTTATGTCTTCTGATGAAAGTTGTGGGAGCTTTCCTTTAACCCTTGAAGATCTGGACTGTATCCATCCAATTGATCTAGAATACGTGGAGATAGTTCAGCAGATAGCTCTTTTCACTCACAGAGCCAAGAAGTTCTACAAGCAGACAGGAAGTAAGTTTCCAAGCAGTGCAACAAGTGGAAAGTTTGGGCTGGACAAAACCAAAGTCAAGTGTTACTACTGTAACTTGATGGAACACTTTTCCGGGGATTGTAAGGCACCTAGAACAAATTCTGGCTAAGCACAGTCTAAACCAAACTACACTTATAAAGCTACCTAGAATGACAAACCAAAGCAACAAGCTGATGTTGTTGTTGAAGAAGGTGGCTTTAACTTAAGCTTTCAGTGGAAGATGCTCCTCCAAACCAAGCACTAATGGCAGGAAGCCAAGGTATTGGAACATCTCTATACCCCTGAATGCGTTGCTAAAGTTAATAGATATTGGTCCTACATCTTAGAAATGAGATCTGATCTTGAGTCCTTAAAATCTTAAAAGCTTATTTTAGAAAGTCTAAAAATGGTTATAAAGTGAAGATAGAAGACGTAGAGGAATCTATTTCAGTTCTGAACATAAGCATACAAATTTTAGGACTCAGATCAAAGACCTCATAACTAAGCTGACCGAGTGCTAGGTTGAGCTTTTGATCTGCGAAGCTAGAATTGAAAAGTGTGTTCTTGAAGAAGAGACCTTCAAGAATATGATATTCTTATCCCTACACAACAAGGTTTGTTATCAAAACAAGCAGGGGCTGGGATATAATGAGATAGCTCCTCCACACACAATCTTGTCTGTAAGATCACCTAGGTGTGGAACTTGTGAAGATGAGCTTTCTCTTATAGATCCTTTGAGTGAAGAAGATAAAGAAGTGATAGTGAAGAATTCCTCTAAGAAGAGTGAAGAGGAGGATTCTAAGAAGGGACACTATCCTTCTAAGGAGAAGAAGAAGACTATGATGACCAAGTCAATGAGAAAGAACTTAATCATGAAGAGCAAGAGGAAAGCAAGCAAGGCTCAAGAGATCATAGCTACTTTTGACTCCAGGCCAAAACAAATGTTTATCTTTGCGGGATTTGAAGTAGTAAGACTGAAGACATCAACCTAAACTCTTCTGCTAAGAGTTCTAGTTCTTGTTCAAATCATCTCAGTACCAAGAAGAAGTCTGATCTGTTGTGTACCAATGCTAAACAGCCTGGACCATCCAACTTGAAGAACAGTCCACAGCCTAAGAGGACTGTCTGAGTATCTGCAAAGATGAGGGTGGAGAAGGGATGTGAGCAAAGTCAGTCTTGTTCCCATCAGAAGGCTCTTGGGAACAGAGAAAATGGAGTGTGTCATGTGTGAAACTACAGCTCATCTTTCTAAGGATTGTCCATACAATCCTAAAAGTACTCTTTACACGACCAAGAAAAAGACTTCCAAGAGTTCTTAGAGAATTCATGCTTCGAAAGGAAGATCGGTTTCCTTCGAAAGCTCCAAAACTAAGAAGAAGGCAAGTGGAAAATTTCCTTCCGAAGAAAAGTTGGTCTCGGAAGGAAGAAATACTTCTGAAGCACTGAAGTCTGCTGCAATGTTTGCAGAATCTTCCAAAGGTCCAATCATCAAAACTTACAAAGTCTCAAAAGGTTCTGAAGTATTGAAGGTCAAGTCTAAGCTTCCAAAGGTGGTGTGGAAGTCTAAGAAAGACCAAGTGACTAAAAGTTCTCCATCAACAACAACTCAAGATCATCAAAGCACAACCATAGGATCCATTACTATTGCATTACCTTTTGTTTCTCTTAGTGAACACAATACAAGTAAGGCTTGGGTTTCCAGATGTAACTAATCATTTTCTTTGTCCAGGGACAAGTTAAGATAAACAAAAATGTCTGGATCATTGATAGTGGCTGTTCCAGGCACATGACAGGCAATAGGTCACTACTACAAAACTTTGAAAGGATTGATGGAGGACTAGTTGCTTTTGGAGAAGATGAAGGTGGTTACATTTCTGGTAGGGGCAAGGTCATAAATGGTAAGCTCAGCATTAAAAGGTAAACTTTAAGGAGCTTGGGTACAATATTATGAGTGTATCCTAATTTTGTGATCAGAGACATAACATGCTCTTTATTGAGCATGTGTGCATTGTTCTCAAGCCAGGGTGGTTATTCCTCATGAGCATATTCTCCTTAGAGTCCCCAAGAAAGGGAACATGTACAAGATGGACTTCCAAGAAACCTCTCCCTCTATAGAAGTTTCATGCTTTCTGTCTAAAGCAAATAGTGATGAGTCTTTCCTATGGAATAAAAGAATGTGCCATGTAACTTTAAGAAGATGAATTAACTAACTAAGAATGATTTGGTAACTGTAATGCCAAAGAAAGAGTTTTCAAGTGATGATCATTGTGTAGCATGTCTGAAAGGGAAGCAACATAAGGTATCTAACAAGTCCAAAGAAAGAAACTCTATCACTATACCCCTCCACTAGTTACATATAGATCTCTTTGGACCCACCAGCGTAATGAGTCTAGGAAGGACCTCTTACAGTTTAGTGACCATAAATGACTTTACAAGATTCATTTGGGTCTTCTTCCTTATAACTAAGGATGAGACTCTTCAGATTCTGAAGAACTTCATCCTAAAGATTGAGAATCAATCTGATCACAAGGTCAAAATCATAAGATGTGATCAAGGAACCGAATTCAAGAACCAAATCCTTGATACATTTTGTGATGAAAAGGGTATTACAAGACAATACAGTGCTCCGAGGACTCCTCATGAAAATGGTGTTGCGGAAGGGAGAAACAGGACACTGATTGAAGTTGCAAAAACCATGTTGTCTGACTCTAAGCTCCCCATCACTTTGTGGGTGGAGGCAGTCAACACTGCCTGCTATGTGCAAACAGACTTTTAGTAGTTCAGACTCATGGCAAGACTCCTTATGAAATTTGGCACAAGAGGAAACCTTTCATTGGTTTTCTCAGGTCCTTTGGATGTCCTTGCATCATCTTGAATACCAAAGATCAAATTGCCAAATTTGTTAAGAAATCAGATGATGGACACTTTATTGGATACTCTTCCCAAGCTAAGGCTTATAGAGTATACAATCTCAGAACTAGAATTGTTGAGGAGTAGGCCAATGTGACTTTCAATGAACACACACCCTGTGTAGCTGGTTCTGGTCCTGATTGGTTGTTTGATCTTGATTTAGTTACCAACTATTTTAACAAATCTTGTGAGACTGTTTCAGGATCTGCGGATATCTTATCAACCAGTGATCCTAACCCACAATTCAAGCTGAGAATTCCTTCAAGTCATACATCTTTAGCTCTAGTTGTAACTACTTCTGCAAATGAAGTATCTATCAGCACCATAGTAAGAAACTCTGTTGATACATCTGGGATGCCTTCAAATTCCAGCTTAGAGGCTCCACAACCAGATGAAGATACTTCAAATGTAGAAGAAAACAATGGAGGTGGTGACAGTGATCAGGAATTTCTTGATGCCAATAACCACTCCATAGATGACAACATCAATGATGTCACATGCTTATTGGATAAAGTTTCTCTTCATAAGTGTGCTGATGTAGTGGGAGAAACATCTATGCCAGATCTAAATTTTTCTAATTTTGATCTCTCTTAGCAACTTGTTGTGATCCCTCAGCTAAGGATCCACAAGTCTCACCCTACCACAAACATCATTGGAGATATTGTCACAGGGGTAAGAACAAGAGGACTAACCCATGAAGCAAATGTTTTTCCTCACTCTTGTTTCTTATCCCAGATAGAGCCAAAGAAAGTTGATGAGGCTCTAAAGTATGGAAGTTGGGTTGAAGCTATGCAACAGGAGTTACTTCAATTTCAAAGAAAGAAAGTTTGGAACCTTTGTCCTTTTCCTTATGGGAAGACTAGCATTGGAACCAAATGGGTGTTTAGGAACAAGAAGGATGATAGAGGCATCATCATCAAGAAGAAAGCTAGACTAGTTATTCAAGGATACACACAAGAAGAAGGGATTGACTACACTGATGTCTATGCTCATGTAACAAGTTCGAAGTTGTTAGGATATTCATGCCTTTGATGCATCAGTGAACTTCAAGGTCTATCAACACGATGTGAAGTGTGCTTTTCTTTATGGAGTGATTGATGAAGAGATATATGTCAAACAACCACATTGTTTTGCGGATCCTGATCATCCTGATTATGTCTGTAAGCTTGACAGAGCTCTTTATGGGCTGCATCAGCCACCCAGGAAGTGGTATGAGACTCTATCTTAGTATCTCTACCGACATGGATACACGAGGGGTACTATAGATGGAACTCTTTTCATCATAGGACAAGGAAATACTTGATGCTAGTTCAAGTATATGTAGATGACATCTTCTTTGGTTCAACTAATCAAAGGCTCTACAATAACTTTGAGAACCTGATGAAGGACAAATTTAAAATGAGTGCCATGGGGGAAATCAATTTCTTTCTAGGAATTCAAGTGAATCAAGTTGAAGATGACATCTTCATCAGTCAGTCAAAGTAAGTTCAAGACATACTTAAGAGGTCAACATGACTAATTGAAAGATTGATAAGACACCCATTGCAAGAAACCACTCCCTTAGACTTGATCTTAAGGGGGAGTGTGTGGATAAACACCTTTAGAGGGATTTGGTTGGGTCTCTTATGTATCTTATAGCTAGCAGGCTTGATATCATGTTTGTTACATGTATTTGTGCAAGATATCAAGCCAACCCTATGATATCTCACCATATCACTGTCAAAAGGATTCTAAGATACCTCAAAGGTGCTTCAACACTTGGTCTATGGTATCCTAAGAATTCTGACTTCAATCTGTATGCATATACAGTTACTAATTATGGTGGTTGCAACATGACTGCAAAGTCTACATCACGGGGATGTTAGGTTTTTGGTGGAAGGGTTGTCTCATGGCAATGCAAGAAACAATCTTGTGTCTTTGAATTAACTGCTAAAGCTAAATACATTGCTGCTGCAAGCTGCTGTGCTCAAATGCTATGGATTCAAAATTAGATGCTTGACTATGGAATACACTTCAAGGAGACTCCCATTGACTTAGACAACAAAAGTGTTATTTCTATCATAGAAAATCCAGTGCAGCACTCAAGGACCAAGCACATCAACATCAGGTATCATTTAATTAGGGATAATTTTGAAAAGGGATTAATTAAACTAGTCAAAATCCACACAAATGATCAATATGCTGATCTCTGTTCAAAAGCTATTGATGAACAAAGATTTAATATCTTATATTAGCTATTGGGATGATAAACTTTGAGTAGGTTTTTATTAAAACTAATTCTTATTATTTTCTTAAAATCTATGTGTCCTAAGTTGTCTAGTTCATCACTTTCATAAAGTCATGATTCCTTGAATGAAAATCTTTTTGAAGACTTTCCTTACATTTTTGAAAATTTCTGATCCTTCGGAAGATAGATTTTTACCTCCGGAAGAAAATCATGCCTTCAAAACAAGTAAATGTCTAAGAAATTTACCTTTGGAAGAAATTTCTGAAATATCTTCCGAAGCTTAAATACTTGTCTCAAACACTTATATGTTTTCAAGGACCATTCTCTTCTGAAGCAAATTAACTCAAGGAAGCTTTGTTCATCTGGACAAAGCATTCAAGTCTTAATTCTTCTTCTGAAGCAAAATTTTCACAACTCTTAGGAAAATCTTCCGAAGTCATTTTAACTTCGGAAGCTTTTTCACTAAAACTTCCAAAGATAATTTACCTTCGGAAGCTTTTTGGCTTCCAAGAAAACTTCTATTTGAGAAAAACTAACTACTTTTTCAGAGGTGGGACTGACAACTAGATTTCAAAGTTTATCCTCTTTCATTAAACTTTATCTGAAAACCTTTTTCACATAAAAACCCAACGGTTTCCCCCTCTTTCTATCATCTCCTTCTTCCTCCAGACCTAAAACCCCAAATTTCTCTTTGAAATTACTTTCTTTCTTCTTTCTTTATCCTTAAGCTTTCTCATTATGGCCAACAATAACCACAGAAATGATCCTAACTTCTCCATGCAGTTACACAGGCAACACAACCAAGTTTCTCTATTCCACTCTGAGAAAGATCCTCATTTCTCAAAGGTTTGTTGTTTCTGAACTCTATCTACTTACTTTACCTCCCTAACCATTGATCCTAGTCTTTATGAGGATCAATTGCTAGAATTTTGGAAAGCCTGCCAAGAGGTCGTAATGGATGGGGAGAAGGCACTATTTGCCACAGTGTAGGGGAGAACAATCTTCATCACTTTAACCATCATCAACATGCATCTTTAGCTGGATGATGAAGATGGTAAGGTGTTCTTTCCTAAAGAAGTTGTTAACTAGTCCTTCGCATAGATAGGCTATAAAGGAGATTACTTTGTCAAGACTTTCAGGAAAGGGAAGGTCTCATCCCAATGGAAATTCCTACTCCATGAGGTTATCCACAACTTATCAAACAAGCATGGTGGATGGGACTAGTTCCTGAGGATCTTTCCTTCATTGTCCATGGGATGGTTCATGGGGTCATGTTCAGGTATTCTTTGCTTGTTTACACTAATCTGCTTGCAAACTTGGACTCTTTAGAGTATTACATGTTCCCTAAATATGTTCAATACAGTCTTAACTATGAACTAGGCTCACAGTTAAGGGAAACAGGTAATATTCTTAAACTGAGATAGATGAAGCCTGACAACTTTAAAATACTAAGAAAGCCCACTGTTGGCTTCTCTGAGGTTGGGACAACCGTTGTCCCAGAAATGTTGGAGCTCATTGCTCAAGGTGATAACCTAGCAGCACCAGCTAGTGTTGAACCCAACTTCTACTTCCCAACCACCTCAACAGCTACAAATCACCCTCACTTACGAAATAAAACACAAACAAACCCCTATACAGACTATTCAATCTGTGTAGGCCCGTATATACTTATCCGCACAAGAAGAAGTGGACACTAGAGCTCCCACTACTCCAAAGGAGCAAACCACTCTCATTTATTCAATGATTAGTGCTGAGGTTCCTCATGCTCAGCCTGGTAAGCTCATAAGCCCAATTGCCTTAAGCCATCACTCTTAGTCTTAACACTCAAGTGATCAACCATCAGGGACAGTTACCATCGCCAACCTTTAGAATTAGACAAACAAGTTCCAAACCTTGACTTCTATATTGATGAATATTTAGGTTTCAGTGAGTACCATGATTCTCTCTTCTTTTCCCCCTACTCAAAGAGACATGAGTCCTCCTAAGTCTCCTACTTCTATCATGTAGATACATGTGTACCTAGTTTAGGAGCTCAAAAGTAAAATGTCATTCATGTCTTAAATATATGTAATTGAATGGGTATGAATTAAATATAATGTGTGGTTGATGCATATAATGTCTAATATTTCATTGTTTATTGGGTGATAATGCTTAGTGAACTAACTATATAGGTTTGTGGTTGTTTACATAGTTCTTAGTCTATAATGATTGAGAAACATGTTTAAACTTAGTTCTTAGTCTATAATGATTGAGAAACATGTTTAAACTTAATCGTGCGAAGTTCTCATGCGAATAGCCCATGCTAATGGACCATACACGTGAATACTTCATTATAATGAACCAGTCACATGACTGAACTAGGAGACTGGATCAATTGAACCATTGTGACATGAGATTGACTCAATCGCATGAATGGATCTTTAGTTGTGCGAATGGATCAACCGCATGCTTCAGTCGCACGAGTAAACCATGCTAATTAATTCATTGAAAAACCCTAACATATAAATACCAATTAATTCATTGAAAAACGTAACAATTCGAATCCTTACACACACAATCTTACCCTAGCCGTCTACAAACCCAAGAAAACTATTCCAAGTTCATAGATCGCAGTTAATCATCTTACAATCATTCTTAACATTTTGATTCATTCTTAGATCGATTATACTTGCATTGTCATTGATTGGATGGCCAATCAAATAGGATTTCACACTATTTGGTTTGGTATACACGTAAATAAGATACTACTCCGTTCGTAAATGGTCCTAACAAGTGTTTTTCAATCATACGAATTGTCATTGATTTGTGTGTGATTCAATCGATTTTGATATAAAAATCACGTTTTTCACTCAAAAACTCAATCTTTTCTGTCAAACAGTGTTTTTCGATGTCTCCAGGTCAAAAAGTTAATGTTTTTCTGCATACGACAATTAGGGTTCATAAGAAATCTGTGTTTTTTACGTCAAAGTGTTCAAAACCTTTGTTTTTGCAAAAACAGCAACCTTCAGTCGCACGATTGACTAAATCGCATGACTGAACCCATTCGCAACTCTCATACGCATGATTGAACTCAACCGCCTTTTCATTCGTATGACTGACCAGCTTCATTCGCATAGATTCCAACTGCATCTCCTTACACACGACTAAATCCAATCACACGATTGAATTCATTCGCACACATCATTTGCACGATTGACTCATTCGCATAAGTTCAATCGCACGAATGGTCCATTCGCACAACTAAAGTATTTGATTTCAAAAGTTTAAAGTTAACGAGATGGAAGAACAATACTCCGCGTTCACTGTAGGTAGAGACACACGGATCCGGAACCTCTTGCTTCTAGAGAATGATACTGGGAATCATAATAAACCACCTAAGCTTATAACATTAGACCATTACCCACAATGGAAGCAATGTTTCGAGATCTACCTCAATGGAGTTGATCCCAACCTTTGGAATCCATTGAAACACGATATGACATGCCGGTTGGTGCAGATGGGGTAAAATTGACATTGGGAGGGATGACTGATAGCCAGAAGGCGAAATATAATGCAGAGAAAAAGGACTGTGCCCTGTTAACTCAGTCTATTCCATAGGATATCTTCCTTTAGTTTTCTGAGAATAAATAGGCAAAGAAACTTTGGATATCCTTGGAAAAACGCTATAACGGAAATGCTTCGTTAAAAGCACTAAAGGCAAAATCTTTGAAGGAGTTTGACAACTTCTCTTCAATGGGTAAAGAAAGTCTGTATGATGTAATCAACTGGTTCTATCATCTCATGAGTGAGCTGCATATTCTTGGAGTTACAATATTAATGGAAGACAAGGTATCCAGCTTGGTGGATGGTTTACGAGAGAAGTGGGATTTGTTTGTATCTAATTTTAGACAAAATAGTATATTGGGAAAATTAGACATATTGATTTCATCTTAAATGGAGAGAGGAAGGCTTATGATGAAATACAGGTCTCAAAAAGGAACATATGAACAAAATCCTTCACTCTACAATGCCTCTTCCACAACAGCTAGTTCAGGAGCACCCCTTCAGACTGCATTTGTCTCATATTCAACTGCTCCTTCACCAACCATAACTTTAGGGTCATACACGTCTGGGACATCAAGTACCCATTATATTGCACCCGAGGCTAATGCTACAAAGTTAAAGACCCACAACCTCAGGAAAATCATTGTGGATGTGGCTAAAGAACATATGGATCTATTGGCAGCCGTTGTTCACTCGTATGACGGTTTGGTTGCAGGAAAGATTGGTAGCTGCCATCTAGCACATGAAGTTACAAAAAAGTCAACGAGAAAGAGCTTGAAAGAATGCACATAATGTGGGTGTTGGCAAGTGCTGTGCAGAGAGCTAAAAAGTTTGTTAAGAAGATAGGACAGAACTTAAAAGCCACTAAATACACTACTTTTGGTTACGATAACTCCAAAGTTACTTGTTTCAACTGCAGAGAGAAGGGGCAATTTGAATGTGAGTGTGTAGAGCCCAAGAAGACAGGTAACGACAACTCGTTCTCTACTTTTAACCGTCCGGACAAACCAATAGGTGGAGCTACCTCGTCTAGTACGGAGACAAAGGCCTTGACTATTCAAGGTGATGAAGGACAAGATTGGACCTTCAAATTTGTCCCTCCAGGAGAATCTAACATTGCTAATGGCGAGGTGTTGGATGATGATACTGAAAGTGAAGAGGATATAGCGGTCGAACTAGCAATGGCAGAATCTGAAGATACTACAAAAGTGCTCAAACCCCTGATTGAAGAAGATACCAAAACGACATGTTCAAAATCTCCAGCAGCTGAAGAGTCAACCTCTGCACTGATGGCAGATTCAATTGAATCTTCGCCGGTAAGTACTAAAGACCAACTTTTTGATAATCATTCATGTTTTGAATGTAATAAACTTAAGGAAAGCAAAGATTTAAAATTTTCTAGGTTATTAGATCACAACGATAGCTTAGTAAAGGATTTGCAATTATGCAAAGAAGCAAATCGCATTTTAAAACTAAATGAGCACAGTTACAAAGAGAAAATAGAACTATTGAATAAACAACTTAGGGAAAGAGAAGTTGTGGATTTTAACCAAAAATGACATTAAGTTCTATTTAAACTCCCTTGAAGAAACTAAAACAAAAAAGCTGTTTGGAAGTCAAAGTAAATTCATTAAAACAAAAACTGCAAAGTGGGACTAGTTCTTCTCACATAGTTAAAAACCTAATGAAAGAACAAAATAACGGGGAGGGATTAGGTTACAAAGTGGTTCAACCACCACATGAGATTTTTGTAAATACTAAATGTTGACCGGTAAATAACAACACTATTAAGGATCATGTGGTGATCACTCCTCTTGTTAGTGATCCAAATTCCATGTGTCAAATGGTGGAATCTGTCACTAAACTGAAAGAGGACATTCTTAAATCTAAGGATAAAATTCCTATCATTAATTTGGATGAGATGTTTGAGAAGGTTAAGGTAAATTCATATTCAACAACGTCTAATACTGAACCCAAAAGGGCTAAACAACTTAACCAAACACGTGCTTCATGTCTATGTCCAAATAAACAAAAAGGTAAAGATGTTAAAAAGGTTCAAAAAATTTATTTTTTTAATGAAGATAAAATATCTAAACAAGAAGTGACAAACCCAACAAGCCAAAGTCACACCGGTCTCATACACTTTTCCACAGAGACGTCTTTCCTAATTTGTTGTGAAGGTCGATTGTGCTACAATTGTGGAAAGAGAGGACACATTGCTTCTAATTATCCTCAGTATCAGGCACCAAGAAAGAAATTTGAACTTTATGATACTAATTTTTTTTTCTAAAAGGAGTTCTAGCACTCCACCTAAAAGAAATAATTAAACTAAAGGTCAAACTATAAACCAGTCGTCTATTTATCACAAACAAGGATTGCACAAAACTGGTTTGTGGAAAGAAAAGTCAAACCAAATGTCTGATATGGAGAGCAGTAAGAAGAATGATATGCCCTCGCCCTCAAATGGATAGTGGGTTGAATTTATGATATGTGATTCCTTTGGGTTACCCAAGCCAGTCAAGGCTTGGGTCCTAAACCTTCACTAATCATTTCTTTTGAATGTGCAGGATGCTCATTATAATGCTATCACAAACACTTGGATTGTGGATAGTGGAGCATCCAGGCACATGACCGGTAACTTGTCACTCCTCTCAAACGTCAAACAGATTAAAGGAGGACATGTTTCTTTTGCTGGAAATAGAGGTTACATCACTACACAGGGAGAAGTGGGATATTAGAAAATAAAGTTTGACAAGGTCAACTATGTTCAACAACTACAAAATAACTTACTTTCTGTATCCCAGATTTGTGACAAATGTTAGTTGAAGAAAGAGTGCATCATTCCGTAGGACCAAATTTTAATGTCAGCTTCAATGTATAATGACTTATACATCTTGGATCTATCAAAGGTATCCACAACCGATCATCAAGTCCAATGATTTTTATAAAAGGCAATAGAGAAGGAATCCATCTCCTGGCATAGGATAATGGGACACATAAATACAAGGAAGATGAATCATCTCATTCAGAATGATTTGGTCAACGGAGTTAATGTCAAAAACATTCAAATTCCGGATTTCTGTGTGGCATGTAAGAAAGGGAAACAGACCAAGAAGTCTCACAAGGCAAAGAATGTCAACTCTATTGAATTGCCTCTCGAACTTCTACATATGGATCTGTATGGTCCTGTGAGCACCAAGAGCATCACTGGAGATCTGTATTGTTATGTAGTCACCGATGACTATTCCAAATTCTCTTGGGTAATGTTTCTGAAATCCAAATCAGAAACATTTGATTCGTTCAAACAGCTTGTGACCACAATGGAATCTCTATACAAGTTAAAAGTACGTCAGATTCGCTCAGACAATGGTACAGAATTCAAGAATCAGTGGATGGAGGCATTCTGCAAAGAAAAGGGAATAGTACATCTGTTCACCTTTGCCTACACTCCACGGATGAACGGAGTTGCTGGAGGGAAGAACAAAAGCTTGATAGAGACAGCCAGGACAATGCTAGCAAACTCAAAACTACCTATCCATATCTGGAATGAGGCAGTTGCAAATGCATGTTACACTCTGAATCGAGTCTTGGTGGTTAACAACATGGTATAACGTTTACGAGTTGGTCGAATGATGTAAACCTAATCTGGAGTATCTACACTGCTGAAGAAACATCAGTCAGGAAAGTTCAATGAAAACGCTAAAGAAGGTATCTTTCTAGGATACAACATACTGAATAAGAGGGTTTACAATAACTCAATGGGTCAAGTAGAAGTGTGGTGTAGCGTCGACGTTAAGAGATTCACCACCCCCCTTGTAGGAAAAGGACCCGCCTTCTTCTTCGATTATGATGGCTTCTTCAAGTCCTTCAACATTACTCTCACTCCTTCTGATGCTGAGCTATGGACAAGCATGATGTATGCTGTTTTAAACACACCGCCCCTAGTCTCGACAACATCCGATTCACAAGGTCAGTCTTCTAGTAAATCCAGGGGGCACACTGGAGGTATGTGACTCCTCTTCTAATGATGAAGAAGTGGAAAACATTCCAGTGGATTAAGAGGAACAGGTTCCTACCACTACAAGTACACACGCATCAGATGTTGATGCCTCTGACTCTTTCAGAACCCCATACAACCACTGCCTCAGATACTGAACCTGTGGTTCACAATCTGGATAATGAGGTAGTTATACCCACCACTCCTGGATCTCGATTACATGTTTATAATCCTCTGGACAATGTCATTAGGGATGTACAATCGGGAGTACATACAATAAATCAGCTATATTATGTTGATTATGTCTCAGTCATGGAAAAAGCCTACCTTCTCCATGGTGCTTATCGATGTTTTGTGTCTCAATTTGAGCCAAAATATGTAAGTGACGCCTTAAATGATAAGGCTTGGGTGAATGCCATGCAAGAAGAACTTCTTCAATTCAAGAAGTTAAGAGTGTGGACTCTAGTGGATAGACCTAAAGGTGCTAAGTTCATTGGCACTAAATGGGTTTTGAAATGCAAGAAGGATGACCAAGGGGTCATTATCAGAAACAAGGCTCGACTAGTAATTCATGGATTTTGACAAGTCCAGGGAATCGATTACAACGAAGTGTTTGCACCGGTGGAAAGAATGGAAGCCATCCATATCTTCTTAGCCCATGCTTCGTGCATGAAGATTAAAGTTTATCAGCTTGATGTGAAGAGTGCATTTCATCATGGTGAAATCCGAGGGACAGTGGATGTTAGTCAACCCAAGGGATTTGAGGATTTGTATCATCGGGACAAAGTTTTCCACCTAGATAAGGCTCTATACGGGCTTCATCAAGCCCCCTGAGCATGGTTTGAGAAACTCTAGACCTATCTTGTGAAACACTAGTTTCGAAGAGGAGTGATTGATTGTACACTGTTTATCAACGAAAAGGATGGTGACTTACTCCTTGTACAGATCTATGTTGATGACATAATCTTCGGGTCCAAAAACAAAGAATTGTGTAAAGCATTTGAAGTAGTAATGAAGGCAGAATTTGAGATGAGTGGCATGGGAGAAATGAAGTTCTTTCTGAGATTACAGGTTGACCAGACACGTAAGGGAATTTTCCTACATCAAACCAAGTACGTAGGCAATATTATCAGTCGGTTCGATATGGAGAATGCTTCGGCAGCTGGGACTCCACTTGCTACAAACCACGATGTGGCACGCGACGAAAGTGGCTATCTGGTTGATGCCACCATGTGTCAAGGAATGATCGGATCTCTCATGTACCTCACCGCCTCATCATCGGATATCACGGACGCCACATGTCTATGCTCCAGTTATTAGGCGAAACCAAAGGTCAACCATCTCATCAGCGTTAAAAGGATATTTCGTTATCTGAAGGGTACTTCAACACTCGGGTTGTGGTATCCTCATGAGGATGATTTTGAGCTTACAACGTATAGTGACTCAGATTACGGCAGTTGCAAAATGATCTACAAGTCAACATCAGCGGGATGTCAATTCTTTGGGAGAAGATTATTCACCTGGCAGTGTATGAAGCAAACCTCGGTTGCTTTGTCAACCTGTGAAGCTGAATATGTTGTTGCTACAAGTTGTTTTTCACAGATCATCTGGATTCAATAGCAAATGCGGGATTACGGTTTGCAATTCTCTAACACTCCTATTTATGTTGATAATTCTGCTTCTATAGCCATAACTAAAAATCCGGTCCAGCATCCTAAAACCAAACACATCGGAATTAAATATCACTTTATACGTGATTATTTTGAAAAGCATTTGATCGATGTTGCTAAAATAAATACGGATATTCAACGTGCTGATCTCTATACTAAAGTTTTTGATAAACCACGTTTTTTATATTTGTTAGAGGTCAATGTCGTTAAAAAGAAAAGTGAAGTGAATTTCGATGATGACAGTACTTAGTCCGACAAGTAGATTTAATTTTTACTTTTAATTTTTTTTTCTTCTATTTTATTTTATTTCTTCACCTACTAAAATTCTAAACGCAAAAACATTTTCCGTTATAGAATTTTAGGGGTAGAATAGGTTAATTTAATATTAATTTAGTTGTTTTAATTTTAGTACATAAAAAAACAAGGGAGGAGGACAGTCTAGCTAAGAGAAATAAGATCGTATCTGTGATACTGATTCAATGACTATGGAAAATGATAGTACACAGGAACAAATAGTTTGGACTTTAAAAGAAGAAATTGTTTAAAATGAAAATTTCAAAGTATAAGTCTAAGAAGTCTAAGCAACAATAAAAGGAAAAATGATAGTAAAACTAGCTACTACTAAGGTAAAATGGAGAAAGTAGAGCTAGGGGTTGCTAGACCATTTGATGATGTGTCGGTAGATTCAACACAATAGATAAGTTGACCTTGTTGGTGATTTCAAGTTCAAACATAGTTTTCCAACAAGCTGTGGGTTATCATCTAATCCCTCATTAACACAATCAACAAAGTTCCAATAAGGGGTGACGAGCTAAATAAACGCCACAAATGTGTGTGGATGACCATAAAATGAGCAAAGCACATGAAAAATGCAAAAAAACAATAAAGCTATCAACCTATGTTGATGGTGCGATCTGTGCAAAAAGAATATAATTGCTCAAGCAAGAACATAGGTTGTGTGCCTCTCTGCTATGCGGTGGCACTGACCTGAGGATGAGCATAACCAAAATATTCTAGAATTCATTGTTGGTTGCGCCTCTCCCCTGTGCGGTAACACTGACCTGAGGCTTAGCATCTCTTTTAAAGCTCTAGAATAGTTTCTTCTTGAATACTACGCGTAGGCCGCTCAAAACTCTCCTGTAGAACGTTGATTACCATATAAGCGTGGGATCCATAAATGCTTGTTGAAATAATTAAACCTTAAATCATCACCAAAATATGTCAAAAGTCTATGTATGGATTTAAGAGAACAAGTATACTCACAATATTATGGTTGAAACTCTTGAAAGTCCAAACCACTGTGTGCATCTTGTGGTACTAGTATGATTTCCTAGACTTGCTAATGACTCTCGATGAAAACAAGAATCTAGCATCAAAAGGATTTGGTAACATGTCCCAAATGATTTGATTTATGTGTATGATTCCATAATGAATCATTCCAGTTATGGTCAAAATTACTTCAAGCTGTATTGTTTGAAAAAAATAAATCAGTTAGATATCTATCTTAGGATTTCCACCTTACACAAAATTAAAAATTATGTTTTAGTTTTGTCTTTTAGTTCTAGTTATTTCATTTGTTTAGTTTTTTGTCAGTTATTTGTTAAACGTCAGACTATGCATTGGAATTCTGTCTGGAATTTAATCACTAAAAAGGGTCACCTTTGAGGTGACCAAATGGTTTTTCAAATGTTAAAAGGATCACATTTGAGGTGATCAAAAGGTCTCTAAGTTAAAATGGTCATGTCTGTGATGATCGAATGCACGATATGTTTTATCAATACTTAAAAGGGTTAAGTGTCCAACGGTCATAATGTCAAAATCATAAGTTTGAGCCATTCGCACGACCGAACCATGAGTATGGACCAACCGTACGATTGGACCACACGTATGAGCCAAGTCGCATGTCTGGACCATGAGTATGCACCTGCTGTACGATTGGACCACACGTATGACCCTATTCGCACGACTGGACCATGAATATGGACTAGCCGTACGATTGGACCATACGTATGAGCCCAATCGCATGACTAAACCACACGCATGGCCCAGACGTGCGATTGGACAATCAGCATGGGTAAACTCACACGATTGGATCATAAGATTGAACCAACCGCATTAATGGAGGTGACCGAATAACACAGTCGCACGACTGACACCTAGTCGCACGACCGATAGTGACCAACTGTGCCAACCGCACGACTGACCCTCAGTTGCACGAATCAAGTATGCGACTAGGTTTAGTCGCATGACTGGAAGAAACCCTAGTATAGATAGAGGGGGAGTCGGTCACACACGCCCATTCACCCCAATCGCTCACTGTATCACACGAATTGCCGTTACGCTGCCCGATTTTTTTATGACTGCTCTATACTACTGATTGTTGTGATCTAAGGATCTAGTGTTTATCAAGGTAATGTGCAACGATATTCAATCCAAAGTTCAATCAACTCGTGCCCTAATAATCGAATTTAAGCCCTAAACTTAACCGAGACTTAGTTTGCCTAGGAAACTTATAAAACTAAGTACATTGTAAAATTAAAGGTTATTAGGTGTCATGTCAGTCATTTGCGAGACTAATGAGCCAAACCATGACGTCTAACATTAAGTTTTGCTCAAAATTTGAATTTGAATTGAAAAACAGTCTGTCATGCGAATGGACACCCTGATGAACTTCAATCGCATGAGTGAGCTGGGCGAATGCTTCAATCGCACGACTGAGCCATGCGTTTGAGTTTAGTCACACGACTGGTGTAAACGCATCAGATAGCATACAACTAAGCCCAGTCGCATGCTCAGTCGTATGTATGAGCTCACTCGCACGACTAGGTTTCAGTAGCACAGTTCATTCGCACGACAGAACAGAAGATTTCAAGTCCAATGTATCAAATTGTTACTCATTGACACACTCAATTGTTTATTTACAATGTGTAACAGATGGCTAGTCGTTGGACTATGAGCATGAGGCATAACATTTCTGTTCATCTAGATCTGACCTCCCGGAACGTGGCTAATTTCTCTGGGATTATTACATTCTTACGAAGATCGAGGATTTTCCGTGCTATATCGACTCCGTGGACTCCGTACCGTTCAGTTCAGCAGGCTTTCTAGGTAAGCACTGTCGTCAACAAGTCCTCAGAGCCCCACTGTATGAGGAGTTCCATTTTTGGTGAGGCTATAGAGATCACTGAGGATGATCTCAGCACAGTTTTGGAGTTTGCAGATGATGCTGACTATCCTACACGACTACACCCACTGACCGTACAAGGTTGTTTTCAGTGGGCCAAGTACTCGGGGGATATCAACACAGGTGTGCTCAACAAGAGCAACCTGTGCCCCCAATTTAAGTACTTGGCCCATGTGTTACTTAAGAGATTTTCCTCAAAGAAGGGAGGCTTCAATGAGCTGTCGGACCAGATTCATAACGCCTATGTGGCAGTGGTGCTCAACCATCCGTTCAGCTTCTCGAGGATGTTCTTCACCTACCTGGGGGAGAACATCGACGCGAAAGGGAAGGAGGGATTTTGCATGTACCCTCGCTTTATGTCGATGATTATTGACCAGAAGCTCCCTTCGCTTCCAAAGGAGAAGGAGGATGCCATTGTGCTCGAGGTCATGGATGACACAACCCTTCGAAGGGTGAAGGTGTATAGAGGCCTGTCTGGCGACTGTTTGGGCATCTGGCCCATGAAGACTACATGACGCTGGCACAAAGGAAGTGGCACCATGATGACAACAACTCAGACACTGAGCAAATTGTGCTCCCCACTGATGGCTCGGATGATGATGATAGTGGTGATAGTGGAGACACTGGCCCCACACCAGTTAGGGCCACCACTTTTGATGTTACACCTCCACCATCCACTCATGGAGAAGTTGATACAGCTGGTTTCTATCAGGATTTCTGTCCTGATGAGGAGGAGGAGGAGGATGAGGAGCCGTTGACTCGAATGGTGGGCAGCAAGGTGGTTGCCACCGAGCGAGGGATTCAGGTGGTTAGAGGACGCCGGGCGAGTCTGGGGAGACTATGACTGATCCTACCTACACCCCAAGCCAACCAACATCCCAGGGGGAGCATCCTGCTCGAGGGGTTCGAGGAAAAAAAGGATGGATGAGCCCCATGGGATGAAGAACAAGAGACGGAGGTACACGTTGATCACTGCCTCTTCCCCTACTGCCACCACAGCTACCACCACCACCACTACCTCACCCACCACCACTACTACCACTCCACCCACCATTACTACCACACCTCCACCTACCACTACCTCACCCACCACCACTACTACCACTCCACACCACCACTTGTCATTTGACCTTTCTCATAACCTTGATCGTGATATTGACTATTATTGACTTTAACTATGTTGATAATATAGACTATCTTGTTTAGATCCCCAACAATACTCCCCTAAGTCTATCATTATCAACGCCTTCAAACGAATTTAGCACCGAGAAGTTAACCATACAATGACCTTCAGTCTCCACCTTTATTGAATCTTTCTAAATTTTTTGACAAAACATGAACGGTTTTTCCCAACTCTAATATGCTTTCCCTTTATGTATGCATAATTTGAACAAAACATAAAGAGTGCTTCCCAACTGTCAATTCATGAGTGCTTCAGAAGGGGAGAATTCCTAGCTTGATATATTTTGTGGATTTTTGGAACAAGTCCTCTAATAAGGTACTTTTGCTCAAGAGATGATCGGCCATCGGTGAAGCAAAAATCTGTAACACAATCACAAACACAAGCTCACGACTAGCATGTCAGAGCATTTCAATCAACATATAAACCTGTGTATTTTTGCCCATGAAATTATCATGCAAACACTTGTTCGTGTGCATGAAAGTTCTCGTGGAATGATTGTAAGAAGATAACATTTTAATAGTATAATATGGAAGACATAGAAGAAATTAGAAAAGAAAATTTTTTCGGATTTTGGTTTTTATATAAATAAACATGTATTGATTCGATCAATGGATCACATCCTCAAGATATACTTAAGGAAAGAGATGGATTTAAACATCAACAAGATAGTGAGAGTACAGAGTTCCCGGGATGCTCACAGCTGATCAATAATCGCACATAAACATATGTTTATATTATATTTACTAAAACATTATAGTGGAAATAATTTAGACAACCATTTCATTTCATTACAATTTCTTTTGAAAAATAATACATTGTTGACCGATTTATTGCATTACATCACAAAAACATTATACAAAATGGATGGCATCCAAAATGAGCCATGTAGCCACCTCGTGCCATCCACAGCAACCATTACTTGCCAACTTTAAACACAAAAAGGCAGCGTTGCTAAGTGATTTCTAGTTTTAAAGTCAACTTTATACTTTACTCTATTTTCAAAACCATTCTTTACTTTGGTACATGATTACACATCTTACGTACACATAGATAATATCATTATTATCTTCCTTTACTGTTCATTAACTTCATTCTTTTGTTTCTTTGTGGATCAATATCATGAGCTAAACCGCAAACGTATCCACAAAGCGGGAACTAGGCCAAAGATCATAAATGACTTCCATAACGCACATAGCCAGACACCACCACGAGGATAAGCGAAAAAGATCCCACCTATATACTACACCCCAAACGTATGCACAAAGCGGGTACTGGGCCGAAGATCATAAATGACTTTCATAACGCACATATAATAGCACCATCATCGGAGTGAGTATCCACTATCATCCATGTACTATACAAGAAGCTAATCACAAAGACTAGACCCCTGTGTGTATCCTTATGGGTTAGCTAAACCACACACAGTTGAGCTAATGACATTTTAGAGTCGTGCACCTCCGTACATTTGCTTGCAAGACTTTCTTTACTTTCATATTATTTAATGCATGTATTCTTTCATTACATTCCTCTTTTCATTATCTTCCACTTTATTTTACATCATCAAAAGTCAACTTACTTAACCACCATGAACATCCAAGTCAAAGTCTACACTTTATATTTTCCCTAAACAAAATAGAAAATATTCTAAGTCTTAGGCGCGTGGCCTTTAAGACGTATGGGGAACACTCAGGCGCATGGGAAATTTTTATGTGCATGCGCACAATTGGGGCGCATGGCTAACACTTAGGCGTTTGGGCACGTTTCTAGGGGCGTGGGCATTATGCAGGCGCATGAGTACCTGGGCGCATGGGCTTTCAAGGCATGTGGACACTTAGTCAAATTTGCCCTATTCTAGGTGCATGGGCACTATTTGGGCACATGAACTTTGGGCGCATTGGAACACTTAGACAACTTTACCATGGGCACATGGGCCACTATTTAGGCGCATAGGCAGTCTATTCACACTAAACAAGTTAATTCGGTCCCCAATAATCATCTATCATTTTTTGAGCTTAAACCTTACATTCTAAGCATTAAAAGAAGAATATGGCAACATCCCAAGATCATAATTCACCCAAAATCAAACCCACCTGCATATACATACACATAAACTCACGGGTGAAAAACCCATTTTATAAAAATGTTCATACATTATTTCTAGCCCCAAAACTAGTTAAAAAAGGTAAAAAGGGGGTTAACTAACCTCTTGTAACTTCAAGTATGACTTCCTTCATACCCGAATGCAAATTGAGTTCTACGACCTAGAAACCCACCAAACACACAAACACATATAAGCACACAACTAGGGCAAAGGCTGGTTAAGAATACAATAAAACCATGAATTCTTATCTTGAATTCGATCTTCTTCTTGATCTTCTTCAAATGCCGAGACTTTTTAGCTTTCTCTCACTAGAAAATCTGATTTAAAAGTGTAATGTGACAACATACGCGACCATACCACCTTTTACACCAACATTTAAAAGTTTTTGTTGGGATGAGTGATCTACGTTTGATTGATTAGAGAGTATAGCAGCGGAAATCAAACAATGAATTAGCCAATTCACAAGAGCACAAAAGATATTCAAGGTAAGAACAAACAGTTATAGACAGAGAGAATTCTGCAAAAGATATTTCATTCAATATTCGCTTTCGTGGTAATAGAATGTCACACATACAATTAGGTCAACACCTCTTATATAAGAGATGTGACGTCTGCTGATGTCACTTGATAGTGACATCTAACAGAATTTATTCAAACTACTGATAGTTAACACAACTACTGAAGATGTCAAACAGCTAACAACTTCTTACAAAAATGCTAAGTGTTAACTATCACTACAACTACTGAAAAGAAACTACTGAAACTACAACGACGAAGAACATGCTCTTCAGTTGTTTTACAAATACTAAAACAAAAAGAAAACTACTGAAAGGAAACCATCACAACAACTGAAGAATGCTTCTTCAGCTATTTTAACAAACTCTGAAGGCTTCAGTACTTGTACTTGAACTTTAGCTGTTGTCATCAGCTGATGTCTTCAGTCTTTGTACTTCAACTATTGATCTTCAGTACTTTGTTCTTCAGCTATTGATCTTCAGACTTTGGTCTTCAGCTGTTGAAGTCTTCAGTACTTTAGTCTTCAGCTGTTGAAGTCTTCAGTACTTTAGTCTTCAGCTCTTGAAGTCTTCAGTACTTTAGTCTTCAGCTGTTGAAGTCTTCAGTACTTTAGTCTTCAGCTGTTGATCTTCAGACTTTGTTAAACAGCTGAACAAGTCTTCAGCAGTTGTTGTGATGTCTGTAGGACTTAGAGGTTTTCCTGATCAGTCTCATTGGTTCTTTGGTCCAACAAACTCCCCCTGAACCAATGCAGCCAAAACCTCTAAACTTATTGAAGATGTCCCACTTATTATGGCAGAAGGATTGGTCTTTTTGTCTTCTAGATCAGCTCAGAAGTGACCCTTGTAAGCACAGGCCTGGGAAGAAGTCTCAATGATCTGTTTGGCAAAGTATGAATGGGAACTCTGTCTTGGGGAACTGGACACAGAGCTGTTACCCCATCCATGAAATCTATTCCCCACTATGAGTCTATATGACTCTCTTGTATAGGCCTCAAAGAAGGTAATTTGTTCCTCCATGGTCAGCTCTTCAGCACCTCCTTCAAATAACGATTCCGGCCCATAGTACTCAGATAGGTATTTGACCTGTTTCCCATTCTTTAGCTCCACAGTTGTTATTATTCTACAAGCAAATTCATCAGGGTGATTACCCTCTAGGAACAACTGGAGCTCATTCTTTCTGACTTCCTCAAGCCTCTTATATACTAACCCCTTTTTCACCATTTTATTTTCCAGCATCTTTTGTGGGGTCAGGTTAGCTTTATAGGCTTTCTTGAAGTCATCTAGGATTTCCCAGGGTGATACTACAAAGGCCAGTGAGATCACTTCATCTACAATCTTCTTCACTTGGCGAATGTATCTCTGTGAATCCTATGAGACACCCTGGGATCAGGCCAAATCCTCACTCTCTCCTTTTGATATTGAAATGTATGTTTAAAAGTGTATAATCTGAGAGCATGCTTCTTCATGTTGATGATAGAAGATGTGGCAGCATATGCTTTGTCAACCCTCCTCAACAATTCCTCATCATGTTGTTTGTGAAGCTCTTCGTCTTCTAGCTTCACATTCACAATTTGTCTTTGAGTTTCAGAAGTAATTGCTGGAGAGTGACTTGTGGCCTTCGGCAACAGTATAACAGCTGAGAGTGGCACCCTATCTTCATCTTCATCATCATCTTCTTCATCATCTTCTAGCCTCAATACCCTTCTCTTCTTCTTCTGGGGTACATCATCGGCTATTGGTTTTGAGGGTAAGGGAGTTGATTTGGTGGGTTGTGTTTTTGGTGGTTTTTGGGGTAAAGGGATTGGTTTAGTGGATTGTTGTTTTGGTGGTTTTGGTGTGGGAATGTTGACAGGCTGTTCTAGCATTTTGGAGGTAAGTGTGGCTTTAGATTGCTTGGCTAGTTCAGTCCTGCTCCCAGCACCAGCTTCATTCAAAGCTTCAATAACTAATCCTTTAGTGTATACTTCAGACGAACAGATCTTGGTGGTTATTGCCAAGATGCTGTCCCTGGACCAAGCCTTGATTTCGATCATTGATCTTCCAAGATATTTTGCTATAAACCTGATCATGATCTCCAGCCTTTCTCTTTCTAACACATCATAACTTGCCCATCTAGTTTGGATTTCTTCAATCTCTGGTCTTCTGATCTCAGAGTCAAGTTTGTCAATGTCATGGCCTTGCCTAAACAACTGATCAATGATGTTATCCATTGATCTGCTGTGTTCGGCATCAGCCTCTTTCACCATCAGCTCCAACGCAGTCTCCTTTTCATTCTTTCTTTTCTTTGATTTCTCCATGTCAGCTTCCTTCTCCTTCTCTTTTTCAGTCTCCACAGCCAACACCTTCTCCTTTTCCACTTCTGTCACTTCTGTTTCTTTCTCTTTCTCTTTCCTCTCTGCACTCCTCTTTCTTTTTGCTTTCACTGACTAAATCTCCCTTTTTTTGGTTGCATTGGTTGCAAGGGTTTGATTGTCAGAAAGCTTTTTGCCCACAACTTTCTCTATCAAGGGTTGTATTACTGAGGAAAGCCTCTCATCAATGGTTTTAATCACTATATTAGTGATTATAGGTGTGATGAGAGGTAGGGAATTTTGAAAGATAGCAGCTATTTGCTCAGGGGGGTTCTGTTCCTGAGAAATAGTGCCAGAAGCAGAGGCAGGTGGCTGAGTATTTGGGAGTGGCTCTGTGTTTGGGAGACCTTCAGATGAAGGTGCCATCTGTGGGGTTTGAGGGGCAGATGGTCTTTGATCCTCAGAAGTTTTGGCAAGCAACTCTTTTAGTCTGCTCACCTCCTCTTCCAGGATGGTGTTTTGGGCTAACACATCGTAAAAGAAACCCAGGTCATCATCAGTAATTACTGAATCACCTGAAACATGCACTGAGTGTAGATCAGTTGTAGCATGTGCCCCTTTGTCTTGGAACTGGGGACTTCCTACCTCAGGACTATGTCCTTCATCAGCAGTTGCCTCTGGTAAGGTCTTAGTGACGTTACCAACTACATCCTGATCATATGCTGAAGCAGGATAAGTGGCAGCCTCACCAGAAGTTCCAATATCCTTTTCAACACTAGGAGATGGAACATTGTAACCCCTGTGCAGTAGGTTATCAGATGCACTTTGGTCCTCCCCCTCAATGGTAGAGGTATTCCCAGTTGTAATTGGTATCTGGGGAGGGGGTGAGGAGTGCAACTGAGTCACCACTTTTGCAACAATTATGTAGGACTTTGGGGGGCGGTTCCAGTGGGCGATTGGGTAAAAGCAGATTGCACCCGGGGTGAATGGTGCTCTTCAATGGTAACCCTCTCAAGTGAGATAGGTTCCAGCAGTGTGGGTTCCCCAATATTGGTTGTAACAGGATCCTGTTGAGAGGATACCTGTGTGGCTTTCGCAGGTTGAGTCTTTGACACAACTGGGGGGTTAATACCAGTATATGGTTCCTGTGTTTGTGGTACGGGGCATCCTCAGGGGACTCATCTCCCTGAGTAGCCTTTTTTAGCTTTTTGGATTTGGGTTTGGTGGGGACTTTGGATCCGAAGGTGGTGGTTGTGGGTTCCAACTGCGTGGGTTTTCGCAGCTTGCCAGCCTGTTTCAGTGTTTGGTCAGAGTTGTGCCTGGAGTATACTTCAGGCAGTACAATCATTGCAGGGACTCCAAGGCTAACAAGTCCCTCAGCTTTCAGGTGATTCTCTATGATGGCCATAATGAACCGAGGATATAATATCCATCGATTAGAAAGAGGTTTTGAGGCCATATCCTTAAGTTCAAGAAAAATAATTTAAGAAAAGTTTAAGTCTTGTTGCTCAAGGATAGAGAATAATACCTGCTGCCACTTGGTAGACATTTGATCCCAAGAGGATGTCTTAGAAGCTAAGCAAACATTTACCATGTGAAAGATAAGACGTTCGGCATCATGGAATGCTTCTTCAGGATGGTAGAGGCACTGAGGTTTCCCTGATATCCATGGTGGGCAAAGGATAAATCAGTTGTGCCTTTGGATACCCAGCGGGGAAAGTGGCATCATCCAAGTTGAGGGTTTGGCGAATGATTTCGGAGTGATGACCACTTGATGGTTGTTGACGAACGACTGGAGAGACTCGTTGTTGTTCTCCCCAGTTACACGGGTGACGTTCGTCCAAAACTGGTGTAAGGATTCGGCATGAATGGTGGGATTTAGAAGGAAGGTCGTTGGTAGGGAGATTGGACCATTGGATCAATGACGTTATCAAACTTTGTCCAAAAAGGTGATTTTGTGAGGTAGGCAACACAGTTATGTCGTGGTTTGAGCTGCATGGTCGCCATTAATGAGAGAGAAGTTTTGGAGTTTGAACGTTAGGTTTCGAAAGGATCAAGCTCTGAAGGATTAGGTATTGGGTATTTATAGGGTAAGGGTTAGAAAACGACTGAAGGGTTTGGTGTTATTCATCAGTAGTTTTAAACTACTGATGATATGGTATTACCCTGTCAGAAGTTGAAACAACTGAAGTCTTGGTTTTAGGCATCAACAGTTATAAAACTACTGAAAACCATGGTTTTGACTTCAGATGTTTGAAAACAACTGAAGACTTGGTTTTAGTCATCAGTAGTTGTGAAACCACTGAAAACTTTGGTTTGGTCTTCAGGTGTTGTAAACAACTGATAACTTGGTATTAGTCATCAGTAGTTGTGAAACTACTGAAGACATGGTTTTGTTATCAGTTGTTGTAAACAGCTGATGACTAAGTGTTAGTCATCAGTAGTTGTCAAACTACTCACACACGGTTTTGTCATAAGTTGTTTAGGATGAAACAACAGTTGCAGAAACAACTGAAGAGAAAGTTCTCATCAGTAGTTTTCGTCAATTCATAGCCTTTTAGCTCTTTCATACTGTCCTCAACAATTACTCATCAGCCTTTTTGCAATTTTCAGTTGTTTCATAGGACATCAGTACTTATCTGTGTTTACCGACATCAGTAGTTATAACTACATCAGTAGTTGTAACTTTATCAGTTGTTTTAACAGAATCAGTACTATATGTGATATGGTCACTAATGATCATCGGTACTTATTTACTGTGATCATCAGTAGTTATCACTTATTCTAGCTGCAGCATACCAAGCGGTAACACTAGTTTTGGAAAGTTGAACTATCCAAAGGCTTAGTAAAAATATCTGCAAGCTCATCAGCACTAGGCACAAACTTAGGATCAATCAGACCTTTTTTAAAACAATCCCTAATAAAATGATGTCTGATCTCTATATGTTTGGTCCTAGAGTGCTGGACTGGATTTTTGACGATGCACAGAGCTGAAGCACTATCCATTAATAATGGAGTGTTAGTCTTGTAATGCCATAATCCAAAAGTTGGTTCTGAAGCTAGAGTACCTGAGAAGTACAACTTGTAGCCGCAATGTACTCTGCTTCAGCAGTGAATGTAGCAACAGATGTTTGTTTCTTACTATGCCAAGAAATCAAACAGTTGCCTAGGAATTGACATCCACCAGAAGTTGACTTTCTAGTTAACTTGCACCCTGCATAGTCACTATCTGAAAAAGCAACTAATTTGCAAGAGTGTCTAGTGGAATACCATAAACCTAGAGATTGTGTACCTTGCAAATATCTAAAGATCCTTTTGATTGCAATCAAATGAGACTCTTTAGGAGCAGCCTGAAATCTAGCACAGACACAAGTAGCAAACATGATATCTGGTCTAGAAGCTGTAAATACATCAAGGACCCAATCATACATCTGTAAAGTGTTTCATCAACAGCTTTACCTTTCTGATCTGCATCCAGTTGTGTGGTGTTGCACATTGGAGTAGAACAGGGCTTACAATTTTGTAAATCAAACTTATTTAAAAGATCTTTTGTATATTTTGACCGATGAATAAAGGTTCCATCAGCCTTTTATTGATTTGCAGGCCTAGAAAGAACTGTAATTCTCCCATTGCACTCATTTCAAACCTCTTTTTCATTAATTTTGTAAAATCATCACACAACTAGGGATCAGAGGATGCAAAAATAATATCATCAACATAAATTTGAACAAGTAGCTTATGCTGATCCACCTTCTTAATAAACAAAGTTTTATCTATGGAGCCTCTAGTGAAATTATTCTTAAGAAGAAAAGTGGAAAGAGTCTCATACCAGGCTCTAGGAGCTTGTTTCAACCCATAAGAGCCTTATCAAGTTTATACACCCATTCAGGATGTTTATTATCCTCAAAACCTGATGGTTGACACACATAAACTTCTTCTTTTATTTTACCATATAAAAATGCACTTTTGACATCCATTTGAAAAACTTTAAGATGGTGGAATGCAGCATAGGCTAAGAACAATCTAATTGCCTCTAGTCTGGCTACAAGGGCAAGGTTTCATCATAATCAATACCTTCTTCTTTTGAAAACCCCTGTACAACCAGTCTAGCCTTGTTCTTAACAATAAGCCCATTATCATCAGTTTTATTCCTAAACACCCATTTAGTGCCTATTGCACACTTACCTGGGGGTAGAGGAACCAGTTCCCACACTTGCTGTTCTTGAACTGAAGTAGCTCAAGCTGCATGGCTTCAACCCATCCATTGTCCTTAAAGCAACATGATAGTTCTTTGGCTCTAGCTGACTGATGAAGAGAGCATAGAAGCAGAAGTTAGACAATTGACTTCTTATTGAAACTCCAGCATTGATATCACCAATGATTTGAGACATTGGGTGATTCTTCAGCTCTGATAAACAATGATATATGTGCAAGTGTTTGTAGAACCTTCAGCAGCAGCAGATGTTGATGCAGACTCTTGAAACCAAGAATTTGATGGTAACTCAAGAGATGTAGAGGAATCAGAAATCTCATCAGCATTTGTTGTGGATGGAACTGCTGAAGCTACAGGAACATCAAGTTTAGCAGACTCAGGCAGTTGGTCACTAAACTTGAATAGGTGAGTATTGATATTATCATCATCATCAATACCACCAGGTGGAAGACATGCTGCAGAAAATGATTTATCCACATGATCTGCAACGGCTGGAGATTGATAAGGAACATATTGCAGTATGTCCAAATCAAACAACTCCACAGGGTTTTGTGGAATCCTGTCCTTGGAGATTCATTAAACTTCACATGCAAAGTCTCTTCAACTATTTTTGTTCTGCAGTTGAAGACTCCGTATGCTTTGCAAGTAGATGAATAACAAACAAAATACCCTGCATCCACCTTAGGATCAAATTTTTGGAGTTGATCCTTTGTGTTTAGAATAAAACAGGGACACCCAAATGCTTTGAAAAATGAAATTAGAGGAGCCAAGTGATGTAGAACTTCATATGGAGTCTTGATCAACCTCTGATTTACTAAGGCTCTATTCTACACATAGCAAGCTGTGTTAACAGCTTCAGCCCAAAAGGTCAGTGGCAAACCAGAGTCAGCCAACATAGACCTTGGAGCTTCAATTAGGGTCCTGTTCTTTCTCTCCACTACTCCATTTTGTTCTGGAGTTCTTGGGATGTTAAACTGCCTTTTGATTCCCTTTGAAAGATAAAATTCATCAAGTGTATGGTTTCTGAATTCAGTTCCATTGTCACTCCTTATATACTTGACTGAAAGGGAATACTGCTTCTCAACATACAACACAAAGTTGATAATCTTCTGAGCAACCTCATCCTTTGAATGCAGAAAGAAAGTCCATACAAATCTGGAGTAATCATCCATAATTATCAGACAGTATTTCTTCTTAGCCATGCTCATCACTCTCACAGGACCAAATAGATCCATATGCAGTAATTGCAAGCAGGCAGTGTACTTAGGCACTTCAATAGGAGGGAATGAGACTTTGTGATGTTTTCCTTTTAAACAAGCAGTGCAGGTTTCGTCACAGTGGAACTCCTTTATTGGTAAACCTCTCACTAAACTATTGTGGATCAGCTGATTTATTTTTTTGAAATTAACATGACCCAGCCTTCTGTGCCATAGTTTAGATTCCTGAGGAAGGCTTTGGAAAATAGGCAAGGATGGCCTCTGAGATCTATTTTCTTGGAAAGATCTAAGGCATACACTCTTTCTGTCCTGTTGGCCCTCAGGAGAGTGTGATCAGCCAACACCTTATCAATCAAATTCAGAACTTGGATGACAGATGCCTGTAGTTCTGACTGGTGAAAAGAGCAACATGGCCTTTATCACACATTTGACTGACACTCAAGAGATTGTACTTGAGATTTTCCACATGATTAACATCATCAAACTTTATTTCTCCATTGGAGACAAAGACTTTTCCAATGATGTAACCCTTAGCATTATTGCCAAAAGAAACAAACCCCTTCTTTCCTTGAGAGTAGTCATGAAGAAGAGAGTTGTTCCCTGTCATGTGCATAGATCCCCCACTATCTACATACAAGATGCTACTTTGGCATGTTGAAGAACCCTGCAATCATAAACAATTAGTTAGTTTTTGAGACCCAAACCTTTTTGGTTTTGGGTCTAGTCATATCAACAGATGGTAAACTAACAGACTTGCTATAAATAACAGCCTGAGGGGATGGAGATAGTGAAGAAGATGAATCCTTTGGCATGGATTTTCTTCTATGTGGTTTTAACACAGGAGCATCTATTTGGTTGACTCTCCCCAATAGATGTTGAACCAACATAACAAGTTGTGTCTGATTTTGTGATAAAGCCTTCAGCTCATCAGACACATTAGTGCTTGAGTTTGATGGGTTCCTGTGTTGTACCATCTCTCTTTGAGCAACCTCAGCTGTTGCCAGTTTAACCCCTTCTTATTGGATTTCTTTTTGGATTTTGGGTTCATAGGTTTTGATGTTGCTAGTACAAATTGGTTTCAAACTCAGTTTTCATTTTATCCATTTTCTTTAACGTTTCATTATGTTTGAGTTTGGAGCCATTTTTATACCAGCAATCATCAGTAAGATGATTGAATAAGCCACATATTTCACATGGGTTTTTCTTCTTCTTAAGTTGATCATCTGCTAAAGAAGATGAAACTACTGAAGACTTGTTCTTTAGCAATTTGCTATGAGTACTAGCAGTTTTCTGCCCTAAGATTAGCTTCATAGGAGAAACCTTGACTGAAGGCCTAGTGACAGAACCTGAGAGCCCTATCTCATCATCTTCAATTGCTGTAGAGATCCATATTCCTTCTAAGACACCTGTTGGTGAAGGTGCTTCTTAACCTCTCTCTGGCATGAGCTCAAATGCTGCAACGAGCAATGAAGGCCAAAGCTCTCTCCACCTGAGTCACAAAGGTCTGTGAGTGACAAAGGGAAAAGAAAAATGACATCTGAGGAGATGAGGAGGAGAGAGAGAGAGAGGAAAAGGAGGTTAAAGGGAGAAGGTTCCTCTACTGAGTCTTCAAGACTCATGGAGTCTGCAATCAGGGCTGCCCCCAGACCAGATACTGAGAATGATGAGTTAAGGGCAGTCAGGATCAACTATCTGCAGGCTAGGAACTATGACTTAGATAATATCATTTCTCTCACCTTGGATGAATTGAATGAGCTAGTTGATCTGGAAAGGTCAAGAGAGAAGAAGGAGGCAGAAGATGCAAAACTCGTAGTATAGATCAAAGAAGAAAGAAAAAGAAAAAGACTATACAGAGGTATGTCTACCCTCTCACCAGCTCAAGAAAGCCCTAAACAAGAGGATGTGGTTCAACAAGAACCTCAGGTAGATAAGGAAGAAGACAGAATCAAGATGATTAACTACCTGAGTGCCACAGGTCTTTATCAGGCAGATCCACTCCTACCCTTACCTTATGACTATGTTGAGTTTGAGTATTTAAAACAAGTTGAGCTTGAGTTAGTCAATGAAAGAAAGACAACAAAGAGGAAGATGAGGGAAGAAGCTGCAAAGTCAAGAGCCATCATCCAAAAGAGCATGAAGAAGTCTGCTGATAGGTAGAGGATGATGAGCTTCTTGAAGCTGTATGGATTCTCGAGAAGGAGACTTGGACCCATGTCTCTATCCACTATGGATGGGCATATCAGGGTAATCAAGCAAAAGATTAAGAGTAGAGTGCTTACTGACTTACACTCCACTCTAAGTCAGGCCCCACCTGAAATGGAGGTTAAAGTTGAACAAATAGACACAACACAACCCGGACCTCCTGCTAATGCTCAGCAAGCTTCATCTTCTGATCCACAGCAGGGTCAACCTCCCTCTCCTTCTGAGCCTGAGAGAGAGGAAGTCCCAACTGAGATAGACAGTGAAGATCAATTTGGTGCTGCAGGCCGGTCTTCTCAGTTAAAATTTGGAAAGAGAAAGGAGAGGATGGCTTCTAAACTAAAGTTTAAGAAGACGAAGAAGCCTGCATCCCCTTCTGAACCTCAGGATGAGTCAGAACATCCTGAGGATGTGCAACCAGAGGATGCTTAACCAACTCCAACTTTAGTAGCTCCTCTAGCATCAGGAAGACCCATCTTGTCTTGGACATACACCACAAATCCAGAATGGTGGCATGTTATTAGAGATCAAGGAATTGAAGACATTTATACATCGCAAGATATGTTTCAGTTGCCCCTACATGACCTTTTTGACATGAGAAGACACTTTGACAGCTTGAAGGATCCTGATCATCTTATGAAGAAAGGAATGGTGATCATCCTAATGAGGACTGTTAATATCTGAAGTTTTCTAAGTGTTTTGGTAGGATCAGCCTAGGGGGAGTTTGTAGAGATTAATGAAGAGGTTGATGCAACCTAAACATATTTAGTCTTTCCTACATGTTGCACAAGTGCATTGAAGTGGAATGCTTCAGAAGTTTCACATGTGCAACAAAAATACTCGAAGTGTGAAATTGATAGGATCTCAGCATCTAGTTTGATCGATTCGAATGATTTCAGCAGCGGAATAGAGTACCAACTAGCACAATTCGAGCAAGAATACCAAAGATATAGCAATGAACAGAATTAGTTATAAAGAGAGAAAGTTTCTGCAAAAGGAATATTTCATTCAATCACACGCTTTGGCATGGCTTTTCGCAAAATTACAATTTAGGTCATTCTTCATTATATAAGGAAAGATGACGTAGGCTGATGTCACTTGATAGTGACATCTAACCGTTATTTAAGAAACTACTGAAACACTAAAACTACTGAAGATGTCAAGCAGCTGACATCTTCTTACAAGAAGCTAAGTGTTTACTTATTACAAAACTACTGATAAGAAACTACTGAAACTACAACGACTGAAGAACAAGCTCTTTAGTCGTTTTACAAAACTACTGAAAGTAAAAACATAAAACTACTCATAAACACAACTACTGAAGAAGTACTCTTCAGCTGTTGTGACAAACTACTGAAACTTCAGCACATGGTCTTCAGACTTGAACTTCAGACGTTTCATCAGCTGATGACTTTAGTAGATGTCATCAGCTGATGTCTTCAGTCTTTGTCTTCAGACTTTGTACATCAGTTGTTGATCTTCAGCACTTGTGGACTCTTCAGCTGTTGAACTTCAGTACTTTGGTCTTCAGCTTCAACACTTGTATTCTTCAACTGTTGACCTTTAGTACTTTGGTCTTCAGCTTCAGCATTTGTGTTCTTCAGCTGTTGGACTTCAGCACTTTAGTCTTCAGCTTCAGCTTTTGTGTTCTTCAGCTGTTGAGCTTGAGCACTTTAGTCTTCAGCTGTTGAAGTCTTTAGTACTTGATCTTCAGCTGTTGAAGTCTTCAGCACTTGTCGAACTACTGATGAAGCCTTCAGCAGTGGTTTTGATATCATGTGGGACTTAGAGGTTTTCTGATCTTGGCTCATTGGTTCTTTTGGTCCAACAAACTCCCCTGAACCAATGCAGCCAAAACCTCTAATTGATTTATTTTCCCACTTATTGTTGGCAGAATGGTTGGTCTTTTTCCTTCTTGATCTTGAGAAGATGACCCATATAAGCACTGGCCTGGAATGAGTCTCTGATGATTTGGTTGGACACTGAGCTATTCCCCCATCCATGAGACTCACTTCCCAACTATGCTTTAGGATTCCCTGGTGTAGGCCGCCAAAATACAATTTGTTTCCTCCATGGTGAGCCCTCTGCCTCACCATCGAAGAATCCTTCTGGCCCATAGTACTCAGATAGGAATTGACCTGTTTTCCATTTTTGAGTACCACTGTTGTAATCTGTCTGTAAGCAAATTCATCAGGATGATGCCCTTCTAACACATGGGTAATCATCCTTTCTGATCTCATTCAGCCTCTTATACACCAGCCCTTTTTTGATCATTCTGTTCTCCAGCATTTTTTGTGGGGCCATGTTTGAGGTGTAGGCCTTTTTGAAATTTTCCAGGATTTCCCAGGGTGGACTACAAGGGCTAAGGAGATCACTTCATCTACAATCTTCTCACTTGCCCATTGTATCTCTAAGGGATATTTTTCTTTTGTATTCTGTGAGCCACCCTGGTATCAGGCCAAATTTGACAGGATCAGTGATCACAAGTTTGATGTATCAGAATATAAAGCAGCGGAATACAACTAGAATTAGACAAATTGTAGCAAGCAATCGATACTTGTAAGCGTTAAGATCGCATACGGTTATAGGGAGAGAATATGTACTTCTGATTTCTAGGAATGTTTATAGATGTAGAATATTTCTAATCAAATCAATCATTCATTCCATTCAATTACTCATTCCTCACTAATTACAATAGGTTGTCACTCCTTATATGAAGTGCAACAATCACTGCTGTTATCACGAAAAGTGACAACTGGCAGATCCAATACAAAAATAACTAATTCTTAACAAACTACTGAGATGTTCACAACTACTGAGAACATATCAGCATGTTAAGTACAAAATATAAAACTACTGAAACTACACGACTGAAGAACAAGCTCTTCAGTCGTTTTACAAAACTACTGAAACATAGAAAATAAAACTACTGATATCACAACTACTGAAGAAGTACTCTTCAGCAGTTGTGACAAACTACTGAGGCTTCAGTACTTGATCTTCAGACTTTGACCTTCAGGTGTTTCATCAGCTGATGACTTCAGTAGATATCATCAGCTGATGTCTTCAGTCTTTGTCTTCAGACTTTGTACATCATTGTTGATCTTCAGCACTTGTGAACTCTTCAGCTGTTGTACTTCAGTACTTTGGTCTTCAGCTTCAGCACTTGTGTTCTTCACTGTTGTACTTCAGCACTTTGGTTCTTCAGCTGTTAAGGTCTTCAGCACTTGATCTTCAGCTGTTGAAGTCTTCAGCACTTGTCAAACTACTGATGAGGCTTTCAGCAGTTGTTGTGATACCGTGTGGAACTTAGAGATTTTCTGATCTTGGCTCATTGGTTCTTTTGGTCCAACAAACCTCCTGAACCAATGCAGCCAAAACCTCTAACTTATTTTACTCCCACTTATTTGATGGCAAAATTTTGGTCTTTTTCCTTCTTGATCAGTAGAGAAGATGACCCATGTAAGCTCCGGCCTGGGAAGAAATCTCAAATATTTGTTTGGCAGAGTATGAATGGGAACTCTTTGGGGAACTGGACACAGAGTTGTTATCCCATTCATGAGATTCACTTCCCCATAATGAGTCTGTATGACTCACGAACATAGGCCTCAAGGAGAACAACTTGTTCCTCCTAAGAGAGTTCTTCTGCTCCTCCTTCGAAGAAGAACTCTGGACCATAGTACTCTGATAAGTACTTCATGGTCCTGCCATTTTTCAGCTCCACCGTAGTTACCTCCCTATATACAAATTCATCAGGATGGTTGCCTTCAAGGAGTAACTGGAGCTCATTCTTCTGGATGTCTTCAAGCTTTTTATATAACAACCCCTTCTTAATCATCTTGTTTTCTAGTAAGGCTTGAGGGGTCTTCTTTGCTTGGTGAGCTTTCTTGAATTCATCAATGATTTCCCAAGGTGAAACTACAACGGCCAACATCATGGTAGACTCTGTTGTTTTTCGTACCTGGCCGTTGTATCTGTGTGGGATAGTTCTTTTATGGATTCTAGAACTCACCCTGGGGTCTGGCCATACTCTCACTCTCTCCTTCTGATACTAAAAGTGTGTGCCTGAGAGTGTACAGCCTTTGAGCATGCCCTTTCATGGCTTGAATAGATGATGACTGAGGAAATTCCTTGTCAACCATCTTCAACAGTTGCTCATCGTGCTGTTTCTGCTGTTCTTCTTCTTCTATCTTGACTCTGACCATTTCCCTTTGAGAGTCAGGTGTGATCATGGGTTGACTTCGGGGTTTTGGTAGCTTCAGAATAGCAGAGAGTGGCAGACTATCATCTTCATCCTCTTCTTCTTCTTCTTCCATCCTCAGCACCCTTCTCCTCCTTCTGGGTACATCACTGGATGATGGTTGGGTTGGTGAAGGAATTGGTTTTGAAGAATGAGGATGTTTGGATTTTGGCTTAGAGGTTGGTTTGGAGATTTGAGGGATAAGATCTGTTTGAGTGGGTGGAAGGGAAGGTTGATCTAGCATCCTTGTAGTTAGTTTCGCCTTTGTGAGTTTAGCCATCTCTAACCTTTTACCAGCCCTAGCCTCATCAAGGCTTCCACAATAATCCCTTTGTTGAATTGCTCAGACAGACAGATTCTGGTGGCTATAGCCAGAATGCTGTCCCTGGTCCATGCGCGGATCTCCATTAATGATCTTCCCAAGTATTTTGCAATAAAGCGGACCATTATTTCCAACCTCTCTTTCTCAAGAGCATCATACTCTGCCCATCGGTTTGTATCTCTTGTACTTCTAACCTTCTGATCTCACTATCCAGTGTGGCTGTGTCAAACCCCTGCCTGAAGAGTTGTTCAATATTTTATCCATGGATCGGCTGTGTGTGGTGTCAGCTTCTTTGACCAGCTCCTCCAAGGATTTGTCTTCAGCAGTGTGATCATCAGCACTTCTCTTTCGCTGTAAGTGAGCAGAGGTTGCTTTTCTTTTTCCTCCTCTTGGCTTGCATCACTTCCTTTTCCTCGATCTTTTCCTCTCCTTTCTTTCACTGCAGTACTCTCCCCCTTTTTGGTTGCATTGGAGGAAGGGGTTTGTACCGCAGAAAGAGTCTTTTGGACAGCAGCATCAACCAAGGGCTGTAATGTGAAGGAAAGCCTCTCATCAAGGCTTTGATCACTATATCAGTGATTATGGTGTGATGAGAGGGAGGGAATTTTGGAGTACGGCACCTATTTGCTCAGGAGGGTTCTGTTCCTGAGAAGTAGGGCCTGAAGCAGAGGCAGGTGGTTGATTTTGGGGTGGCTCTGTGTTTGGGAAACCTTCAAGGGAAGGTGCCATCTGGGGTGGATAGAGGCAGATGGTCTTTCCTCCTGTGAGAGTTGGTCAAGTAGGTTTTGCAGCCTACTGATTTCTCTTCAGGATTGTGTTCTGGGCAAGAACATCATAGAAGAAGCCCAGGTCATCATCAGCCGAAGCTGAATCAGCTGACCTCCTGCTTAGAGCAGGATTTACATGCACTGGGTGTAGACCAGTTGGTGCATGTGCCCCTTGTGCTTGGTACTGGGGACTTCCAGCCTCAGGACAATGTCCATCATCAGCTGTTGCCTCTAGGGAGGTCTTAGCAATGTTACCAGCCTCACTCTGGTCATGTGCTGAGTCAGAGGACGTGGCAGCCTCACTAGATATTCTAAGCTCCTTGCCTACCCAGGAGGTAGAATTGGGAAACCCCTGTGCTGTGGGTTCTCAGGTGCACTGTGTTCCTCCCCCTCAATTGTAGAGGTATTCCCAGTAGTATGGTTTCTGGGGAGGGGGTGAGGAGTGCAATTGAGTCAGCACTTGTGCAACTATTAAAGTTGGGCTGTGAGGGGCGGTTGTTTGGGGTGGAGGGGATAAAAGCAGTGTTCACCTGGGGTGGATGGTGCTCTTCAATGGCAATCTCCTCAGTGAGTAAGATCCCAGATAAGTAGGTGCCCCTTGGGGAGTTGCTGCAGGTTCCTGTTGAGAGGAAGCCTGAGCGGCTGTGGCTGGAGGAGTCATTGTATCCACTAGGGGGTTTGGACTAGTGGATATATCCTGCGTTTGTGTTGCAGGGGCATCCTCAGGGGACTCAATTCCCTGAGTAGCCGTTTTGGGTTTCTTTTTAGTGGGTTTGGTGGGGACTTTGGATTTGGAGGTGGTGGCTGTGGGTTCCAGCTGCGTGGGTTTGCGCAGCTTGGCAGCCATTTTTAGTGTCCGGTCAGAGTTGTGCCGGGAGTATACTTCCGGCAGAACAGCCGTAGCAGGGACTCCCAAGCCAACAAGTCCCTCAGCATTAAGCTGGTCTGTAATAATGGCCATTATGAACCGTGGATAAAGTATCCACGGTTGGCAGTTAGTTTTTGAGCCATATCTTTGAGCTCTGAAAATATAATTCTGAAAAGATTAGTGGTTGTTGCTCAAGGATAGAATACATTACCTGCTGCCATTTGGTGACATTTGATCCCAAGACGACGTCTTAGGGGCCAAACATACATTTACCATGTGAAAAATCAGGCGCTCAGCGTCATTAAAGTGTTTCTTCATGATGGTGGTGGCACTGAGATCGCCTTGATATCCATGCTGAGCAAATGATAGATCTATGGTGCCCTTCGGATATCCAGCAGGAGAAGTAGCATCACTCAGTTGAAGAATTTTACGGATTGTTGCAGGAGTAATGACTACTTCTTTGTTGTTGACGACTGACCGGAGGGATGTGTGTTGCTCTCCTCAGTGGTAACAGTAACGTTCATCCAAAATTGTTCAAGGATTCGGCATGTAAGACGGGGTTCAGAGGAATGCCTTGTTGTATTGGGACTGAACCATAAGATCGATAGCAGTATCGAACTTAGTCCAGATCGGCGATTTTGTGAGGTAGGCAACACAGTTGTGTCGCGGTTTAATTGCATAGACGCCATGGAGAAGAGGAAGTTTTGGAGAGGAACGTTAGGTTTGAAGAAGATGAAGCATGGAGAGCTCAGGTTAGGGGTATTTATAGGGTACGGGTAAGGAGACGACTGAAGGATGTGGTGTTAGTCATCAGTAGTTTTAAACGACCGTTGACATGGTGTTATCCTTTCAAACGTTGAACAGCTGAAGTCGTGGTGTAGGCCATCAGTATTTAGAAATCTACTGAAGACCGTGGTTTTGACTTCAGATGATTGAAACAACTGAGGACTTGTGTTTGTCATCAGTAGTTATGAAACTACTGAAGACAGTGGTTTTGTCATCAGCTGTTGTAACACTGAAGACTTTGTATTAGTCATCAGTAGTTATAAAACTACTGAGAAGTGGTTTTGCTCGGTTGTTTAGAATGAAACAGCCGTTGTACAAACGACTGAAGAGAAAATTCTTTTCAGCTGTTTTCGTCAATTCTTAGCTTTTCAGCTGTTTCAATCTGTCCTCACACATTCATCAGTCTTTTTGGCTGATTTCAGTTGTTTCATAGGACATTAGTACTTATCTGTTTTTACTGATTGCAGTAGTATGTGACAGGATCAGTGATCGCAAGTTTGATGTTTATCAGAATATAAAGCAGCGGAATACACAAACGAATTAGACAAATTGTAGCAAGCAAACAATATATGTAAGCGTTAAGATCGCATACGGTTATAGGGAGAGAATATGAATATTCTGATTTCTAGGAATGTTTATAGATGGAGAATATTCTAATCAAATCAATACATTCCATTCAATTGCTCATATCGCTCATGATACAATGGGTGTCACTCCTTATATAGAGTGCAACAGTCACTGCTGTTATCACGAAAAGTGACAACTGGCAGATCCAATACAGAAATAACTAATCTTAACAAACTACTGAATGTTCAAAACTACTGAGAACATATCAGCAAGTTAAGTACAAAATATATAAAACTACTGAAACTACAACGACTGAAGAACAAGCTCTTCAGTCGTTTTACAAAACTACTGAAACATAAAACATAAAACTACTGATATCACAACTACTGAAGAAGTACTCTTCAGCAGTTGTGACAAACTACTGAGGCTTCAGTACTTGGTCTTCAGACTTTGATCTTCAGGCGTTTCATCAGCTGATGACTTCAGTAGATATCATCAGCTGATGTCTTCAGTCTTTGTCTTCAGACTTTGTACATCAGTTGTTGATCTTCAGCACTTGTGAACTCTTCAGCTGTTGTGCTTCAGTACTTTGGTCTTTCAGCTTCAGCACTTGTGTTCTTCAGTGTTGTACTTCAGCACTTTGGTTTCTTCAGCTGTTAAGGTCTTCAGCACTTGATCTTCAGCTGTTGAAGTCTTCAGCACTTGTCAAACTACTGATGAGGCTTTCAGCAGTGTGTGATACCGTGTGGGACTTAGAGATTTTCTGATCTTGGCTCATGGTTCTTTGGTCCAACAAACTCCCCCTGAACCAATGCAGCCAAAACCTCTAACTTATTTAAACTCCACTTAGTGATGGCAAAAATGTTGGTCTTTTTCCTTCTTGATCAGTAGAGAAGATGACCATGTACGCTCCGGCCTGGGAAGAACCTCAAATATTGTTTGGCAGAGTATGAATGGGAACTCTGTTTTGGGGAACTGGACACAGAGTTGTTATCCCATCCATGAGATTCACTTCCCATAATGAGTCTGTACGACTCACGAACATAGGCCTCAAGGAGAACAATTTGTTCCTCTTGAGAGAGTTCTTCAGCTCCTCCTTCGAAGAAGAACTCTGGACCATAGTACTCTGATAAGTACTCATGGGTCCTGCCATTCTTCAGCTCCACCGTAGTTACCTCCTGTATACAAATTCATCCGGATGGTTGCCTTCAAGGAGTAACTGGAGCTCATTCTTTGGATGTCTTCAAGCTTTTTGTATACAACCCCTTCTTAATCATCTTGTTTTCTAGTAAGGCTTGAGGTGTCTTCTTTGCTTGGTGAGCTTTCTTGAATTCATCAATGATTTCCCAAGGTGAGATACAACGGCCAGCATGATGGTAGATTCTATTGTTTTCGTACTTGGCCGTTGTATCTGTGTGGGATAGTTCTTTATGGATTCTAGAACTCACCCTGGGGTCTGGCCATACTCTCACTCTTCCCTCTGATACTGAAAGGTGTGTCTGAGAGTGTACAGCCTTTGAGCATGCCCTTCATGGCTTGATAGATGATGACTGAGGAAATTCCTGTCAACCATCTTCAACAGTTGCTCATCGTGCTGTTTCTGCTGTCTTCTTCTTCTATCTTTACTCTGACCATTTCCCTTTGAGAGTCGGGGTGTGATCATGGATTGACTCTGGGGCTTGGTAGCTTCAGAACAGCAGAGAGTGGCAGACTATCATCTTCATCCTCTTCTTATACTTCTTCTAGCCTCAACACCCTTCTCTTCTTCTTTTGGGTGCATCATCGGTGTGGTTTAGAGGGTGAGGGATTGGTTTTGTGGTGTGGTTTGGAGTTTGATGTGTTGGGATGTTGACAGGCTGTTCTAGCATTTTGGATGTGAGTTTGGCTTTTGAATGTTTGGCTAGTTCAGTCCTGCTCCAGCACAGCTCATTTAAAACTTCAACAATTAAACCTTTGTATATTCTTCAGACGAACAGATCTGGTGGTTATTGCCAAGATACTGTCCCTGGACCAAGCTTTGATCTCGATCAATGATCTTCCAAGATGTTTTGCTATAAATTGATCATGATCTCCAGCCTTTCTCTTTCTGACATCATAACTTGACCATCTTGATTGGAATTACTCAATCTCTAGTCTTCTGTATCAGAATCAGTTTTTCAGTGTCATGGCTTGCCTAAACAATGATCAATGATGTTATCCATTGATCTGCTGTGTTCGGCATCAGCCTCTTTCACCATCAGCTCCAAGGTTTCTCTTTTTCACCTTCTTTTTCTTGTATGTGACATGAAAGTCTTTTGAACTTTCAGTCACTTCTCCCATGGTAGCTCATCCTTCTCATTTTCCTTCTCTTTTCAGTCTCCTCAACCAACTCCTCAGTTTCCAATACTGTCTCTTCTGTTTCTTCCCTTCTCTTTCCTCTTTCTTTTACCTTTCATGCTGAACTCTCCCCCTTTTGGGGCATTGGTTGCAGGGAATTGAGTAGCAGAAAGTGTTGCTCAGAACATTCTCCACCATGGGTGTAAGACAGAAGAAAGTCTCTCATCAACAGTTTGATCACCAAGTAGTTAGCTGTGGGGTGATGAGAGATAGGGGATTGAAGGATAGCAGCCAGTTGCTCAGGGGGGTTCTGTCCTGAGGATGTGTGCCAGAAACAGAGGCAGGTGGCTGAGATTTTGGAGTGGTTGTGTGTTTAGGAGACCTTCAGAGGAAGGTGCCAATCTGTGGGTGATGTGGTGGCAGATGGTCTACTCCTGAGAGAGTTGGTCAAGTAGGTTTGCAGTCTACTGACTTCCTCCTCTAGGATCGTGTTCTGGGCAAGAACATCATAGAAGAAGCCAGGTCATCATCAGCATATGCTGAATCACCTGACCTCCTGCTTGTAGCAGGATATACATGCTCGGGTGTAGACCAGATGTAGCATGTGCCCCTTGTCTCGGACTGGGGACTTCCAGCTCAGGACGTTGTCCTCATCGGCTGTTGCCTCTAGGGAGGTCTTAGCAATGTTACCAGCCTCACTCTGGTCATGTGCTGAGTCAGAGGATGGTGGCAGCCTCACTAGATATTCTAATTCTTCTCTACACCAGGAGATAGAATTGGTAAACCCCGGTGCTGTGTGGTTCTCAAATACACTGTGTTCCTCCCCCTCAATTGTAGAGGCATTCCCAGTAAGAAGTGGTTTCGGGGGGGGGGTGAGGAGTGCAATTGAGTCAGCACTGAGCAACTATTAAAGTTGGGCTGTGAGGGGCGGTGTGTGGGGTACAGGGGTAGGAAGCAGTGGCACCTGGGGTGGATGGTGCTCTTCAATGGCAATCTCCTCAAGTGAGGAAGATCCCAGATAAGTAGGTGCCCCTTGGGTGCTGCAGGCTCCTGTTGAGAGGAAGCCTGAGCGGCTGTAGCTGGAGGAGTCATTGTATCCACTAGGGGGTTTGGACTAGTGGATATATCTGCGTTGTTGTGCAGGAGCATCCTCAGGGGATCAATTCCTGAGTAGCCTTTGGGTTTCTTTTGGTGGGTTTGGTGGGGACATTGGATTTGGAGGTGGTGGCTGTGGGTTCCAGCTGCGTGGGTTTCGCAGCTTGGCAGCCAGTTTGAGTGTCCGGTCGGAGTTGTGCCGGGAGTATACTTCTGGCAAAACAGCGTAGCAGGGACTCCCACGCCAAAAGTCCTCAGCATTAAGCTGGTCTATTATAATGGCCATGATGAACCGTGGATAGAGTATCCAACGGTTGGCAGTGAATTTTTGAGCCATATCTTTGAGCTCTGAAAATATTAATTCGGAAAGTTCAGTGGTTGTTGCTCAAGGATAGAATACAATACCTGCTGCCATTTGGTGGACATTTGATCCCAAGACGATGTCTTAGGGGCCAAACATACATTGACCATGTGAAAGATCAGGCGCTCAGCATCATTAAATGTTTCTTCATTATGGTGGTGGCACTGAGATCACCTTGATATCCATGCCGAGCAAATGAGAGATCTATAGAGCCCTTCGGATATCCAGCAGGAGAGGTAGCATCACTCAGTTGAAGAATTTTACGGATTGTTGCAGGAGTAATCACTACTTCGTTGTGTTGACGACTGACGGAGGGATAGTGTGTTGCTCTCCTCAGTAGTAACATTAACGTTCATCCAAAATTGGTTCAAGGATTCGGCATGTAAAACGGGGTTCAGAAGGAATGCCTTGTGTATTGGGACTGGACCATGAGATCGATAGCATTATCGAACTTAGTCCAGATCGGCGATTTTGTGAGGTAGGCAACACAGTTGTGTCGCGGTTTAATTTGCAAAGACGCCATGGAATTTGTTGGAGAGGAACGTTAGGTTTTGAAGAAGATGAAGTATGGAGAGCTCAGGTTAAGGGTATATATAGGGTACGGGTGAGGAAATGACTGAAGGATGTGGTGTTAGTCATCAGTAGTTTAAACGACCGTTGACATGGTATTATCCTTTCAGACGTTGTTGAAACAGCTGAAGTCGCGGTGTTAGGCATCAGTAGTTTAGAAAACTACTGAAGACCGTGGTTTTGACTTCAGGTGATTGAAACAACTGAGGACATGGTGTTGTCATCAGTAGTTATGAAACTACTGAAGACAGTGGTTTTAGTCATCAGCTGTTGTAACAACTGAAGACTTGGTATTGGTCATCAGTAGTTATAAAACTACTGAAGACGTGGTTTTGCTTCAGTTGTTTAAAATGAAACAGCAGTGGTACAAACGACTGAGGAGAAAGTTCTCGTCAGCTGTTTTCGTCAATTCTTAGCTTTTCAGCTGTTTAAAAACTATCCTCAACACTTCATCAGTCTTATGGCTGATTTCAGTTGTTTCATAGGACATCAGTACTTATCTGTTTTTTACTGATTTCAGTAGTTATGACTACATCAGTAGTTGTAACTACTTCAGTAGTTTAGAGCAGATGAAAGTACTTCAGTACTGTGAGAACTTTTAGCCTTCAGTAGTTATAAAAAGTACTGAGTTAAAAGAGCTCATCAGTACTTATATGTGACATGCACTCATGATCATCAATATGAATTACTGAGATCATCAGTAGTTGTCACCTATTCTAGCTGCAGCATACCAAGCCTTAACACCAGGTTTTGGAAAGTTGAACTATCCAAAGGCTTAGTAAAAATGTCTGCAAGCTCATCAGCACGGGCACAAACTAGGATCAATCAGACCTTTTCCAAAACCGTCTCTTATAAATGGTGTCTGATCTCTATATGTTTGGTCCTAGAGTGCTGGACTGGATTTTTGACAATGCAAAGAGCTGAAGCACTATCCATTAACATGGAGTCTTAGTCTCTGTAATGCCATAATCCAAAGTGGTTTTGAAGCCAGAGTACCTGAGATGTACAGCTTGCAGCAGCAATGTACTCTGCTTCCGCAGTGGATGTAGCAACTGAGGTCTGTTTCTTGCTTGCCAAGAAATCAAGCAGTTGCCTAGGAATTGGCATCCACCAGAAGTTGATTTCCTGGTCAACTTACACCCTGCATAGTCACTGTCAGAAAAAGCAACATAATTACCAGATGGTTGTAGAATACCATAAACCTAGAGATGGAGTGCCTTGCAGATATCTAAAGATCCTCTGACTGCAATCAGATGAGACTCTTTAGGTGCAGCCTGAAATCTAGCACAAACACATGTAGCAAACATAATATCTGGTCTAGAAGCTGTTAAATACATCAAGGACCCAATCATACATCTGTAAAGTGTTTCATCAACACTTTACCTTTCTGATCTGAGTCCAGTTGTGTGGTGCTGCTCATGGGAGTAGAACAGGGCTTACAGTTTTGTAAATCAAACTTTTGCAAAAGATCTTTTGTATATTTGGATTGATGAATAAAAATTCCATCAGCCTTTGTTTGATTTGCAACCCCAGAAAGAACTGTAATTCTCCCATGGCACTCATTTCAAACTTCTGTTGCATCAACTTTGTAAAGGCATCACACAACTTTGGATCAGAGGATGCAAAAATAATATCATCTACATAAATTTGAACAAGTAGATTATGCTGCCAGCTTTCTTATAAATAAAGTCTTGTCTATGGAGCCTCTAGTGAAATTGTTTTCCAGAAGAAAGTTTGATAATGTCTCATACCAGGCTCTGGGAGCTTGTTTAACCCATAAAGAGCTTTATCAAGCTTATACACCCAATTAGGATGTGTTGTCCTCAAAGCCTGGAGGTTGACATACATAAACTTCTTCTTTAACTTTTCCATACAAAAATGCACTTTTGACATCCATTTGAAAGACTTTAAGTTTTTGATAAGCAGCATAAGCTAAAAACAATCTAATTGCTTCAGTCTGGCTACAGGGGCAAAGGGTTCATCATAATCAATACCTTCTTCTTGTGCAAACCCCTGAACAACCAGTCTGGCCTTGTTCTTAACAATAAGCCATTTTCATCAGTTTTGTTCCTAAACACCCATTTAGTGCCTATTGCACACTTACCTGGAGGTAGAGGAAACAGTTCCCACACTTGCTGTTTCTTGAACTGAAGAAGCTCAAGCTGCATGGCATCAACCATCCATTGTCCTTTAAAGCAATGTGATAATTCTTTGGCTCTTGCTGACTGATGAAGAGAGCATAGAAGCAAATTTGACAATGCCTCTTGTTGATACTCCAGCAGTGATATCACCAATGATTTGAGACATGGGGTGATTCTTCAGATCTTGATACACAATGAGATCTGTGCAAGTGTTTGTAGCCGTTTCAGCAGCAACAGATGGTGATGGTGAATCATTTCCTTGAAAACAATCAGTGGATGGTAATTCAAAGGAAGTTGAATTCGAAGAAATCTCATCAGCATAGTTGTGGATGGTGCTACTGGTGCTACAGGAACATCAGGTCTAGTTGAATCAGGCAGCTGATCACTAAACCTGAAGAGGTGAGTACTGCAATCATCATCATCATCAGCAGTACCACCAGGTGGTGAACTATTGACAGGAGCAACAGCAGGAGTTTGATAAGGAACATATGCAGTATGTCCAGATCAAATAACCCACAGGACTTGTGGAATCTTGTCCTTTGGAGATTCATTAAACTTAACATGTAGAGTTTCTTCACCATTTTGTTCTGCAGTTGAAGACTCTGTATGCTTTGCAAGTAGATGATAAACAACAAAAAGTATCCTGCATCCACCTTAGGATCAAATTTGTGGAGTTGATCCTTTGTGTTGAGAATAAAACAAGGGACACCCAATGCTTTGAAAAATGAAATCAGTGGAGCCAAATGATGGAGAACTTCATATGGAGTCTTCATCAACCTCTGATTTACTAAAACTCTATTTTGCACATAACAAGCTGTGTTGACAGCTTGGCCCAAAAGGTCAATGGCAAACCTGAGTCAGCCAGCTGGACCTTGCAGCTTCAATGAGGGTCCTGTTCTTTCTCTCACTACTCCATTTGTTCCGGAGTCCTTGGAATGCTGAACTGCCTTTTGATTCCCTTTGAGAGATAGAAGTCATCAAGTGTATGATTTCTGAACTCAGTTCCATTATCACTCCTAATACACTTGACTGGAAGGGAATATGCTTCTCAATGTACAGCACAAAGTGGATAATCTTCTGAGCAGCCTCATCCTTTGAATGTAGAAATAAAGTCCATACAAATCTGGAGTAATCATCCACAATTACCAGACAGTATTCTTCTTTGCCATGCTCTTACTCTCACAGGACCAAATAGATCCATGCAGTAATTGCAAGCAGGCAGTGGACTTGGACACTTCAATAGGAGGAAATGAGACCTTGTGCTGTTTTCCTTTTAAGCAAGCAGTGCAAGTTTCATCACAGTGGAATCCTTATTGGTAAGCCTCTGACTAAACTATTGTGGCTAAGCTGATTCATGTTTTTGAGATTAACATGACCAAGCCTCCTGTGCCATAGTTTAGATTCTGAAAAGAGGCTTTGGAAAATAGGCAAGGATACCTTTGAGATCTATCTTCTTAGAGAGATCTAAGGCATACACTCTTCCTGTCCTGTGGCTTTCAGGAGAGTGTGATCATCCAATACCTTGTCAATCAAGGCCAAAACTTTGGATGACAGAATCCTACAGTTTTGACTTGTGAAAAGGGCAACATGGCCTTTATCACACATTTGATGACACTCAAGAGGTTGTACTTGAGATTTTCCACATGATTAACATCATCAAATTTGATTTCTCCATTGGAGACAAAGCCCTTACCGATGATGTAACCCCTAGCATCATTGCCAAAAGAGACAAATCCCTTCTTTCCTGAGAGTAGTCATGAAGAAGAGAGATGTTCCCAGTCATGTGCATGGATCCCCCACTGTCTACATACAGATGCTATTTGGCATGTTGAAGAACCCTGCAATAATAAACAATCAGTTAGTTTAGAGACCCAAACCTTTTGGTTTGGGCCTGGTTCACAATAGATGGTAAACTAGCATGTTTATTTGTAACAACAGCTGAGAGGAAGAAGATGGTGCAGAAGAGGAGTCCTTTGGCCTAGACCTCCTTTTCTGTGGTTTCAACATAGGAGAATCTAGTTGGTTAACTCTACCCAACAGATGTTGTACCATCATCACCAGCTGTGTCTGATTTTGTGATAAAGCTTCAGCTCATCAGACACATTGCTAGTGGAGTTAGATAAGGTCCTATGTTGCACCTTCTTCTTTTGAGCACCTCAGCTGTCCTGTTTAACTCCTTCTTTTTGGATTGCTTTAAGGACTTAAGGGTTACAGGATTGATGTTGCTGATACAAATGTGGTCTCAAACTCAGTTTTCATTTTACCATTTTCTCATTAATTTCTCCTTTTGTTTGAGTTGGAACCTCTTTTGTACCAACACTCATCTGTAAGATGATTGAACAAAACCACATACTTCCATGGTTTCTTCTTCATCTTAGGTTGATCATTAACTAAAGATGATGAAGCAACTGAAGATTGTCTTCTGCTTGGAAGCATGGTTGCTTTCTTAACAGCATCTTTAGTAGTCTTCAAACTCTTTCTACTGCCAGTTTTCTCTCTTCAGTACTGACAGCACGTTGAAGTTTGAACTTCAGGAGTTGAATCCTGCTCTCCAGTCCTTCAGGACCTTCAGGATTGACTCCTGAGTTGATCAACTTATTGATCATGTGAATGTCAGCATTTGGACCATCAACATCAGCTGATAGGTTCAAAGAGGACTTGATACTGACTGCTACTTCTGATTGTGCTGTATCAGAAGGTAGATCACATGACTTGATGGATTGGTATCACTCTCACCATCAGATTCTACCTCTGCTCTGGGGTAAAAACTGTAGGTGGAGCAGTGTGATTGTAACCAATCCAAACTTCACATTTGAAGCAGATTGCTTACTAAGAAGCATTTCAAAACCTTTGCATGATTGTACCCATCTATCACACTCGACGGGTAACTGCAAGGGTTCTTTGAGATCTTTGTACTTCTCTAGAAGTACATCTTCTCTAGCCTTATCATCAATTATTTGCAATTCAGTTTATAAATCTCATCATTTTTATCTTTGAGCACAAACTCAAACTCAGCTTTGTTTTTGGAAATTACTTGTTCTAACTCAATGTCTTATTAATTAAAGCTACATTGGCTTCTCTAATGGAAGCAAATGCTGCTATGCATTGTTCAGAACATAATTTGGCTTTTGCCTCAGAGGATACCTGTGATACCTGAGGTGTAGAGGCATTGGAAGATGAAGTATCAGCAGACTCCAAAGCCATAAGAGCTAGATTCCAAAGGGACTGTCACCACCATGTTGACCAGCACCTGAGAACAGTTGATCATGACCAGACAAGTCATCTGGTAAATGCTCCAGTCACAACTCCTGGGGGAAGAAGCTGTGTGTTGAGATGAAGGTTGTTGAGAGATAGGGAAGGCTGAGGTTCTGGTATGCATGAGGTTGTGGTGTCATAGGAACTTGAACTTGACTTGACTGTGGCATGTAGTAACAAGGTACTGATAAGGCATTTGACCTGAGAAACAAAATATGCCGGAGATTGTTGTTGAGGATGAACTAGATGTGACAGGATGTTGCCCTCTGTTTTGTTGACTGTTGCCAGGAAAAGTCACAAGGGTGCAGTAGAGTTTGATCCAGTTGATCTACACTCTCTTGCAAAGTGTCCAAGCGTTGGCATTTGTGACACCTCAACTTGCTCTTGTCAAAACCAACTTTGGTTTGCCAGAGAGTCCTGGGAATTTTCTTCCAGTTCTTTTGTAGAACTTCTGAGATCTGATATTTATCAAGGCCCTTGGCTCAAAATATCCATCTCTCTAAGTCATCATCTGCAATCCCTTGAGATCATCCATGATGAAACATAAATTGTCTTATTACCTCCAGTAAACTGACCATCAACACTTACAAATGCAGAATTAGAAGTGCTCGAAGAGAAATTAATATGCTCATCATACTGGCATTCAGATGCAGCATATTCTGACTCATGACCCACCAAGGCAGTGTTGCCTTGAATAAAGTCTTCAGTGAGCTTTCCAGATGAAGACAGCTTCTCTTCTGTTCTATCTCTCTCTCAAAAGTGAGCAATTTCCCATGGAGTTGGGTGAGAGATAGTTTGTCCAAACTTGCACTGGAGCGTAGGACAATAGTATATGTGTCCCATCTCTCAGGCAGTGATCTGAGAAATCTGTTATTCATCTGAATTTGGTGTATTCAAGTTTGACCATTTTTAGTTCAGAGATCAAACAAGAAAAACCGCTCATATTGTTGAGTCAGTGTCTCACCCTTTCTATGAGAAAAAGTCTCATATTGTTGGGCAAGAATTTCTATTATATTGCCAAGACCTCATCAGTTCCTCCAAATTGTTCTTTCAAAGCAATCCAGAGGTCATGGGCAGTTTCATGATGCATTAGCCCAGAATAGATTTCATTGGGCAAAGCCATGGCCAGAATTCCATGGGCTTTTGCATCAATCTCAAGCAACTTTTTATCCTCATCTGAGTATTGCTCCCTCCTCTTCGGAACCATTGATTGGTTTCCGGGTTATTCACCATAGGCTTGTGTGGACCATGTACCACTGATGTCCAACACCTGCGCTGTTAACAGACAGGTGATGGAGCATACGTCTTTGCCATATGTTATACTCATTCCTAACCAGCATAGGAGGCTTGGTTGAGGAACCAGTATTGTGAGGATCATTGGAGGGAGTGGTCATTTTCAGTTCAAAAACAGTTTAGTTCAAGTTTAAAAAGTTTTAGACAAACCACAACAAACTCAATGAGAACCAATAAGATCAAGATATCAGGATGAATGAGCAGAGAAATACAGAAATTCAATCTCTATAAACGTTTCTTGCAAAAACAAAAGCTAATTCAATCAAACTTGGATCTTGAATAGCAGTTTCAATGATCAATTTTAGATCGATCAATGATTAACTGCTCTGATACCATTTGACAGGGATCAGTGATCGCAAGTTTGATGTTTATCAGAATATAAAGCAGCGGAATACACAAACGAATTAGAATTGTAGATGTAGCAAGCAAACCATATATGTAAGCGTTAAGATAGCATACGGTTATAGGGAGAGAATATGAATTTCTGATTTCTAGGAATGTTTATAGATGAGAGAATATTTCTAATCAAATCAATCAAAACATTCCATTCAATGCTCATATCGCTCAATGATTACAATGGGTTGTCACTCCTTATATAGAGTGCAACAGTCACTGCTGTTATCACGAAAAGTGACAACTGGCAGATCCAATACAGAAATAACTAAATCTAACAAACTACTTGAAATGTTCACAACTACTGAGAACATATCAGCAAGTAAGTACAAAATATAAAACTACTGAAACTACAACGACTGAAGAACAAGCTCTTCAGTCGTTTTACAAAACTACTGAAACATAAAACATAAAACTACTGATATCACAACTACTGAAGAAGTACTCTTCAGCAGTTGTGACAAACTACTGAGGCTTCAGTATGGTCTTCAGACTTTGATCTTCAGGCGTTTCATCAGCTGATGACCTCAGTAGATATCATCAGCTGATGTCTCAGTCTTGTCTTCAGACTTTGTACACAGTGTTGATCTTCAGCACTTGTGAACTCTTCAGCTGTTGTATTCAGTACTTTGGTCTTTCAGCTTCAGCACTTGTGTTCTTCAGCTGTTGTACTTCAGCACTTTGGTTCTCAGCTGTTAAGGTCTTCAGCACTTGATCTTCAGCTGTTGAAGTCTTCAGCACTTGTCAAACTACTGATGAGGCTTTCAGCAGTTGTTGTGATACCGTGTGGGACTTAGAGATTTTCTGATCTTGGCTATTGGTTCTTTTGGTCCAACATATGAATGATCATAGTGGTAAATACATCAGTAGTTTAGACAGATGAAGTACTTCAGTACTTGGAGACATTTAGCTTCAGGAGTTATAAAACTACTGAGGTTAAAAGAGCTCATCAGTACTTATATGTGAATAGGTACTCATGATCATCAGTATGATTACTGAGATCATTAGTCGGTGTCACCTAGTCTAGCTGCAGCATACCAAGCCTTAACACCAGGTTTTGGAAAGTTGAACTATCCAAAGGCTTAGTAAAAATGTCTGCAAGCTCATCAGCACTAGCACAAACTTAGGATCAATCAGACCTTTTTCAAAACAATCCCTTATAAAATGATGTCTGATCTCTCTATGTTTGGTCCTAGAGTGCTGGACTGGATTTTTGACAATGCAAAAGCTGAAGCACTATCCATTAACAATGGAGTCTTGGTTCTGTAATGCCATAATCCAAAAGTTTGGTTTTGAAGCCAGAGTACCTGAGATGTACAGCTTGCAGCAGCAATGTACTCTGCTTCAGCAGTCGATGTAGCAACTGAGGTCTGTTCTGCTCTGCCAAAATCAAGCAGTTGCCTAGGAATGACATCCACCAGAAGTTGATTTCCTGGTCAACTTACACCCTGCATAGTCACTGTCAGAAAAAGCGACTAATTTACCAGAATGTCCGGTAGAATACCATAAACCTAGAGATGGAGTGCCTTCAGATATCTAAAGATCCTCTTGACTGCAATCAGATGAGACTCTTTAGGTGCAGCTTGAAATCTAGCACAAACACATGTAGCAAACATAATATCTGGTCTAGAGCTGTTCAATACATCAAGGACCCAATCATACATCGTAAAAGTGTTTCATCACCACTTAACCTTTCTGATCTGAGTCCAGTTGTGTGGTGCTGCTCGTGGAGTAGAACAGGCTTACAGTTTTGTAAATCAAACTTTTGCAAAAGATCTTTTGTATATTTGGACTGATGATAAAATTCCATCGGCCTTTTGTTTGATTTGCAACCCCAGAAAGAACTGTAGTTCTCCCATGGCACTCATTTCAAACTTCTGTTGCATCAACTTTGTAAGGCATCACACAACTTTGGATCAGAGGATGCAAAAATAATCATCTACATAATTTGAACAAGTAGATTATGCTGCCCAGCTTTCTTAATAATAAGTCTTATCTATGGAGCCTCTAGTGAAATTGTTTTCCAGAAGAAAGTTTGATAATGTCTCATACCAGGCTCTGGGAGCTTGTTTTAACCCATAAAGAGCTTTATCAAGCTTATACACCCAATTAGGATGTTTAGTCCTCAAAGCCTGGAGGTTGACATACATAAACCTCTTCTTAACTTTTCCATACAAAAATGCACTTTTGACATCCATTTGAAAGACTTTAAGGTTTTGATAAGCAGCATAAGCTAAAACAATCGATTGCTTCCAGTCTGGCTACAGGGGCAAAGGTTTCATCATAATCAATACCTTCTTCTTGTGCAAACCCCTGAACAACCAGTCTGGCCTTGTTCTTAACAATAAGCCCATTTTCATCAGTTTTGTTCCTAAACCCCATTTAGTGCCTATGCACACTTACCTGAGGTAGAGGAACCAGTTCCCACACTTGCTGTTTCTTGAACTGAAGAAGCTCAAGCTGCATGGCATCAACCCATCCATGTCCTTTAAAGCAATGTGATAATTCTTTGGCTCTTGCTGACTGATGAAGAGAGCATAGACGCAAATTTGACAATTGACTTCTTGTTTATACTCCAGCAGTGATATCACCAATGATTTGAGACATAGGGTGATTCTTCAATCTTGATACACAATGAGATCTGTGCAAGTGTTTGTAGCCGGTTCAGCAGCAACAGATGGTGATGGTGAATCATTTCCTTGAAACCATCAGTGGATGGTAATTCAAGGAAGTTGAATTCGAAGAAATCTCGTCAGCATTGTTGTGGATGGTGCTACTGGCGCTACAGGAACATCAGTCTAGCTGAGTCAGGCAGCTGATCACTAAACCTGAAGAGGTGAGTACTGCAATCATCATCATCATCAGCAGTACCACCAGGTGGTGAACTGTTGACAGGAGCAACATAGGATTCTGATAAGGAACATATTGCAGTATGTCCAAATCAAATAACTCCACAGGACTTTGTGGAATCTTGTCCTTTGGAGATTCATAAACTTACATGTAGAGTTTCTTCAACCATCTTTGTTCTGCAGTTGAAGACTCTGTATGCCTTGCAAGTAGATGAATAAGCAACAAAGTATCCTGCATCCACCTTAGGATCAAATTTGTGGAGTTGATCCTTTGTGTTGAGATAAAACAGGGACACCCAAATGCTTTGAAAATGAAATCAGAGGAGCCAAATGATGGAGAACTTCATATGGAGTCTTCATCAACCTCTGATTTACTAAACTCTTTTTGCACATACAAGCTGTGTTGACAGCTTCGGCCCAAAAGTCAATGGCAAACCTGAGTCAGCCAGCATGGACCTTGCAGCTTCAATGAGGGTCCTGTTCTTTCTTTCTCTCCACTACTCCATTTTGTTCTGGAGTCCTTGGAATGCTGAACTGCCTTTGATTCCCTTTGAAAGATAGAAGTCATCAAGTGTATGATTATGAACTCAGTTCCATTATCACACCTAATACACTTGACTGGAAGGGAATACTGCTTCTCAATGTACAGCACAAAGTGATAATCTTCTGAGTAGCCTCATCCTTTGAATGTAGAAAGAAAGTCCATACAAATCTGGAGTAATCATCCACAATTACCAGACAGTATTCTTCTTTGCCATGCTCATTACTCTCACAGGACCAAATAGATCCATATGCAGTAATTGCAAGCAGGCAGTGGACTTGGACACTTCAATAGGAGGAATGAGACTTTGTGTTGTTTTCCTTTTAAACAAGCAGTGCAGGTTTCATCACAGTGGAACTCCTTTATTGGTAAGCCTCTGACTAAACTATGTGCTAAGCTGATTCATGTTTTTGAGATTAACATGACCAAGCCTCCTGTGCCACAGTTTAGATTCTTGAGAGGAGGCTTTGGAAATAGGCAAGGATTGCCTTTGAGATCTATCTTCTTAGAGAGATCTAGGGCATACACTCTCCTGTCCGTTGGCTTTCAGGAGAGTGTGATCATCCAACACCTTGTCAATCAAGTGCAAAACTTTGGATGACATCCTACAGTTTGACTTGTGAAAAGGCAACATGGCCTTTATCAAACATTTGACTGACACTCAAGGTTGTACTTGAGATTTTCCACATGATTAACATCATCAATTTGATTTCTCCATTGGAGACAAAGCCCTTACCGATGATGTAACCCCTAGCATCATTGCCAAAAGAGACAAATCCCTTCTTTCCTTGAGAGTAGTCATGAAGAAGAGAGATGTCCCAGTCATGTGCATAGATCCCCCACTGTCTACATACCAGATGCTACTTTGGCATGTTGAAGAACCCTGCAATAATAAACAATCAGTTAGTTTTAGAGAACCAACCTTTTTGGTTTTGGGCCTGGTCTCATCAATAGATGGTAAACTAACATGTTTATTTGTAACAACAGCCTGAGAAGAAGAAGATGGTGTAGAAGAGGAGTCCTTTGGCTTAGACCTCCTTTTCTGTGGTTTCAACAAGGAGAATCTAGTTGGTTAACTCTACCCAACAGATGTTGTACCATCATCACCACTGTGTCTGATTTTGTGATAAAGCTTTCAGCTCATCAGACACATTGCTAGTGGAGTTAGATAAGGTCCTATGTTGCACCTTCTTCTTTTGAGCACCTTCAGCTGTCACCTGTTTAACTCCTTCCTTTTTGGATTTCTTTAAGGACTTAAGGTTACAGGATTTGATGTTGCTGATACAAATGTGGTCTCAAACTCAGTTTTCATTTTTAACCATTTTCTCATTATTTCTTCTTTTTTGTTTGAGTTTGGAACCTCTTTTGTACCAACAATCATCTGTAAGATGATTGAACAAACCACATACTTCACATGGTTTCTTCTTCATCTTAGGTTGATCATCAACTAAAGATGGTGAAGCAAGAAGACTTGTCTTCAATGCTTTAGAAGCATTGGTTGCTTTCTTGACTACTTCTTTAGTAGTCTTCAAACTCTTTCTACTGCCAGTTTTTCTTCTCTTCAGTGCTGACAGCAGTTGAAGTTTGAACTTCAGGTGTTAAATCCTGCTCTCCAGTCCTTTCAGGACCTTCAGGATTAACTCCTGAGTTGATCAACCTATTGATCATGTGAATGTCAGCATTTGGACCATCAACATCAGCTGATAGGTTCAAAGAGGGCTTGATGCTGACTGCTACTTCTGATCGTGCTGTATCAGAAGGTAGATCACATGAAGTGATGGATTGGTTATCACTCTCACCATCAGATTCTACCTCTGCTCTTGGGGTAAAATCTGTAGGTGGAGCAGTGTGATTGTAGCCAATTCCAAACTTCACATTTGAAGCAGATTGCTTACTAAGAAGCATTTCAAAACTTTGCATGATTGTACCCATCTATCACACTCGACCTGGGTAACTACAAGAGTTTCTTTGAGATCTTTGTACTTCTCTAGAAGTACATCTTCTCTAGCCTTATCATCAATTATTTGGCAATTCAGTTTATAAACCTCATCATTTTTATCTTTGAGCACAAACTCAAACTCAGCTTTGTTTTTGGAAATTATTTGTTCTAGCTCAATGTTCTTATTAATTAAAGCTACATTTGCTTCTCTAATGGAAGCAAATGCTGCTATGCATGGTTCAGAACATAATTTGGCTTTTGCCTCAGAGGATACCTGTGATACCTGAGGTGTAGAGGCATTGGAAGATGAAGTATCAGCAGACTCCAAAGCCATAAGAGCTAGATTCCCAAAGGGACTGTCACCACCATGTTGACCAGCACCTGAGAACAGTTGATCATGACCAGACAAGTCATCTGGTAAACTGCTCCAGTCAACAACTCCTGGGGTGAAAGCTGTGTTGTTGAGATTGAGGTGTTTTGATGAGACAGGGAAGGCTGAGGTTCTGGTAATGCATGAGGTTGTGTGTCATAGGAACTTGAACTTGATTTGACTGTGGCATGTAATAACAAGGGTCTGATATGGCATTTGACCCTGAGGAACAAAATATGCCGGAGATTGTTGTTGAGGATGATGACTAGATGTGACAGGATGTTGCCCTCTGTGTTGTTGACTATTGCCAGGAAAAGTCACAAAGGGTGCAGTAAGTTAGATCCAGTTGATCTACACTCTCTTGCAAAGTGTCCAAGCCGTTGGCATTTGTGACACCTCAACTTGCTCTTGTCAAAACCAACTTTGGTTTTGCCAGAGAGTCCTGGGAATTTTCTTCCAGTTCTTTGTAGAACTTCTGAGATCTGATATTTATCAAGGCCTTTGGCTCAAAATATCCATCTCTTCTAAATCATCATCAGCAATCCCCTTGAGATCATCCATAATGAAACATAGATTGTCATTATTACACCTAGTAACTGACCATCAACACTTACAAATGCAGAATCAGAAGTGCTTGAAGAGAATTAATATGCTCATCATACTGGCATTCAGATGAAGCATATTCTGACTCATGACTCACCAAGGCAGTGTTGCCTTGTATAAAGTCTTCAGTGAGCTTTCCAGATGAAGACAGCTTCTCTTCTGTTCTAGCTCTCTCTCTCAAAATGAGCAATTTCCCATGGAGTTGGTGAGAGATAGTTTGTCCAAACTTGCACTGGAGCGTAGGACATAGTATATGTGTCCCATCTCTCAGGCAGTGATCTGAGAAATCTGTTATTCATCTGAATATTGGTGTATTCAAGTTTGACCATTTTAGTTCAGAGATCAAACAAGAAAATCGCTCATATTGTTGAGTCAGTGTCTCACCCTTTCTATGAGAGAATGTCTCATATTGTTGGGCAAGATTTCTCTATTATTTGCCAAGACCTCATCTGTTCCTCCAAATTGTTCTTTCAAAGCAATCCAGAGGTCATGGGCAGTTTCATGATGCATTAGCCCAGAATAGATTTCATTGGGCAATGCCATGGCCAGAATTCCATGGGCTTTTGCATCAATCTCAAGCAACTTCTTATCCTCATCTGAGTATTGCTCCCTCCTCTTCGGAACCATTTGATTGGTTTCGGGTTATTCACCATAGGCTTGTTGGACCATGTACCACTGATGTCCACACCCTGCACTGTTAACAGACAGGTGATGGAGCATACGTCTTTGCCATATGTTATACTCATTCCTAACCAGCATAGGTGGCTTGGTTGAGGAACCAGTATTGTGAGGATCATTGGAAGGAGTGGTCATTTTCAGTTCAAAAACAGTTTAGTTAAAGTTTTAAAAAGTTTTAGACAAACCACAACAAACTCAATGAGAACCAAGAAAAAGATCACAGGATGAATGAGCAGAAATACAGAAAATTCAATCTCTATAACCGTTTCTTGCAAAAACAAAAGCTAATTCAATCAAACTTGGATCTTGAATAGCAGTTTCAATGATCAATTATTAGATCGATCAATGATTAACCTGCTCTGATACCATTTGACAGGATCAGTGATCACAAGTTTTGATGTATCAGAATATAAGCAGCGGAATACAGACTAGAATTAACAAATTGTAGCAAGCAATCGATACTTTAAGCGTTAAGATCGCATACGTTATAGGGAGAGAATATGTATTCTTTTCTAGGAATGTTTATAGATGTAGAATATTTCTAATCAAATCACATTCATTCCATTCAATTACTCATTCCTCACTAATTACAATAGTTGTCACTCCTTATATAGAGTGCACACAATCACTGCTGTTATCACGGAAAGTGACAACTGGCAGATCCAATACAAAAATAACTAATTCTTAACAACTACTGAGATGTTCACAACTACTGAGAACATATCAGCATGTTAAGTACAAAATAAAACTACTGAAACTACAACGACTGAAGAACAAGCTCTTCAGTCGTTTTACAAACTACTGAAACATAGAAAATAAAACTACTGATATCCAACTACTGAAGAAGTACTCTTCAGCAGTTGTGACAAAAAGACTATGAGGCTTCAGTACTGATCTTCAACTTTGACCTTCAGTGTTTCATCAGCTGATGACTTCAGTAATATCATCAGCTGATGTCTTTCAGTCCTTGTCTTCAGACTTTGTACATCAGTTGTTGATCTTCAGCACTTGTGAACTCTTCAGTTGTTGTACTTCAGTACTTGGTCTTTCAGCTTCAGCACTTGTGTTCTTCAGCTGTTGTACTTCAGCACTTTGGTTCTTCAGCTGTTAAGGTCTTCAGCACTTGATCTTCAGCTGTTGAAGTCTTCAGCACTTGTCAAACTACTGATGAGGCTTTCAGCAGTTGTTGTGATACCGTGTGGAACTTAGAGATTTTTTCTGATCTTGGCTCATTGGTTCTTTTGGTCCAACAAAATTCTTACTCTTTCTTTCACATACTGAAAAGTATGTCTGAGTATAAATCCTCTGAGCTTGTTTTTTTCATATTAATGATGGAGGAAGTGGCTGCATATGCTTATCTATTCTCCTCAATAACTCTTCATCGTGCAATCTGTGTTGTTCTTCTTCTTCCAATTTCACTTTGATTGCATCTCTTTGTTGCTCAGGAGTTATTGCAAGGAGAGATCTTTGGCCTTAGGCAACTGCAGAACAGCTGGGATCGGCAGCCTGTCTTCATCATCATCTTCTTCTCTTCCAGCCTCAACACCTTTCTCTTCTTCTGCTTAAGTGCATCATCGGCTGTTGTTTTGAGGGTAAGGGAGTTGGTTTTATTGTTGTTGTTTGTGGTTGTTTTGGAGAGGGAATGTTGACAGGCTGAGTTAGCATTTTGAGGTGAGTGAGGCTTTTCAGTGTTTGGCTAGCTCAGTCCTGCTCCCTGCTCCTGCTTCATTCAAAGCTTCTATTACTAATCCCTTAGTATATGCCTCAACGAACAGATCTTGGAGGTATGGCCAAGATGCTATCCCTGGTCCATGATTTTATTTCGACCAATGATCTCCCAAGGTATTTGCTGATAAATCTAATCATGATCTCAAGTCTTTCTCTATCCATTGTGCTGTAGCTGGCCCATCTTTGTTGAATCTCTTCGATCTCTAATCTTCTTATTTCAGAGTCCAGCTTTTAAGTATTGAAACCTTGCCTAAAACAACTGATCAATGATATTGTCCATTGATCTGTTGTGTTCAGCATCAGCCTCTTTAACCATTTCATTCAAGTTTTTCTCTTTTTTAGCACTTTCTTTTTCTTATATGTGACATGAAAGTCCTTTTGACTTTCATGTACTTTCTCCTTTTCAGCTCCCTTCTCATTCTCATTCTCCTTCTCTTTCTCTCGGTCTCATACACACAGTCCTTCTCTATTTCCACTTCTTTGTCCTTCTCTTTCTCTTTCTCCTTCACCATCCTCTTTCCTTTAGCTCTGTTACTGCTGGAGTCTCCCCTTTTTGGGTGCATTGGTCATACGGGTTTGATCAGCAGAAAGCTTTTGCTCAGTACATCCTCCACCATAGGTTGTAAGACAGAAGAAAGTCTCTCATCAACAGTTTTAATGACAAGTTCAGTTATCTGCGGTGTGATGAGAGATAGGGGATTTGAGGGATAGCATCCATTTGCTCAGGGGGGTTTTGGTCCTGAGAATGGTGCCGGAAAACAGAGGCAAGTGGCTGAGATTCTTTGAGTGGCTGTGTGTTTAAGTGACCTTCAAAGGAAGGTGCCATCTGTTGGGTTATGTGGTGGCAGATGGTCTTTCTCCCTGAGATAGTTGGTCAAGTATTTTTTGCAGCCTACTGACTTCCTCCTCTAGGATTATGTTCTGGGCAAGAACATCATAAAAGAAGCCCAGGTCATCATCAGCAGATGCTGAATCACCTGACCTCCTGCTTGTAGCATGATGTACATGCACTGGGTGTAGACCAGATGTAGCATGTGCCCTTTGTCTTGAACTGGGGACTTCCGCCTCAGGACTTTGTCCTTCATCAGCTGTTGCCTCTGGTGAGGTCTTAGTTATGTTACCAACCTCAGTCTGATCATATGCTGATTCAGAAGAGGTGGCAGCCTCACCAGATCTTTTGATCTCCATATCCACACCAGGAGATAGAACATATAAACCCCGGAGCTGTGGGTTGTTAGAAGCATGTGTATCCTCTTCCTCAATTGCTGTTGTTCTCCCCTTTGTTGGTGGTTTTAGGGGAGGAGGAGAGGCATGCAGCTGAGTCAGCACATTAGCAATTATAATGGTTGGACTTTGGGGGGCATTTGCATGGGGAGAGGGGATAGAAGCTGATTGCATTGGGGAGAGGGATGCTCTTCAATGATAACCTCCTCAAGTGAGAGAGGTCTTAGTAATGTGGTTTCCCCTGAAGTGGTTGCAACATGATCCTTTTGAGAGGATACATGTGCGGCTGTTGCTGGTTGAGTCTTTAACACTACTGGAGGGTTTGAACCAATAGGTTTATCCTGTTTGGGTGGTACAAGAGCATCATCAGGGGACTCATCTCCCTAATTAGCTTGTTGGGTTTGGATTTTGGCTTGGTGGGGACTTTGGATCTGGCAGTTGAAGCTGTGGGTTCCTTTGCTTGGTTTTGAGCAAACGGCAGCTTCTTTGAGAGATTGGTCGGAGTTATGCCTGGATTATACCACAGCTAGAACAGCTGGTGCAGGGACTCCAACGCCAACAAGCCCTCATTTGTAACTCATTTAAAATTATGGCCATCAAAAACCTGGTATATAATAGCCATCTGTTTCCACAGGTTTCTGTGCCAGATCTTTGATTTCTAGAAACACAATTTGTGAAAAATTTAAAGTTGGTGTTCTAGAATTGAATATAATAGTTGTTGCCACCGGGAAGACATTTGATCCCATGAGGATGTCTTCGAGGCTAAGCGAACATTACCATATGAAATATCAGTCTTTCAGCATCAGGGAAGTTCTTCTTCAGTATGGTAGTAGCTCGAAGATTTCCGTCGTACCCATTGTTGATGAAGGACATATCAGTTGTGCCCTTCGGGTACTCAGTCACAGTAGTAGCATCGTGTAAATTTAGCACTCCACGAATGCTATCAGGTGTAACCTCTACTTGTTTTTGGTTGACCAATGACCGAACAGAAATTTGGCCGGAAGGCACATCAGTGTGAATGTAGGCATTGGACCAAAACTGACTTAGTGACTCTGGGTAGATGGTCGGGTTTAAGAGCAGAGTAGTACTATACTGAGAATCAGCCATTAGGTCTATGGCGTGATCAAACTTTGTCCAGAAGCCGATTTCGTGAGGTAGGCGACGCAATTATGTCTGCGTTTTCGACTCATGGTTGCCATTTATGAAAGTATGAATGTCAGAAGAACGGCTAATGAACGTTTGAGAAGAAGACAGGTATTTATAGGGTGGGGATAGGAAAAGGCTGAAAGAAAACTACCGAAGGTTTTGGTGTGGTCATCAGCTGTTTGAAACTATGATGACGTGTATTAACCTTCAGAGGTTTAAAACACTGACAGTGTTGGTGTTGTCATCAGGTGTTATAAAACAACAACTGAAGACTTGGTTTTGACCATCAGACGTGAAACAGCTGAAGTCTTTGTGTTAACCATTAGTATTTATGAAACTACTGAAGGTCGTGGTTTTGACTTCATATGATGTAAACAACTGAGGACTTGGTGTTTCTCATCATGGTTTGAAACTACTGTAGACAGTGGTTTTGCCATCAGTTGTTGTAAACAACTGAAGACTTGGTATTAGTTATCAGTAGTTGTGAAACTACTGAAGACTGTGGTCTTGCTTCAGTTGTTAGAAACAGCAGTTGTAGAACAAACTGAAGAGAATTACTCACAGCTGTTTTCGTCAATTCTTAGCTTTTCAGCTGTTTCATACTGTCCTCAACACTTACTCATCAGACTTTTCATCTGATTTTCAGGTGTTTCATAGACGTCAGTACTAATCTGTTTTTACTGATTTCAGTAGTTGTAACTACATCAGTAGTTGTAACTACATGAGTAGTTTAGAACAGATAAAGTACTCAGTACTTGTGAGGCATTTAGCCTTCAGTAGTTATAAAACTACTGAGGGTAAAAGAACTCGTCAGTACTTATATGTGACATGGTTACCAATGATCATCAGTACTTATTACTGAGATCATCAGTAGTATCACTTATTCTAGCTGTAGCATACCAAGCCTTAACACCAGGTTGTGGAAAGTTGAACTATCCAAAGGCTTAGTAAAAATGTCTGCAAGCTCATCAGCACTAGGCACAAACATAGGATTAATTAGAACCTTTTCAAAACAATCTCTTATAAAATGATGTCTAATTTCTATATGTTTGGTCCTAGAGTGTTAGACTGAATTTTTGACAACGCAAAGAGCTGAAGCACTATCCATTAAAACGGAGTCTTAGTCTCTGTAATGCCATAATCCAAAAGTTGATTCTGAAGCCAGAGTACTTGGGATGTACAACTTGCAGCAGCAATGTACTCGGCTTCAGCAGTGGATGTAGCAACAGATGTTTGTTTCTTACTCTGCCAAGAAATCAAACAGTTGCCTAGGAATTGACATCCACCAGAAGTTGATTTCCTGGTTAACTTACACCCTGCATAGTCACTATCAGAGAAAGCAACTAATTTGCAAGAGTGCCCAGTGGAATACCATAAACCTAGAGATTGTGTACCTTGCAAATATCTAAAGATCCTCTTGACTGCAATCAGATGAGACTCTTTAGGTGCAGCCTGAAATCTAGCACAAACACATGTAGCAAACATAATATCTGGTCTAGAAGCTGTTAAATACATCAAGGACCCAATCATACATCTGTAAAGCGTTTCATCAACAGCTTTACCTTTCTGATCATATCCAATTGTGTGGTGTTGCACATGGGAGTAGAACAGGGCTTACAGTTTTGTAAATCAAACTTATTTAAAAGATTTTTGTATATTTAGACTGATGAATGAAAATTCCATCAGCTTTTTGTTTGATTTGCAAGCCTAGAAAGAACTGTAATTCTCCCATTGCACTCATTTCAAACTTCCTTTGCATTAATTTTGTAAAATCATCACACAACTGGGGATCAAAGGATGCAAATATAATATCATCAACATAAATTTGAACAAGTAGCTTATGCTGATCCACCTTCTTAATAAATAAGGTTTTATCTATGGAGCCTCTTGTGAAATTATTTTGCAGAAGAAAGTTAGATAATGTCTCATACCAAGCTCTAGGAGTTTGTTTCAACCCATAAAGAGCCTAATCAAGCTTGTATACCCATTCTGGGTGTTTATTATACTCAAAACCTGGTGGTTGACACACATAAACTTCTTCTTTTATTTTAACATATAAAAATGCACTTTTAACATCCATTTGAAAAACTTTAAGATTGTGGAGTGCAGCATAGGCTAAGAACAATCTAATTGCCTCCAGTCTGGCTACAGGGGCAAAGGTTTCATCATAACCAATTCCTTCTTCTTGTGCAAACCCCTGAACAACCAGTCTGGCCTTGTTCTTAACAATAAGCCCATTTTCATCTGTTTTATTCCTAAACACCCATTTAGTGCCTATTGCACACTTACCTGGGGGAATAGGAACAAGCTCCCACATTTGCTGCTTTTTGAACTGAAGAAGCTCAAGCTGCATGGCTTCAACCCAGCCATTGTCTCTAAGTGTAACATGATAATTCTTTGGTTCTAGCTGACTGATGAAGAGAGCATAGAAGCAGAAATTGGACAATTGAATTCTGGTTCAAACTCCAGCATTGATATCACCAATGATTTGAGACATTGGGTGATTCTTCAGCTCTTGATAAGCAATGAGATCAATGCAAGTGTTTGTAGAACCTTCAGCAGCAACAGATGTTGATGTATACTCTTGAAACCATGTAGATGGTGGCAACTCAAATGAAGTTGAAGATGCAGAAATCTCATCAGCACTTGTTGTGGATGAAGCTACTCAAGCTACAGGAGCATCAGGTTTAGAGGACACAGGCAGTTGGTCACTAAACCTGAAAAGGTGAGTACTGCTATCATCGTTATCATCAGCACCAGCAGTACCACCAGGTGGTGAACTGTTGACAGGAGCAACAGCAGGAGTTTGATAGGGAACATATTGCAGTATGTCTAAATCAAATAGCTCCACAGGGCTTTGTGGAATCTTGTCCTTTGGAGATTCATTAAACTTAACATGTAGAGTCTCTTCAACCATCTTTGTTCTGCAGTTGAAGACTCTGTATGCTTTGCAAGTTGATGAATAGCCAACAAAGTACCCTGCATCCACCTTAGGATCAAATTTTGGAATTGATCCCGTGTGTTGAGAATGAAACAAGGACACCCAAAAGCTCTGAAGTATGAAATTAGAGGGGCCAAATGATGAAGAACTTCATATGGCGTCTTCATCAACCTCTGATTTACTAGAACTCTATTCTGTACATAGCAAGCTGTATTGACAGCTTCAGCCCAACAAGTCATTGGCAGTCCAGAATCAGCCAACATGGACCTTGCAGCTTCAATAAGGGTCCTGTTCTTTCTCTCCACTACTCCGTTTTGTTCAGGAGTTCTTAGAATGCTAAACTGCCTCTTGATTCCCTTTGAGAGGTAAAACTCATCAAGTGTATTGTTTCTGAATTCTGTTCCATTATCACTTCTAATACACTTGACTGAGAGGGAATACTGCTTCTCGACATACAACACAAAGTTGATAATCTTCTGAGTTGCCTCATCCTTTGAATGCAAGAAGAAAGTCCATACAAATCTGGAGTAATCATCCACAATTACCAGACAGTATTTCTTCTTAGCCATACTCATCACTCTCACAGGACCAAAGAGATCCATATGAAGAAGCTGTAAGCAGGCAATGGACTTAGGTTCTTCTATGGAGGGAAATGAAGCTTTGTGCTCTTTTCCTTTTAAACAAGCAGTGCAGTTATCTTCACATTTGAACTCCTTCATAGGCAGTCCCCTTACTAAGCCATGGTTTAGCAGCTGATTTATGTTTTTGAGATTAACATGACCCATCCTTCTATGCCATAGAGTAGATTCTTGAGAGGAAGGCTTGGAAAATAGGCAAGGATGGCCTTTGAGATCTATTTTCTTGGACAGATCTAAGGCATACACTCTTTCTGTCCTGTTGGACTTCAGGAGAGTGTATTCATCCAACACCTTATCAATCAAACTTAGAACTTTGGATGACAGAATCCGACAGTTCTGAATGGTGAAAAGAGCAACATGGCCTTTGTCACACATTTGACTGACACTCAAGAGGTTGTACTTGAGATTTTCCACATGGTTAACATCATCTAACTTTATTTCCCCATTGGAAACAAAGCCTTTGCCGATGATGTAACCCTTTGCATCATTTCCAATTTACACAAACCCCTTCCTTCCTTGAGAGTAGTCATTAAGAAGTGATCTGTCCCCTGTCATATGCATGGATCCTTCACTGTCTACATACCAGATGCCTCTGTGGCATGTTGAAGAACCCTGCAAAATACAACAAATTAGTTAGATTTTGAGACCCAAACCTTTTTGGTTTTGGGCCTGTTCTCATCAACAGATTGTAAACTAACAGGTTTGTTGGAAACAACAGCCTGAGAGGAAGAAGATGGTGAAGAAGAGGAATCCTTTGGCTTGGACCTCCTTTTCTATGGTTTCAACATAGGAACATCTAATTGGTTAACTCTTCCCAATAGATGTTGAACCATCATAACCAGTTGTGTCTGATTTTGTGATAAAGCTTTCAGCTCTCCAGACACATTGGCATTGGAGTTTGATAAGTTCCTATGTTGCACCTTCTTCTTTTGAGCAATCTCAGCTGTTACCTGTTTAACCCCTTCCTTTTTGGATTTCTTTTTAGACTTAAGGGTTACATGATTTGATGTTGCTGGTACAAATGTGGCTTCAAACTCAATTTTCATTTTAACCATTTTCTCTTTAATTTCCTCTTTATGTTTGAGTTTGGATCCTCTTTTGTACCAACAATCATCTGTAAGATGATTGAACAAACCACATATTTCACATGGTTTCTTCTTCATCTTATGGTGATCATTAACTAAAGAGAATGAAACTACTGAAGACTTGTTCTTCAGCACTTTGGAAGCACTATTTGCTTTCTTGACTTCCTCTTTAGTAGTTTTCAAACCCTTCCTACTGACAGTTTTCTTCTCTTCAGTGCTGACAGTAGTTGGAGTTTGAACTTCAGGTGTTAAATCTTGCTCTCCAGTCCTTTCAGGACTTCCAGAAATAACTCCTGAGTTGATCAACTCTTTGATCATATGAGTGTCAGTATTTGAACCATCAAGATCAGCTCATAGGTTCAACGAAGGAATAATACTAACTTCAACTTCTGATGGTGCTCTATCAGAAAGTGAATCACATGATGAGGTGGATTGGTTATTGCTTTCTCCATCAGATTTCACTTCTGCTCTTGAAGCAAAATCTGTAGGAGGAGCAGTGTGATTATAACCAATGCCAAACTTCACATTGGATGCTGATTGCTTACTAAGAAGCATTTCAAAACCTTTGCATGATTGTACCCATCGATCACACTCTACTTGGGTGACTGCAAGGGTTTCTTTGAGGTCTTTGTAGTTTTCTAAAAGTACCTCTTCCCTAGCCTTATCATCAGTGACTTGGCATTTAAGTTTATAAATCTTATCAATTTTCTCTTTAAGCATAGACTCAAACTCAGCTTTTCTTTTGGAAATAATCTTCTCTAGCTCTATGTTCTTATTAATTAAAGCTACATTTGCTTCTCTAATAGAGGCAATGCTGCTATGCATGTTTCAGAACATAATTGGCCTTAGCCTCAGAGGATACCTGTGATACCTGTGATGAAGAGGCATTGAGGATGATCCATCTGCAAACTCCAGAGCCATAAGTGCCAGATTCCCAAAAGGACTGTCACCACCATGTTGACCAGCACCTGTGAACAGTTGTTCATGACCAGACATGTCATCTGGTAAACTGCTCCAGTCAACAACTCCAGGGTGTGAAGAAGCTGTGTTGTTGACGTTGAGGAGGTTGATGAGATTGAGATGGTTGAGGCCGGAAGAGCATGTTGTTTTTGAGCAATGGGTGCTTGAACCTGACTGGTTTGTGGCATGTAATAACAAGGGTAAGGATATGGCATTGGACCCTGAGGAACAAATAGGCAGGAGATTGTGATTGAGAATGATGACCAGAATTGATAGGATGTTGCCCTCTATGTTGTGACTATTGCCAGGGAAAGTCACAAAGGGTGCAGAAGAATTAGATCAGATGATCTACATTCTCTAGCAAAGTGTCCAAGCTGTGGCATTTGTGACACCTCAACTTACTCTTGTCAAAAACCAACTTGGTTTTCCCAGAGAGTCCTGGGAACTTTCTTCCAGTTCTTTGTAGACTTCTGAGATCGATATTATCAAGGCCATTTGGCTCAAATATCTATCTCTTCTAAGTCATCATCAGCAATCCCCTTGAGATCATCCATGATGAAGCATAGATTGTCATTATTACACCCAGTAAACTGACTATCAACACTCAAAAATGCAAAATCAGAAGTGTTTGAAGAGAAATCAATATGCTCATCATACTGGCTTCAGATGAAGATATTCTGACTCATGACCAACCAAGGCAGGTTGCCTAGTACAAAGTCTTCAGTGAGCTTACCAGATGAAGCCAGTTTCCTTTTCTGCTTATCTCTCGTTCAATGTAAGCAGTTTCCCATGAAGTTGGGTGAGAGATAGGACTATCCAGATTTACACTGGAGCGTAGGACAATTGTATATGTGTCCCATCTCTCAGGCAGTGATCTGAGGAATCTGTGGTTCATTTGGCTTTTGGTATATTATGTTTAACCATTTTCAACTCAGAGATTAAACATGAAAACCACTCAAACTGCTGAGTCAGAGTCTCACCCTTTCTATGAGCAAAAGGTCTCATACTGTTGGGCGAGGATTTCCCTGTGTTTGCTAAGACCTCATCAGTGCCACCAAATTGTCTTTCAGGCATTCCAAAGGTCATGAGCAGTTTATGATGATAAGCAGGGAATAGATTTCAATTTAGGCAGTGCCATGGCCAGAATTCCATGGGCTTTAGGATCAATCTCAAACAACTTCTTGTCCTCATCAGAGTATTGTTCCTCTTCTTCGGAATCAACTGTTTTTTTTCGGATGATTCACCATTGGTTATGTGGTCCATGTACCACGGATGTCCACAACCTGAACTATTGACAGACAGGTGATGGAGCATTCTTCGTTGCCAAATGTTATACTCATTCCTAAGCAGCACGGAGGCTTGGTTGAGGAACCAGTATTGTGTGGATCATTAGAAGGTGTAGTCATTTTCGAAAATTCACACAAATTCAAGATAAGCAAAACAAATTAGCTCAAAACCACTAAGAACCTGAATTAAAAATAGCCAAAAGCGACAGAATTCAATTCTATTAACAGATTCGTGCGAATTTGCTAGTTCGATCAAACTTAGAGCAAATGAGCAGTTGTCAATGATCAATTGTTAGATCGATTCATGATTAACCTGCTCTAATACCATTTGATGGGATCTCAGCATCTAGTTTGATCGATTCGAATGATTTCAGTAGCGGAATAGAGTACCAACTAGCACAATTCGAGCAAGAATACAAAGATATAGCAATGAACAGAATTAGTTATAGAGAGAGAAAGTTTCTGCAAAAGGAATATTTCATTCAATCACACGCTTTGGCATGGCTTTTCGCAAAATTACAATTTAGGTCATTCTTCATTATATAAGGAAAGATGACGTAGGTGATGTCACTTGATAGTGACATCTAATGTTATTTAAGAAACTACTGAAACACTAAAACTACTGAAGATGTCAAGCAGCTGACAATCTTCTTACAAGAAGCTAAGTGTTTACTTATTACAAAACTACTGATAAGAACTACTGAAACTACAACGACTGAAGAACAAGCTCTTTGTCGTTTTACAAAAACGACGAAAGTAAAAACATAAAACTACTCATAAACGAAACTACTGAAGAAGTACTCTTCAGCTGTTGTGACAAACTACTGAAACTTCAGCACTTGGTCTTCAGACTTGAACTTCAGACGTTTCATCAGCTGATGACTTTAGTAGATGTCATCAGCTGATGTCTTCAGTCTTTGTCTTCAGACTTTGTACATCATTGTTGATTCAGCACTTGTGGACTCTTCAGCTGTTGAACTTCAGTACTTTGGTCTTCAGCTTCAACACTGTATTCTTCAACTGTTGACCTTTGTACTTTGGTCTTCAGCTTCAGCATTTGTGTCTTCAGCTGTGGACTTCAGCACTTAGTCTTCAGCTTCAGCTTTTGTGTTCTTCAGCTGTTGAGCTTGAGCACTTTAGTCTTCAGCTGTGAAGTCTTTAGTACTTGATCTTCAGCTGTGAAGTCTTCAGCACTTGTCGAACTACTGATGAAGCCTTCAGCAGTTGTTTTGATATCATGTGGGACTTAGAGGTTTTCTGATCTTGGCTCATTGGTTCTTTTGGTCCAACAAACACCCCCTGAACCAATGCAGCCAAAACCTCTAATTGATTATTTTCCCACTTATTGTTGGCAGAATGGTTGGTCTTTTTCCTTCTTGATCAGTTGAGAAGAGACCCATATAAGCACTGCCTGGGAATGAGTCTCTGATGATTTGGTTGGCAATGTATGGAGGGAGCTCTGATTGGGGAATTGGACACTGAGCTATTCCCCCATCCATGAGACTCACTTCCAACTATGAGCTTGTAGGATTCCCTGGTGTAGGCCTCCAAAAATACAATTTGTTCCTCCATGGTGAGCTCCTCTGCCTCACCATCGAAGAATCCTTCTGGCCCATAGTACTCAGATAGAAGGAATTGACCTGTTTTCCATTTTTGAGTACCACTGTTGTAATCTGTCTGTAAGCAAATTCATCAGGATGATGCCTTCTAACAGCAGTGGTAACTCATCCTTTCTGATCTCATTCAGCCTCTTATACACCAGCCTTTTTTATCATTCTGTTCTCCAGCATTTTTGTGGGGCATGTTGAGGTGTAGGCCTTTTGAAATCTTCCAGGATTTCCCAGGGTGAGACTACAAGGGCTAAGGAGATCACTTCATCTACAATCTTTCTCACTTGCCCATTGTATCTCTGAGGGATATTTTTCTTTTGTATTCTGTGAGCCACCCTGGATCAGGCCAAATTCTTACTCTTTCTTTCACATACTGAAAAGTATGTCTAAGAGTATAAATCCTCTGAGCTTGTTTTTTCATATTAATGATGGAGGAAGTGGCTGCATATGCTTATCTACTCTCCTCAATAACTCTTCATCGTGCAATCTGTGTTGTCTTCTTCTTCCAATTTCACTTTGATTGCATCTCTTTGTTGCTCAGGAGTTATTGCAAGAGAGAGATCTTTGGCCTTAGGCAACTGCAGAACAGCTGGGATCGGCAGCCTGTCTTCATCATATCTTCTTCTTCTTCCAGCCTCAACACCTTTCTCTTCTTCTGCTTAAGTGCATCATCGGCTGTTGGTTTTGAGGGTAA